>JAYKKM010000233.1:1762500-2005000 GCA_035772405.1 Chrysogorgia sp. JL179-B06
CTTGTTTGTTTGTTTGTTTGTTTGTTTGTTTGTTTGTTTGTTCACATACTTCGTGTGGTTTATTTGTTTTGTTTGTTTGCTTACTTACTTTGTGTGTCTTGTTTGTTTGTTTGTTTGTTTGTTTGTTTGTTTGTTTGTTTGTTTGTTCACATACTTCGTGTGGTTTGTTTGTTTTGTTTGTTTTCTTACTTACTTTGTGTGTCTTGTTTGTTTGTTTGTTTGTTTGTTTGTTTGTTTGTTTGTTTGTTCACATACTTCGTGTGGTTTATTTGTTTTGTTTGTTTGCTTACTTACTTTGTGTGTCTTGTTTGTTTGTTTGTTTGTTTGTTTGTTTGCTTACTTACTTACTTTGTGTGTCTTGTTTGTTTGTTTGTTTGTTTCGTTTTTTTGGCAAATTAACCTAGAAAATAAACAAACAAATCCATCTCTTCCAGGATATTCCCTTCGAGGTGTCGCTTGCAAATATTCGTGTATTGGAAAGTATATTTGATCCTTATTGTGGCTTCATTGGTAAAGTCTCAGAATCGTTCTACATTTGGCTGACTTCTTTGTTTCTCTAGAGTTTAACTATAGTTGCACAAAAGGAACAATTTTAATGTAATATAATTGTTGTATTATATTTTTAAACTTAACAATAAATGAAATTTGTTGTCTAGATTAATAGGTCTTGTTCGTTGAAGTGCTCTGTACCTACAGTACACGAGAAAGCCATGGTAAACAAATAAAATGGTTACGAAACGCGTACATGTGTCTGCTGACATTTGAGTTACAGAGAAATATGAGATACAGTAAAAACCCGCGAGTAAGAACCTGCATTTCCCCAAGTTAGCCTAACTTAGCACAAATTGAGGCTATTTAGGTTCTTTTCTTACTTTCTAAAGAAAAAAATACATTGTAGCTAATATAATTTAGTGGTATTCAGCCTGTATTCCTTATAATATAACATCTGCATACCATGTAAGTATTTATAAAGAAATTCATGAAAACTCTTCCATATGCTGATGTGTAGCCATGGAGGTACTGTATAAACAATATATATACAGTTACAGTATTTATGTGTAATTACAACAATAACAATTCTATTTGATTTTCAACATTGGCATTTATATTGTATTAAATTGGAGTAATAAGGCACCTGTGTCTCCAAAAATGTTGATCTGTATCTTATTCACCCAAGTGTACACATCTTTTTATATAGATTTTAGAAAAGAAGAACCTGTTTCAAATTTTAGGCTAAACAGGTTCTTGTATAGAGGGGGTATAACTGGCAAATTTTAGCCTAACAGGTTCTTAAAAACTAGGTTCTTACTCGCGGGTTTTTACTGTAAGTAAGTCATGGTAAACGAATAAAAATGGCGGATAACTAGCCCAATTTGTCATTTAAATCATTTCAATTATTAAATTGTCATCTCAGAGGAAGATAAAAGCTGCTAGCATATTAATTATTTTGTTTACTGAGCACAAAAGAGTTGCAAATCCTCGCAAGTTGAAAGAAACTTGCGTGAAATGTTGAACAAACTCAAATTAGTCGGAAGCCATCGTAAAACATCGAAAGTCGGAAAGTTAAAAGCTAAAACTTGCTGTGATATTTTTTTAAATCTGGCAATCGATTACAATTTTACCTGAAGAAAAAATCGGCGCCAAATTTGGAGCCATTTGAAACGTCACTGTTACCATGCCAACTTGTCTAGCAAAGGTGGACGAAATGGTGCACATCCTTTGTTTTAGGTTTATTAATATTTAAACAACACGGTTGAGCGATTAAACCCAAACGATTCTATTGGATGATTGCTTCATTATATTAAAATACAATAGGTTCAGTGACCGTGCACAAAATTGCATATAAAGGCGAACAAAAAGATAGAACAAAGACTTTAGCTGAGTTTCCAGACCATATCTCGATTGACTATGGTTGCACGAAACATTGCAAATTGTGTAACATTATTTCAATAATTTTTAAATCGACCCCGAATAGCATCACTTCCACCGCTTTACGTGAAAAATTACAGAATTAATATTGTTCGATTTAAACTGCTTATCTCACGTTTGGGGATTTTACATATCCCTAATATCTTGTCAGCCGAAAATTTCATCTTCTAGTTTTTTGCTGTCAAAGTTATCGGATGTGATGTCACAAGAGGCATTCCAAACCAGTTTTCTTTTGTTACTTGCCACAAAATGCCTCTTGTGATATCACATCCGATAACTTTAACAGCAAAAAAGTCCATGAAGATGAAATTTTCGGCTGACAAGATATATTATGATTTTGCTCAGGAAGTCCCAAGTATTACGAATATGTAAAATCCCCAAACGTTATAGAAGAACACGGTAACGCACGAGGCAACGTAAGATTAAAAATTGAAATTCGACAAGCGCTAGGGACATGAAATCCACTCACACGCCAAGTTTGATTTGATTTCATAAACAACTCTGCGATTGGTGGCATTTTGAATTTAGGCGTGCAAGATGGCCTTTTCTAGAAAACTGTGGAAATCTCTCGTTTATGATAATTAATGCTAATTTATATTAACATATGTCTTGTTCGGAAAATTCAAAAGCATTGGTAACAGCCGGTTTATTGGGCTTTGTGAAAAGGTATAGGTTTCGCAACAGTTATGGATATTTCCAGAGATATCAATAGAACAAAGAGGTAGTTCAATTTTGGATGTTTTTCAGCCGGACAGGAAAGAGTTAATTATTATATAGACTATATATAGTTCACTGGTTAATATAAAATTCCGAACACGTGAAAATCTCAAATTCTGCCTGCCAGGTCATGAGGTCATCACGTACACGCGTCTGCTCGTTTGTGACACCCTTATTTATTTTCTCCCCTTTATATTATATCTGGTTGTTCTAACCACAGCAAATCAGCAACCTTATAAAGCCATACAATCCTAACCCAACTTTACAATTAGAGTTGTTAGGATTAAGGTTAGGATTAGGGATATAGCTTGGTAATTTCTGTTATCACTCATTTCCAGTCTTTACACACGCGGTCAACTCCTTTCTCGCCAGGGGGCCCAGGCCACGAGCGAAAGTTCGAAAACAGAAACATAATAGTCCTTTTGTGAAACAACCTAGCCTGGCTTCGTCGATGAAATGAGGCGAGCAAACGCTGATAACTCGCAGAACATAACACTTTCTATGGTAAATGATTTCTTTGACCTCTCAGCACCGCTTCCACATATGCAAGCTTGTCCTAAAGCGAAGGGCCGGCCTGTTGATGATAAAGACAAGAACACGAGAGAAAAAGCAGGACGGACCTTCAAGCTGTCCAAGAGCCCATATTGTGAAGAGTAAGTGTTAGACGTACATGTGGTAGCTACTGCTTGCCTTGGTTTTTAAGGATTAATACGATTTTCATTTCATAGTGAGCAAAGTGAACCGAACCTACCAACACAAGAGGATTTTCCTGAACTCTCTGAAGAATTGAATGGTACTGCATTTGAAGATGGAGCCGAGTCTGTGCCATTGAAAGTGGAGGAAGAACCGCACATTTTTGAGAATTATTCATTTAAGCACACATATTCTCCTGATTTACCTATCACTAATTTTCATAAGGAAGTTATTGAGACCATTGAAAGTAATTCAGTTACAGTTATCCAAGGTTAGTTTGTTAGTAATAAGGGGGGACCAGTGAGCTCTATATATATATATATATCTGGAGGGCTATCTGCCCGAGCAAAAAGTGAAGTCCAAGATGGCCGACTTTGCACGTCAGTTTCAGTCCCCTGCGCGGTTTGTACGTCAATTTCTTATATATAAACCGCGTAGGGGACTGAAACTGACGTGCAAAGTCGGCCATCTTGGGCTTCACTTTTTGCCTGGCCAATGACTGGCAGATAGCCCTCCAGATATATATATATATATAGCTCACTGGGGGGGACGGACCGATAGGCAGACGGACGGTCGGTCGGACAGACAGACAGACAGACAGACAGACAGACAGACAGACAAGTAAAAAAGTAGAGGGCAGCGTAGACAGTATTTTGGATATATAACAAAGTGGAAAGGTGGTAAACTGCCAAGATTTTTAGTGACAAATAAAGACAGATAAAGTAATATATTCTGATAAGATATACAGACATATCGAGACTGCTGAATTAGCAGTATGTATGTCACATGTGCGAACTAGTACATAGCGTAGCCTTCGTTATACCATCTGTGTTCTGGTAGCTCAATGGTTAGAGCGTCTAACCGGAGATCATGAAGGTTGCGGGTTCGATTCCTGTCTGGGGCTCAGAAACACTTTCTGAGTTTCCGTTAAAGCTTGAGTAGCAAACAATTTACCATATCTAGGGTAATTTTTCATATAAATCCCAAAATGACATCACATAGATTATTGGTAGTAAAATTTGAAATTAAAAGCTGCTGTTATTTCTAAAATAAAGCATTATCGTAAGAGTTAGGGTCAGTATTAGGGTTAGGATTGGGTAAGGACTATGTTTTGAATTCTGGATGTAATATATGAACAACGAGTTTGAGTGTTTCATCAGGGAATCCAAACACGAGAAAACATGATGAAAACACGAGCGCGAGTGTTTTTATTGTTTTTGAGTGTTTGGATCCCCTGATGAAACACGATAAACGAGTTGTTTATATGGCTTCTCAATCGAACACGGATTTAATTGGATGTTTACTTAAAAACGCATTTGAGAACAAACCCTCATGGGACTGAACTCACGAGGGTATGTAAAATTTATTCAGAAAATTAACAGACTCTGTTCAGTTGTGGATGAGCGAAGACGGAGGCAGGTAGTTTCGTTCTCCAAAAAATGAATTATTAATTAAGATCTCAGCAATTAGATCAAAACCGGGTTTGATCTAATAACTGTGGTGGTATATGATTTTTATGTGTTTTACTCGAGTATCCAGCCTCAGTCATGTGATAAAATAAAGTGATTTAATTGGCTAATTGGCTCATGAATTATTAATGAGTTTGAGAAACTTATATGAAATGTCAGCCAATATCTATGCCTCCAATTAAACTTATGTTTTTATGATATTTACTATTTAATACTAGGTGCTACTGGTTCAGGGAAAACAACCCAAGTTCCACAATACATCTTAGATCATTATGCCAAAGACAAGCGTTACTGTAACATTGTGGTGACACAACCAAGACGTATTGCTGCTATTAGCATTGCCAAACGTGTGTGTGATGAACGTTCGTGGGATATGGGTGGTCTTGTGGGATATCAAGTGGCACGAAATAAGACAATTAGCGAAGATACTAGGATTTCCTATGTGACAACTGGTGTTCTTTTGCAAAAACTTATCAATGCTAGAAGCTTGAATCAATATACACATGTTGTTCTTGATGAGGTAATATAAACAAATAATTTCCCAATACAACCAGGTGATAAATCCAACTTAGTTTGATGCTACTCTGGCTTTAAAGTTTTTAAAGGAACTTTAAAAGTTACTGTCTATGACCTAACGCTTCGACACTGTTGAAATGTTGGGTCGGGACAATAACTTTTAAAGTTATATTTTTTAAAGCGATAGTAGCATCAAACTAAGTCTGAGGTGGCCTGCATAGCAGACGGTTGTTTGGGGTACGGGTTATATTCGGTACTGGGAATACTGCAAGACGGAAAACCCGCGACTTGCCCCTCATCACGGGTTTTCCGCTTCGCAGGTTTTCTAAGGTAATTGTAAGATCTTCAGAAGTTGATTACTGTTGTGAAAGACTGTTATTGGTCATGTTTCTACTGCCTTAGCAGTGGTCGTCTTCATACTCAAGTGAAGAGTGTTATATAAAATTATTGTGCTGCATAGGAAGGCAGTGTAGAAACACAAATCAAATATATAAGGTTGGTGAACTGCCGAAATAGTTTGTAGCAGGTTTAGCACTTTGAGTAAAGGCCCTTCATCAGAGAGTGAAACATAAGGTGTCTTTAACATGAAGAGATGTGAAGAGTGAAACAAAAGGCCTTTGCTTGAAATTTTAAATCTCCTACACACTATGTCAGCAGTAAAGAGTGTTAGTCTGGTTTATTATATAATAAGATAACGTAGCAGATATATAGGTGAACTTGACTAGCACTCACTAACACTTGTATAGACATGTGCCTTCAGACTGTTAGCATCTTTTGTTTTTTTGCCACCTAAAAGACAGTAGCCCTCCCATGGCCGCCAAGAGAAATTTTGGGCCCCTGGAAAAACACATTTGTGGGCCCCTACCTCCAGCTTGGATATGTTGGAAAAAATCCTCATCTTTCTCCTATTTGATCAAGCAAACTTCACAAATATTAATTGTGCTACAAGTTTACAACTACAAACTCCACACTGTGGTGGACAAAAAATTCCCACTTCCAGATCTGTTGACTGTAGTGTTGCAACTTGCATCAACTTCTTTACTTCAGTACTTTAAGGCATTTGGGTAATTGGTTGAATTGGCTTTATTACTGTTCTGCAAATTAGTTAATTATTACAGAACCAAATTTATTATTCCACAGTTAAGTTTTGTTAAAAATGGGCCTCCTTTTGCCATGGCCCCCCTGGTCAAGGACTAGCTGACAACCCCCCCCCCCCCCATCAGGCCTGAGCCCTCCCACCACACCCATGTAGTATGTAGTAGCAGTGTGACCAGATTTTTCCAGCGGTTATTACTAAATTTGTGTTCAAATTTTACTAAATCGAGAAAAATTTTACCAAATTTTGCCCCCCTGGATTTGATAAGAAATCCGTGGTAACAATAAAATGATAACATGAAGTCGACGTAGAAATGTGTGCGCATTCTCTGCAATTCCCGCCAAATACAATAGTGACATCATGGCTCCGACAAGGTTAGCAATAGCCTGAAAACCCGTTCCATGTTCCTATTCCATGTTCGAAATTAGCAGGTTTTGCAGGCTAGACAGTTTCATTCATCGTTCATCGCAGGCTTTTAGCATCTCTATTGCACAAGAGAACATTCAAACATGAATTTTTACCAAACAAATTACTGAATAATTAAAATTCCTAAAAATGTACCAAAATTTTACAAAAAAAATTTTTTATTACTAAATTTTTTCCAAAATTGACGAAATTTTACCAAAAGTAAAATATTTAACCAAATCTGGTCACACTGTGTAGTAGGTTATGTGATAGTTGAGTCATTAGGTTAACTTATTGTTATTTAATAAAGTCACTGCTACTGCTGTGGTAGACAATTCAGCAACCCACTGCGAGAACAGTCTTTCTCAAGACTACAATAACCAACTCAATATTGTAGGTAAAACAATGTTCCAATACCAAATTTGATTTTCCCTTTGATTTTAAGGTACATGAAAGAGACCAAGAAACAGACTTTGCATTACTTGTCGTAAGAAAACTTATAAGAACCAACTCCAAACATGTGAAGGTGAAAAGAATCTCTCAGAATTGTTTTCTTTGTAGACACCATGGTTTCAAAAAAAATTAATTTATTAAAGTGGAACTGTACCCAAAAAATAAATTACTTTTAAATAAAAGTCCTTTAAGTATAATGTTTAGAAATGTTAATAGTTTTACGATATCTGCTCTTGTACTTGAGAAATAACATTTTCATTCTCATATTTTATGCTTCTGGATGCTGCGATTTTCGAGTTTGCTCGACAGCTCAGACTCATAGCGGTGCTTCTTTTCAATTTTGACATCACGCAAGGAACAAAAGACGAGCACTCTATGACATCAAAATTAAAAAGAAAACCACTGCTGTATATCAATCTTGAGCCGTCGAACAAACTAGAAAATGGTGGCATTGAGTACTGCAAGAGCAGATACCGTAAAACTATTAACATTTCTAAATATTATACTTATTTAAAAGCCTTTCATTTCAAACTAATTTATTTTTGATACAGTTCCCATTTTTTCAATTTTCAGGTGGTATTGATGTCTGCCACTTTGGACAGTGACATGTTCTCACGGTACTTCTCTCTGCCCATAAATGGAAAACTAGAAGGTGCACCAGTGGTCACAGTGGAAGGAAGATCTTTTTCAGTAAAGGAATACTATTTAACTGACATAATTGGAGCTGTACAAAAAGTATGAGTCGGATAGGTTTCATATTTTATGTTTACCATATATTAATTTTCTATGTTTAAAAGTGTCATCAAGTCCATTCTGTGCATGTGTGCATTTCAAACGTGGGGGACTCCATATGTCAACAAACTTTAACGGAATAGATTTGCGATAGTTCGAAAGCGAGTATTCGTCAAAGGTGGCGAAGGCACGAGTGTTAGTTTGATATATACAGAATTATCCACATGTAGGAACAGAACAGCTTCTTATAACACACTTTTTAGGTAGAAAATCTCAATCGTAGAAAACAAATCCGCAATACTTCTTGTTAAATGTTTATATAATGCAATGTAAACAAACGATGTAAACAGAAACGTGGACATGTGCAGAACGGACTTGATGGCACCTTTAATAAAATGTTTGCCACGGAATAAAAAAATTATTGAAGAGAGATCACCATCTAACATCTTGCAGTAAGGTATTGAGTTTTTCTGTTTTTATTGTAGAGAAATTTTCCAATTTTGGATCCTTGTTCACCAGAAATTCCAGATGAACAATTTCACACTGCAGCATGCCTTATTGGTCAACTGGATTCTTGGGAAATTGATAAACAAGGACCAAAAGACAATGGTTTTGCTGAAGAAAGAGGAACAGTTTTAGTGTTTCTCCCAGGTGAAATTTTTTATGAGATTGCGATTATTTTTGAATTTGAAATGGTTATTTGTTTTTTTGATATAGTAGATTGATGTAAAAAAAGTAATTGCTTTAATATTAAATGTTCAAAAAGGTTAATATTTCTCTTTGTCGTTTCAGGATTACATGAAATAAAGGAAATGCACACAGCGCTTGTTGATGTGTGCCGTGACAGACAGTGAGCACTGTAATTCCCCTTTTCTAGAATAGAGTAGAGTAGAGTAGAGTAGAGTAGAGTAGAGTAGAGTAGAATAGAATAGAATACAGTAGAATAGAATAGAATAGAATAGGTGACTCATGGAGACAGAACATTATTTTAAACGGTGAATCATGAAGACAGAACATTCTCAGTTGCCACACCAAAACTGTGGAATTCATTACCACGGGTAATTAGAAGCATTGATATTTTAAGTAGTTTTAAGTCAGCACTAAAGACTTTTCTTTTTTTAAATTAATAGTTTTTTGTTCATAGTGGTAATAGATGTAGTAGGCTTTATCTTATAATGAAACTGTAATTAGTTTTATAAGTAACATTAAGAATATATTGTTGTAAGAACATTGAGACTATTGTATAATGCTGCTATTCCATTCTATTAATAATAAAGACGTAGTAGAGTAGAGTAGCTGTAGCTGTAGATGTAGATGTAGAGTAGAGTAAACGAGAGTTTTCTGTCATTGTTTTGAGCGCGTTTCGCCATCGTGGTCTATCACAAATAGACAACGGTTGAGTAGCCAATCAGAATGCAGCATTTGTAATGGACCATGGTCAGTTTCTACTAAAACAGTATGGAAACACAGAAAATGTTTGCTATTTCTTAAATATAAAAGTGTTGTGCCGTGTAGGTAGTGTAGAAATACAAATAAAAAACTCTAAAAGGTTGGTGTACTGCCGAAATAGAGTGGAGGAGCTAACGTTTTGAGTGAAGGTGCTTTATCAGAGAGTGAAACATAACATTACTATTCATTCTACAGTGAAGGGCCTTCACTCAAAATATTAGACCCAGCTCCTACACATTATTTCCGTAGTATACCAACTTAAAAGTATTCAATTAATACTGTATGTAATATTTTTACGTTTTATAGCTTATGGATTCTACCATTGCATTCTTTGATTACAAATGAAGAGCAGAGCAAAGTTTTCCAAAGACCTCCACAACCTGAAGCAGGCATGCCGAAAGCCAGAAAAGTTAGTTTCACTATATGCATTATTTATGAGTATTACTAGGAGTAATCAAAAGTGATATAAAATGTGTTTGTTAACAAATTAAATATGAAACAAATAATAGATGTAACTGAAGCTGAGAATTGGTCTGAGAACTTTCTTGTTTCCATATATGAATATCAGGCATTTTATTGTAAATTTACATTGATTTGAACACATGACTCATCGTCACCCAGGTAATCGTCACTCTTAGATTACCAAAAATCGCAATTGGCAAATGCTGTTAAATTACCTATAATGGGTAAAGCCTACTCTAACCACCTTCAACCACCCCTAAGGCCACACCAATTTTATTTTGTTTCACAGGCACAAACCCATTTTTTTCAGGATCGGAGGCGGGGAAAAAATATAAATAAAACTCCACTCTGTTGTGTGAACTTCCAACATAAACTTGAAATGACTTTGAAACGTTAGCCAAAAGTTTGTCTAGATCGAGCTTTAGAAGTTCATGTTTACTGTAAATACGCTAACCTCAACCAAGCATAATCTGGTGGGACTGTCATCACACTAGCACATCAAAGATATTTACATAAAGAGTGAGCTGTTGCTTGAGACACAAATCGTCTTGCAGAACAGTGCGCATGTGCACGTATATAATTGTAAAGAGGACTGGAGCCTATACAGGCTACCTAGTTCCAGACTTGTTCTATACAGACTACCTAGTTCCAGACTTGTTCTATACAGACTACCTAGTTCCAGACTTGTTCTATACAGACTACCTAGTTCCGGTTCATGAATATTGCTCAATGCCGTGCTCAATGCGATCCAAAAAAGATGTGCAAAACCTCAGGATTTTTAGCGTGTTTTTAAAATTCGATTTTGCCATAAAATGAGCTTCGGCAAACACGGAACTATAGATTTTTATTATTTTGGACTCTTGACTTATTTATTCTTTTATTTTGAAAATAAAAGGTAAGTTTTCAATTTTATTTTTAATGTGTTTATCGGATTTTTAGTGTCAGTGGGCCCATGAAACACAAAATAAAATTGGTGTGGCCTAAGCATGTACATTTAAGATCATAAATACTGTGGATATTTGTTGGCTTTCAACCTATTGTTTATATCTTTCAGGTCATCTTATCCACAAATATTGCTGAAAGTTCAATCACTGTGCCAGATATCAAATATGGTAATGCTTATACAATGCAGGTATATATACCCATATCTTTATTTTGCTAAACAATTTACTGTTTCTTATAGTGATTGACTTCTGCTTGGTGAAATGCCTCATTTGTGATCCAGAGACAAACTATCAAAGTCTAAGATTACAATGGTCTTCACATTCTTCTGCTACTCAAAGGAAGGGTAAATAATATGTAAACTGCAGACTTTACATGTTGTCAGTTGTGATTAGATATAATGCTGGTATATACAATAACATTATGTCATTTCTCCAGTACAAGAACAGATATATCATCAAATTATTAGCATTTCTAAACATAACAGTTCCTCTTTTATCAGCTACAGTACATGTATATACTACACTTATTGACGAAAGTACAGGCACTGAGTACATAGGACGAACAAGGTTGTTTTTTTTGTAGACACAGTCATGCTTTTTATCAACGTAAATAAAGTAATTTTAATACATCCATGTTATTTGAATGTTTGAAGGTCGTGCTGGTCGTGTTTCCTCTGGTCAGTGTTTTAGAATGGTGACTCAAGATTTCTATGAAAGATACATGGAGGAGTATTCCATTCCAGAGTTAAAAGTATAAGATAATAGGGAGGAGGGAGGGAAGGAGGGGATGGAGGGAGAAAGGGAGGGAAGGAGGGGATGGAGGGAGAAAGGGAGGGAGGAAGGAAGGAAGGAGGGAGGGAGGGAAGGAAGGAAGGAAGGAGGGAGGAAAGAAAGAAGGAGGGAGGGAGAGAGAGAGGGAGGGAGGGAAGGAAGGAGGGAGGGAGGGAGGAACGAAGGAAGGAAGGAGGGAAAGGAGGAAGGCAGGAAGAAAGAAGGGAGGGAGGGATGGAGGAACGAAGGAAGGAGGGAGGGAAGGGAGGAATGAAGGAGGAAGGAAAGAATTAAGGAGGTACGAAGGAATGGAGGAATGAAGGAACGATGGAAGGCAGGAAGGAAGGGAGGAAGGGAGGGAGAGATTGAAGGATGGAAGGAGGAACGAAGCAAGCAAGTACACTGTAAGTAAGTAACAATATGTTATCTGTTTTCTTTAGCGTTGTCCTTTAGAGCAAATCGTCCTTAAAGTAAAGCTTCTGGACTTGGGTGCTCCGAAAGCAATACTAGGCCTAGCACTGCAGCCACCTGATGTGAAAGATATTGAACGAACTGTTCTCATTTTGAAGGAGGTATGTTGAAAGCGTTTTGAGCCCTTCGTCAGAGAGTGAAACGTAAATTGTCCATTATTTCATCCAATGACCTTTCTATGTTGTACTAAACGTCTTTTATAGGGCAAATATATTTGCATTTGTTGTGGTTATTTCTCTCATTCGTATACACAGTAGGCATGTTATTTTGATAAATAAACATATCAAACGAGCATTAAGATATTTGTATAAATCTCTTTTATATCCCCTCTCTTATAGGTCGGTGCATTGACAACCAAAATGCGAAATGGTGTAATAAACCCATACGATGGAGAGCTAACGTTTCTTGGTCGTGTGGTTGGTAGTTTACCTGTTGATATTCGCATCGGAAAGTTGTTGGTATTTGGTCATGTCTTTGGCGTACTAGAAGAGGCGCTTGTCATAGGTTTGTATCATCGTCGTCATCATTCGTTTATTTTAAATAAAGGCAGTTTTCTTTAGTCTACGAAAGCAGACAGACAGTTAGCCTTCTTTGCTTACGTGGGGGTTTGCTCTTGTCATATTTGTTCGAAAGATTCATAAAGAATAGGATTCCCGGTTGGGATATTCCCGCCAAAACGGCCCATTAGTTCAGCCCTGTTGATGATTCTGTAATTATATATTGAACTTGTTTCATTTTCCTCATGTTTGTAGGTGCTTGCTTGAGTTTGAAGTCCTTCTTTGCACAGCCATTTAAACAAGAACTGAAGGCATACAGGTGCAGTATCCATCAATTTTACCATTTGCTTTTACTGTAGCTTCTCTTCCATTCAGTTTATTAAGGGCTACTCCGATGAGAAATTCTGTATTATATTTCCGAGCCTTGGCAACAACATACTGCATTCTTAATTATTTTATTTTTATCTTGTCTTATTCATTAACTCGCTCTAATTCCGTCATGTAGTTTTCATTCTGACTTTTTCTTTCCTCTTAGCTGGAAAATGCAATGGTCGAACAATTCCAACAGCGACTGTCTTGCTTCACTGAATGCTTACAGTGTAAGATGCGATGTGATTTGTTTGAATAAATCTGAGAGAGATGCTAAATATATACTTATGTTTTCTTAAAACATATAATTTAATACCACATTAGAAAATTGAGTCAACTGACTAAAAGTGTGAATAAGTCCGGAAAAACCTGACAAAACCGAGTGTTGTTTTCTGTTTAATATTACATGCATGTATCACAAGAATGGTTTTACCAGTTTTAAATGTTGAAAAACATGCAAGTACCGAACTAGACTTTAGCTATAGGACAATGGTTAGCCCAAACTCTTCGTAAAACTATTCACTGGGTTAACATTACCTTCAATAATTCGTTTGTAAAGGTTGGCTTTGCACTAGGAACATATTCGCGCGCTTTTCTTGAGCGGTTTTCATTGGTTCTTACATTATTTTCTTGTTTTTCATTGGCTATGTTTTCACATGCGATTTTGATTTGAAGGATCGTATTTTCGCATTTGAACATATAGATTTTGACAACTAAGCTGCGTAACAGCAAAATTCTTGTGATACATGGAATAAAATACTGTTGTTCATCATGAATTACCTACACTGCGAAGTAAACTAACAAATCAGTTCACTATAGAGCGCCTTCAACTAGCACCTTCGGAATTCTGGCGCTTTCTCGATATATGAACAAACCGAAATTCAAATAATCGCTAATCCTAACCCAAATCCTAACCTAACCCTAAAACTGACTTGGGTTGATGTTATAATAATTTTAAATTTCGGTTGCTCATATATCGAGAAAGGGCCGGGATTCTGGTTCGCTGCTCTACCAGTTGAGTTGCCGTGTTTTCCCATTGTGTTAAATCAATCTCTCTTGTTTAAATATATACTCTAGCAGCCGTCAATGTATTTCTCTTTTCTTCATAGGAATGGAAAAGGTTGAAGGAAACCTGCGGATTTGGCAGAAAGGTATATTTTAAATATTTTAAAGTGCCCCTAACCGCAAAATTTTTTATTGTCTTATTTGGAAGAACTTTTAAAATGATAAAGTAACTTCTTTTGAAGATTTTCGCTTCTTCGCTTTCTTTTTGAGATATATCAGTTTGTTTGATATGCAAATGTCCGGAATTTAGCGATCACACATGCATAATGAGTTATCAGAGAATGTTATATATCTTTGCGTTCATCAAATAAAAACACTAAAGTGTGAATAACACGTGTGTGTGTTTCTCCCACAACACCAATCCTCTCAATTTTAAAGGATTTCGTTCGAGAATGAAGAGATACACACATTTCTCCAATAAGTCATTATGCATGTGTGACGTACAATTCCGGACATTTGTATATCAAACAAACTGATATATCTCCAAAAGAAAGCGAAGAAAGGAAAATCTTCAAAAGCAGTTACTTTATCATTTTAAAAGTTCTTCCAAATAAAACAATAAAAAAATTTGAGGTTAGGGGCACTTTAAATGAATCTTGATATATTTCGTGTAAATCTTTGTGTTTTATTATTTTTTGGAGTGTATATATCTTTTAGAGTTTTTGATTTACAATATCTTGAATACTTGCTAAAGATACATTTTCTTTCGTATTTTAGAGAGAAATTGGCTGGTGCAATTCAAAATTCATCCAGATGCACCGAATACGAGAGGTAGCGTATGGGCTTTGTCTTTTCCTGTGGAAATTACCTTTTCCTGCGGAAATCAAGTTCTATAGTATGAAAGTAAATGGTTTGGACCTAGGAGTATCATTAGATGTGTGAAGTTGATCGTCCAGGTTGTAATTGTAGTCTTGAGAAAGACTATTGTTGGTGACTGACGTTTCGACGGCATCAGCGGCGGTCATCTTCAGAGTCAAGTAAAGCGTGTTTGTCAGAGTTTGCCTATACGTCTTATCCAGACGTATATATATATATATATATAGGCAATCTCTGACGAACACGCTTTACTTGACTCTGAAGATGACCGCCGCTGAGGCCATCGAAACGTCAGTCACCAACAATAGTCTTTCTCAAGACTACAACAACCTGGACGATCAACTTCACTCATCTACTATAGTATTATCTAACGTCAGAGAGTGAAGAACGAAGGGCCGCTTCGCTCACGCTATTTCGCCAGTACACCAACCTGTTTAAATATTTGATTTGTACTATATAGCTTGTGCTTTCTTGTCATGGTGTCCACTGCATGTAATCCAAACGTTGCATGGTGGTTTGTTTTTTGGTTTCAGGTTGAACAATTAGTGAAGGAACTTGATCAGAGACTTCAGTCTTTCAATATACGAACAACTCGAGCTCTGCATCAAAGGTATTTCGAAAAACACATTTCTTGATGGCCCTTAATTCCATCTTGTATAGCCGAAAAGGCTACCCTGGTTAAATATAAGTTATTTTGTGTAAACACCTGAAAATAAGTTCAGCTATATAATAAATACATTTCTCACACACAGCTGGGATATGCTTGAGTGCCACCCCTAAGACCTGATTATCACCATGCCAGCAGAAAATAAAACGTTCTAAGGATTTGTGGTGAAGGAAAATTTCGAGTGTTGGAATATATACATTTTAAGACCAAACCGGGACCAGTTGCGAAAAATGCAACTTCAAGGCCTTCCGGCTGGAATTGAACCCGCGACCCTGCGATGCTAGTGCAGTGCTCTGACCACTGAGCTACGGAGGCCGTTACCGAGAGCCTAGTTACGAGTTCTGTGTATACATTTTAAGACCAAACCGGGACCAGTTGCGAAAAATGCAACACCAAGGCCTTCCGGCTTTATATTTATATATTTATATATTTGTAATTTGAGAGTAGAAGCTTTTGGGAATGTTCATGTAATGTTTCTCGATTTTCTGTCGTCAGTCCAAACTTTTTTTTCGTTTTTCAGACGAAGTGACTCTTCTCAGTATGACGAACTTATTCTGAAGGTAAAGTCCTCGTGTATTTCCTTCTTGACTTTTCATGTATTCGCGGTGATATTTGCGTTCGACAAAGGAGAAAAAGCGTTATTCTAATTGCGTTGTAATCGAGATCGTTTGGTGTATGTTTGTGTCGACAACATTTTAGCCCTGAAAGCGGATGTTGCCTTTCGGCCTCCCTGCATATATAGGCCACTCGCGGTCGATGGACTGGGAACTACTTTTCAGGCCATACTTTTATTTTTACTTAAGTAAAAATTTCAGACCATACTTTTACTTAAAATGTCTATCTCACGTTTAGGAGTTTTACATATTTGTAATATTTAGGTCTTCCTGAACAAAATCATAATATATATTGTCAGCTGAAAATTTCATCTTCATGGAGTTTTTCGCTGTCAAAGTTACCGGTTGAGATGTCACAAGAGGCATTCCAAACCAGTTTTCTTTTGTTACTTGCCACAAAAATACCTCTTGTGACATCACATCTGATAACTTTAACAGCAAAAAACTCCATGAAGATGAAATTTTCGGCTGACAAGATATATTATGATTTTGCTCAGGAAGACCCAAATATTACGGATATGTAAAATGCCCAAACGTGAGATAGGCACTTAGTAAAATTTTCAGGCCATACTTTTACTTTAGTACAAAATAAAAATACTTTGTTCAACACTGCTTCGAACACATGTGTATTATCTTTGATCAATTCTAGGGTTTACTTATGTTTTTTATGTTTCATAATCGTTGGTAGGTTGTTATCTGTGGCAGTTTTTATCCCAACTACTTCGTATCTGGTGATATCGACGAACGAGAAGCATTGAAAACGATGTCGGGTCATGATCCTTTTACAACCGTCATGGTAGGTCTCGTTGAATGGAAGAGATATCTAGAAGCAAGACATTGTAATTTGGGAGCCATGGTAATTCAAATAGTCCAGATCATGTGCTTCTGAAATACCATGGCTATCAAATTTGAATTGAGATATTCTCTCAATGTTATAGCTAACCAACTGTTGTGGTCTAGTCACTCTAGTGGTTACGACACATGTCTGCTGGGAGACACAGGTTCAAATCCTGGGTCGGACCACCACTTAGGGTCTTAAAAATAATTGAGGAGAAAGTGCTGTTTTTGTAATAATACCAACAAATGGTAAGACTTTCGGGTCTTCTTGGATAACGATCTTAAATCGTAGGCCCTCGGAACCCCTATCAATTGGGCTACTAGCCTGTTGGGTATTCCGTTCACCTATAAGAGTGATAAATCTAATAAACTAAATTAAACTAAGCTTCTCAATATTTTAGGTGAGAGGAATGCCTCCGTATGGCCAGCATTACAGCAGCGCCTTGGCAAGAATGTTTCGATGTTGTGGACAAGGAAGAAATCTTTACTTTGAAGGAAGAAGGTTATTTAAGAAATAGAAAACATTTTCTGTGTTTCCATAGAGTTATAGAAACACGAGTGGAAGTTTGGGAGAACGAGAAATGGCAGCGGGAAAACGAGCCCATAGGCTATTTCGAGTTCTCCCAAACTTTCAGGAGTGTTTCTATAACTGTATGTAAACACGGAAAGATGTTTTCTATTTCTTTTATAAAATAACACTGAGGAAATAAGTAATAAGACTCTTTTATTAAAATGATGAAAATATACATTCTCCTTACTCACGCTAGACAGCGTCGTCGGCTGCTCAAATGAACATAAACGCTCTTAACTGTGAAGAAAAGCATACAATCTTCTTGTTTTTCTTCTCGTTGGCTGTCACAGAACATATTTATCGACATTTTAGCTGTTTGTGAGCAAAGGTTCGTTACAGTCCATTTTATAAAAATGGGAGAAAAAAAATGGGAAAAACCCATGTTTTCCATCGAGTTATAGAAATACGGCTTTCAGTGCGTTCTTAATTTGTTTTATAAAGATCTTTAAAAACTAATACAAAAAAGACTTAACAGTTCGAGTTTCATCTTGATGCCTTTCCCCCCTTTTAAAGCACATTGGGAACAAAAATCATAATTTCTCGTGGCGGCCATCTTGTTGCGACCACGCTATATATAGTTTTACTATAGGCGACAGAGATTATCTGTCTCTGATCTTTTAAGATACTAAAATAAATCAGTTGTCCAAGGTTTTCCCATGCTCGATCCAGTTTTTATTTAGAGATCAGTGCAATCCTGTCATTCACCATCTTGTTGTAATACTAAAAAAATATTTTAATGAAAATTTTTTTTTAAATATTTTTAAAAAAATTATTTTTTATTTATTTTTATTTTTTTTAAATTTAAAAAAAAATATATTTTTTTAAAAATTATATCAAAATATTTATAGAAATATCATTATTTTTGAAATATTATATTATATTAGACATAAAAATCCATATTTCATGCATAAAATAACGATTATACTAAAACAATAGATTTTAATAATAATCATTAAAACTAAAAACCATTTGTTAATATTTAACCTCATATTAACCTAATCAAATATTTTCATTACTATATAAATTTATTACCAATTTTAATAAATATCATATTTGTGGGTGGCCTCATAGACACCTTTGTGATTCAATTGCAAAAGGAAGACATTCACAAAAATCGAGTTACAGACTTACTAAAGACACAAGAATGGCTAGATAAAAATTTCGCTGATTAGAAGAAGTTCACTCGATTCTCAAACTCGTTTTGTAATTACTCAGCAATGTCTTTGTGTGTTCCTGTTTTGACATTTGAATAGCTTACCAACTTTATCAGATAAAAAGTCGTCAAGATGAAACTTTAGTTGATGATAATATTAAGGAATCTCCATCAGAAAGTGCGAAAGATTATAAATATATAAAAGCACAAACATAAGATGGATACTTTAATAGGCGAACTGCAGATGAAATCGCGAAGATATCAGTGAAGTGGTGTTGTGTAAACTTCCAAAAAGCTTTACTCTTTGAGTTTGTTACTTGTGAAATATAATATTTTGTTATTTACCGGCTGGGAGGTTTGTATGGAGATATATTTCCGGGGGCGGCCGAGGGGAGAACGAGGGATTTATACGGCATACGTTCGAGGTGATATAAAATCTCACTTATATGTCTTTCAATATGTTCAATCTCGTTTGAGTTCATTTTCAAATGTTTTTATAATATTTTACGGCTTATAAAACGCATTTAAAATACGAACCGCTCGTTAGCCAATAGGAAAACAGGATTTTGTAGAATATGGACCGTAAAAATTTTTGTTTTACTTTTCAGAGCGTACATTGAGTTTGAATTACCGCAGAACGAACGTCTCTCTCCTGCTGTTTACCTTGCTCTCAAAATGAGGTTATATTTTATTTTGTTTTGAATTATATTAAGTTTAGGATAATTTTCAGGCTCTTGGATATTTTTTGTAGGTATTTGCAAATGCCATTGACCTTATATATTGCTGAAGATGGACAAAAAGAAATGATCGAAAGGACAGTGGCTCGAAAGAATGCCTCCTCTCGATCAACAGCTCTGAGAAATGATAGGTACATTAATATCCTTCGTTCGTTTGTTCCTTCCTTGCTTCTTTCCGTCCTTCCTTTATTCCGTCCGTCCGTCCGTCCGTCCTTCCTTTATTCCTTCCTTTCGTTCCTTCGTTCGTTCGTTCGTTCCTTCCTTCCTTCCTTCCTTCCTTCCTTCCTTCCTTCCTTCCTTCCTTCCTTCCTTCCTTCCTTCCTTCCTTCCTTCCTTCCTTCCTTCCTTCCTTCCTTCCTTCCTTCCTTGCTTGCTTGCTTGCTTGCTTGCTTGCTTGCTTGCTTGCTTGCTTGCTTGCTTGCTTGCTTCCTTGCTTGCTTGCTTCATTCCTTCCTTTCTTCCTTTCTTCCTTGCTTCCTTGCTTCCTTGCTTCCTCCCTTCCTTCCCTCTCTTCCTTCCTTCCCTTCATTCCCTTGCTTGCTTCCTTCCTTCCTTGCTTCCTTCCCTCCCTCCCTTTCTTCCTTTCTTTCTTCCTTTATTCCTTGCTACCTTCCTCGGCCCAATCTCCGTAATCTCTCCCTATCTTTGTCTCTCTTAGATTCATGACTTCTATAAAAAGTTCCTCTGGTCCAGTGCAGCAGAGAACTGGGCCTGACGAGGTAACGTTGATGTGTCGAACGTTGATGAGTTGAACCTTCCCATGGATCCAATGATCATTCAAAATTTATTTTATTTTATTCTCCTCCCATAGCTCATTCTTCCTGAAATTGGATACATCGAGATCTTTGTCCAACAGGTACATCCTACTACACAAAACTGTTTACAATGTGGGCACAATGTTTACAAAGATGACTATATGATTGGACTATGATGGGTCTATGAAGGGACTATGATGGGTCTATGAAGGGACTATATGATGGGTCTATGAAGGGACTATGATGGGTCTATGAAGGGACTATGGTAGGTCTACGAAGGGACTATGGTGGGTCTATGAAGGGACTATGGTAGGTCTATGAAGGGACTATGGTAGGTCTATGAAGGGACTATGGTAGGTCTATGAAGGGACTATGGTGGGACTATGAAGGGACTATGGTGGGTCTACGAAGGGACTATGGTAGGTCTATGAAGGGACTATGGTAGGTCTATGAAGGGACTATGGTAGGTCTATGAAGGGACTATGGTAGGTCTATGAAGGGACTATGATGGGTCTATGAAGGGACTATGGTAGGTCTATAAAGGGACTATGATGGGTCTACGAAGGGACTATGGTAGGTCTATAAAGGGACTATGGTAGGTCTATAAAGGGACTATGGTAGGTCTATGAAGGGACTATGATGGGTCTATGAAGGGACTATGGTAGGTCTATGAAGGGACTATGGTAGGTCTATAAAGGGACTATGGTAGGTCTACGAAGGGACTATGATGGGTCTATGAAGGGACTATGGTTGGTCTATGAAGGGGGTCTATAAAGAGACTAGGGTCTATGAAGTAACTATGAACTTATTTTTGCGGATTTTAGAAATAACTTTGTTTTGCCTAGGTCGTTAATGTTGGTCACTTTTGGGCGCAGCCTGGAGATAGAGATTCATCTGCCAAACTTAGTGAACTAATGAGTGACATTAATGAGTACAATAGACAGCCATTAGAGGTAAGTATATGTATAGATATCTCAAACTCACTAATAATTCATGAGGAAAGCACAAAGGAAAATCATAACCGAGACATTGTTTGGATATGTGATCTTAATTAGCACAATATTTCGACAACTTTCACCTCGATTTTCTCAGATGCTATATCATACACTCGAAAGGTATTCAGGGCTCACAACGGACAATGACCGGCCAAAAATGCCTCTTGACCAGTCACTTTTTTACCTCACCGGTCATTTTGACCGGTCGACACATGTGTATGCCTTCCGACACATTTGTATGCCTTCCGACACATTTGTATGCCTTCTCTTCGGCATATCTGCTGAAATCTTGTCAGAGAAAGACTGTATATTTCATGGCGAGTACGCAATTTCACTGTAAGTACGTCAAGTTACGTACGACAAAAACATTGTTTGTTCTTGGCCAAAACGTAAATATATTATGCTGGTTGCACTTGAAAGGTTTCGATTTTGTTTCGGAGGAAGGAGGTGAGCAGAGTGACGACGAGGAAGCAATGGAGGAGGGTAGTGACGTCGAGGGTACAGACTCAGTCAAGCAAGATAACACTTTGATAAGAGAGCTGCATGGCTGAGTTGGAATGAAGAGTTTGTGCTGCTCTTGACTTAACTTTGAAAGTTAACATGTGCTCAATTTATACACAATTGACAAGAATAACGCTTTGGTTTTTGGTATTTGTTAATTGGTAATAATTATTTAGGTAGGCGAGTCGTTTTAGGCTAAATATAGTAAGTGGGATGAAAAATTTAACTCCGTCAAAGACTACCTGTATAACGAGTAAAGTTTATTACTCAATATTAAGATTATTACTTTAGACAACCGCTCAATCAACGATGATAACGTTGCCTGTTCACTTTTACAATGTGATTGCTAACGTCTTGAGCGTATAAAACATGAAACAATAAAAGCGATGTCTCGAAACAAATTCGTTATTATTTGTTTCACTGTAAGTGTATGCGTATTAATGACCGGTCAAAAACAGATTTTGACAGAGCTAAAATCAAGTTGACCGGTCATTTTGAGCCCTGCCTATATTACTGTTGATGTTGTTGGATATTTAATATATGAATCATGTTTTATTCCTAGTCCATGCCATCTTACGTGGCCCCTGGAACACTTTGCCTGGCATTATATCCCGAGGATGAGATCTTTTATCGAGCAAAGGTTTTGACATACAAAGACCACCAAGTTGAGGTAACTCGTTTATCGACTTTTCACCAACTGAATTACACAGTAAATGTTGTGTCAAGTTTTTTACGTCATTGGTTATCTCATTTGCATTTCTTTCAAATCTGAATATCTCCAGAACGGAGTGAGATATATTTATTTAGTGATTAGGTTTGCCTTATAAACGTGGCTGGGTGGCCGCGCCTGCGTACGTCATGAATTATTACGTCCCATGTAATGCATGGTTAAAGTGGCACCACGATGAAAATTCACCCCCGTTTTCTTTAGCATAGAATATTATTTCAGGGTCAAAAGTGATCATACATGTAAAAAACCTAAAAAATGGTATTTTAAAATTTAAAGTAAGTATTTTGAGCTCTGAGATCACTACTATTTAGGCCACCATTACTAAGAACGTGTTCCACGTCCGCCATTAATCGATCATGTTCCTGACCAGCGTAACGAAGTGACGTCAGATTCTCAACGCGAAGACTCCACATTGTTAATTCTTCAAGTAAATCCATAGTGATCAAGGTCGTTTTTTCAAATTCTTCGTCTGAAAAGCTGGATATTTCATCTACTTCTTGAAGAAAACAAGTAACCTTGAGTTGAGTGAAATTCAGGCGAAGCATTGAGAATCTGACGTCACAAACAATATTACCTTTTGAAATTGCGTGCTCACTTAACAACTCCAGATTCGGAGTCAGAAAAATAATACTTGCAATCGTCGAATTGCAAAACGGTTTCAACCGAGTAATATTTAGCAGCTCTGCTTTATAAATACATAAAAATATCGATAGGTAACAAATTTGATCGTAGTACCACTTTAATGTTAGTTGTAGCACATCTTGGACAGATAGATTTCCACGACCTTGGGTCTTCAGGGTCATGTATAGCTGAACCAACCTCGTACTCAGGGCATTTTGCCTTCACGGTGGAAGGTCGGCGAAAATGGCCCTGGGATCGGCTGGTCACATGACACCCAGAATTTCTGGGTGTTTAGATATAATTTTTGTGGTCTTTGTTCCATTTCCTTTGTCTACTTTGTTGACCTGAATAATTGAGAAATATTCAATGCTCTTCAGAGTTGTTCATGTCAACATTCGTCGGCATAAAAGCAGCTAACAAGCTTAATAATCCACCATACATCCATGGTTATCTAGTTACAAAAGGTATGAAGAAGCATATATCCAATTTAGCGAAAGCTATCACTTCTAATTTGCTGTAAAATTTGAAGACAGCATTCAGATTTAGATGAATAAATTATACTCGGCTTATGAATTAATTGAGTTTTATGACAAGCCAATCGCATTATAGAATGGACCAGCCGATCCCAAGGGCCATTTTCGCCGACCTTCCGCCGTGGAGGCAAAATGCGCTGGGAACGAGGTTGATAGCTGAACCACAGCTGCTGCCATATAATGACAGAGAGCGTAGCTTTTGAATTTTGTTAAAGTAATTTGCTTTACACGCATGTGAAGCGGTAAAACATTCCATGTCCTGCACATTCTGGAGAAGAACGAACGCTGGAAGGTAAGTGTTCTACATTTGCGCGGGCGAAAGTTGACAATATCAGGTATCAAGCAGGTTCTTGTTGTTCTTGTTGGTAATATATATAGACAATATCTGTGATAGTTTGGGGTTTGTGATGTTTAACTACTGCTTGTGATATCTTAAAGGTAATATACGTGGATTATGGAAACATTGAATGGATTTCCTCTCAGTTTCTACGAAAAGCGAAAGCTGAACACCTGAAATTACCATTTCAGGTTAGTCTTTTTTAGGGGTACACCTGATAGTCCTTTTTACTATCCGGCCGGATACCGGATTTGCCGGATATACTTGAAAAAAATCCGGCCGGATACCGGATATTTTCGTATACAAGACTCAGTCCTTCTTTTCAGGTAGAATAGTTGAATTGCCATATTTTGACTAGTTTCTTGGCTATAACCTGCATTGTGACCGAAAATTTGATTTGATGAATTGAAAATCACTAACCCTGCATGCTTCAATTCAGTGTTTGATATTCAGTTATATTCAGTTATAGCATTAACAATGTTATAACTGCATTCTTAAATAGTACTGTAGTTTGCAAGTAGAAATAGTATTAAACTATCAAAAATTGAAAGTGAAATGATTAATCCAACTTGGTCTATGAGCCGTGCCTTTGACTATTGTACTAGTGGGAACTGTCAAGAAAGTCGGTTACAAACTCGCATGTTTGAAACGTAAATATGCGCGTTAAAACGCTACTTGCTAAACTTTTTTGCAAGTTTTTTAAGAACTGAAGTTTTTTGCTAGTTGATATCTTTTGTCTGTTTAAAGGACATTGGCAACAAAAATTAAGTTTGTCTAATATGAAAGAACTCGTAAAATGATAGAGTAACATCTTTTACAACTTTTCCGTATTTTACTTCGTTTTTGAAATATTTCAGTTTGTTTGATATGTAAATGAGATGGTCTCTGACGTCAGGTGCAGGGGAGAGAATTTGCACTCATTAAAATATTAGTTCCATCTTCAAGTTTGTTGCACAAATTTACTTGAAAATGTGCGTATAATAACTCCTCATGATAATGAACGTTGTAAACTTAGCAATCACTGCGATATAAGACATTTTTTAATGAGTGAAAATTCTCTACCCCACACCTGACATCAGAGACCATCTCATTTACATATCAAACATACTGAAATATTTCAAAAACGAAGAAAAATACAGAAAAGTTGTAAAAGGTGTTACTCTATCATTTTACGAGTTCTTTCATATTAGACAAACTTAATTTTTGTTGCCAATGTCCTTGTTGGTTAACCATAACCAACAATATTGGAACAGTAAACAAGTTCAACATTGCTGTTTTGTTGTATTAATGTCTATTTCTATTATATTTGAATTAACAAAAATTTAATACGCCTTGGAAAACTGTCAAAAACAAATTATCCGGTATCCGGCCGGATAATAGAAAATATCCGACCGGATGGTGTGATTATCAACTATCCGGCTGGATTATCCAGTCTTTTTTGGAAAATCTCTCCCCCAAAGTTGCGAAGAATACGCGAGCGACAACTTCATGTAAATTGTCTCGCAACAATGTTGTTCAAAAAATCTAGATTTTAGTACTTAAAACTGAAACCACGCAGAACTGACAACGTGAAGCATACTATGACTTTCAGAAAGTTAAACATTTTTTAAAATAATTGCATTGACTGTTTTGAAGTCCGTCTTACTCGATTGTTTCATTCCAAATTGTTCAAACTAATCTCGGCTTCTAATTTTCCCGCAGGGGTTTGAATGTCGTTTGCGTGAATTTCGCCCGGTGTACGCAGAGTGGGATGAGAAAGCCGAAGAGGCAATTGAATTGTTTAAGGTTTTGACGCTGAACAAGAAATTAATAGCCAAGGTAAGTTGCATAACATGACATATATTGCATTAAAAATATCGAGGAAGCACCGCGTATACGGTAAGGTTAAGAGGTATTAAGAACAGACATATATATACTAGAAATTATCTATTTTTTATCTTCGTACATCATACGAAGTTTAACGAATTATTTGTTTTTCAATGACCCGTCATAGATTTATTGTCGTCTTCATGGTGCACTGTGCGTTGATCTTGTGGATACAACGTCGGAGAATGACATTAATATCAATAAAGTTCTCGTTGCTGAAGGTTTTGGACAGTTTGCCGAGGAATCTTATGATTCAGTCGTAAGTTTTGAATTTTGTTACTACCTACCTACCTACCTACCTATCTACCTACCTACCTACCTACCTACCTACCTACCTACCTACCTACCTACCTACCTACCTACCTACCTACCTACCTACCTACCTACCTACCTACCTACCTATCCATCTACCTGCCTATATACCTACCCACTTACCTACCTACGTAACCACCCACCTACCTACCTAACCGTTGAGGAAAATTATGAGGTAATTGACCAATGGCCTTTCTACCTGCCCGAGTCGCCATATTTTTCGTTACCGTCAATTTTCTGAGGTATTTGTTCGTGAAACAATCCCCCGCGGTTTATCGTGTTGTGTTGTGTTTTTCTAGCGTGCTCACGAAGATGCTCTTTCTCGGGCAGAAGTACGAAGCAATTCCGGCGAACTCGAGGACACCAATATCAACGATGATTCCGGATTGGTCGAAAATAATTCCAATTTGGTTGAAGCTCAGTTGACGGGAAATTACGATCGACAAGAAGGAATGGTTACCAAGGTAGCTTGGAGCTTATTTACCATTAATTCCTTCGTTTGTCATCCATTCATTTTTTCACTCACCTAGCCATCCATAAACCGACCATCCATTAGTTCATCTGATCATTCATTATTTCATCCATTTATCAACACATTCATCCATAAACCCATTCATTTATCCACTCATCTAACCATTAATCAACCCATTCATCCATTAATCAACCCATTCATCCATTAATTAACCCATTCATCCATTAATCAACCCATTCATCCATTAATTAACCCATTCATCCATTAATCAACCCATTCATCCATTAATTAACCCATTCATCCATTAATTCCAGGCCTTCAATTTCAAAAGCAAACCTCGGAATGAATTCAGATCGTTTGAGTTAATTGACGTGGTTATTTCAGGTAGTAATTCCATAAGGGTGATTGTGATTTACAGACCGCCGCCATCGAATACGAACCACCTCACGCTTGAATTGTTTTTTACTGAGTTCAGGGCTTTCCTTGAAGAGATCAACAATGAGCCAGGGCGCTTGCTTATTTCAGGTGATTTTAATTTTCACATTGATGACGTTAATAACAACAACAGTAAAAAGTTCCTGGAACTGATAAATGATTTTAACCTAAAGCAGCACGTCACACAAACCACTCACATTGACAATCACATACTGGATCTAATTATCACCAGACATACCGATGATATTGTTCATTCAATCTCCGTAGAAGATCCTGGTATCTCAGACCACTATGCTGTTCATGCTAAAATTCACATAGAGAAACCAACATATCCCGAAAGGAAATACAATATAGGAACTTGAAAAATTTAAACTATCATAACTTATGCAAAGACATTAGCAATTCACCGCTCGTTCTAGACAGCGCTAACTCATCATCGGTTAGTGATATTACAGGAAGGTATGATAGTACTTTGACAACTATACTAGACCTATATGCTCCGATAAAGAGGAAGACCATCACTATCCGTCCAAATTCCCCATGGTATACAGACGAAATAAAGCAGCTGAAAATAATTAAACGACGTCTAGAACGTAGATGGCGCACCACCAAACTACCATCAGATAGAGACGCTTATGCAAAGCACTGTGTTAAAGTTAACTCTTCCATCTTCAATTCCAAAATGTCCTTCTATTCAAGTATTATTGACCAGCACAAGAACGACCAAAAAGTACTCTTTGATACAGTAAAAAAGATGTTACATACAACTACGGAAAATCTCTATCCATCAAGGGAATCTCCAGAAAAACTCGCCAACAATTTTGCCGACTTCTTCATTAACAAAATCACAAAGATCCGAGATGAGCTGGCGCCTTCTGTGATACTATCTACTAACTTATTATCTAACTATGACCCGGCCACCGAAACTGCATACTCGCCCATAGCTGAGTTTACCAACTTCACCTCAGTTTCCGAAGATCAATTATCTAAATTAATATACAAGTTAACATCTAAATCTTGTGACATTGATCCGATCCCTGCCTCCGTCCTGAAGCATTGCCTCCATGTACTTCTGCCAGTAATTACAAAGATCGTTAATTTATCGCTATCCAACGCTGTCATGCCGCCTAGCCTAAAGATTGCCCTTCTAAATCCTCGACTGAAAAAACCCTCCATCGATCATGAGGAGTTTTCAAATTTTCGACCAATCTCAAATTTGAAAGTTGTGTCTAAGGCGATTGAAAAGACAGTCGCCACCCAAGTTAATGATTATATAAACGAGAATAATATGAACGAACTCTTTCAATCTGCTTATAAAATGAATCATAGTACGGAAACAGCCCTGATCAGAGTAAACAACGATATTCTTCGTGCGCTAGATGATAAGAAGTCAGTTATTTTGCTCCTTTTGGACTTATCAGCAGCATTTGACACTGTAGACCACACCATCCTACTAACTAGACTAAATCGTACATTTGGATTCAAAGGTGCAGTACTCGACTGGTTTTCCTCCTATCTTTCTGGTAGGAAACAATTCGTGAAAGTCAATGGCGCTCAATCTATTCTCCATGACCTAACTTACGGACTACCACAAGGGTCAGTCCTTGGCCCATTGCTGTTCCTGTTATATACACACCCTCTAGCTGACGTGATTCGGAAACACGACATGGGCTTCCACCTATACGCAGATGACACCCAGTTATACCTGTCGTTTGATTCGTCAGAAGAGCAGTTAGCACATGAGAAAATTGAAGCCTGCACCCATGACATCGATAAGTGGATGTCTGATAACATGCTAAAAATGAATAGGGGAAAGACTGAACTTTTAATTCTTCATGCCCGTCATCGCCTCCCACCAGAGATTTCGTCTGTCTCCGTCTGTAATGCAGTTATTGAATCATCTGCAAGTGTTAAGAACATCGGTGTAACGTTCGACCCGACAATGTCTATGGAAAACCATATTAATGTAATTTGCAAATCAGCTTTCTTTCATTTACGAAATATAAGCCGAATACGTAAATATCTGTCATCTCAGTCTGTCGAAACTCTGGTCCACGCCTTCATTACCACCAGACTGGACTTTTGCAACTCATTATTGTACGGCTTACCAAATCAACTTATCCAACGACTACAGAGTGTACAAAACTCGGCTGCAAGATTAATATCCCTCACCACCAAGTATCAGCACATTTCTCCTATTTTGCAAGAATTGCATTGGCTTCCTGTACAATATAGAATCCATTTTAAGATCATTCTTCTTACATTCAAATGTTTAAATAATTCTGCACCAGCCTATCTAAAAGATCTCATTGAACAATACGTACCTATAGGCGTGCTTTAAGATCTGGCAATAAAAACTACTTAACTATACCTCGCTACAAATTGGAAACCTACGGACGCAGATCCTTTTCAGTAGCTGCCCCACTTCTTTGGAACTCATTGCCTCAAGACATGAGAGACGCGACTATAGATCCTGAAGTTTTCAAGAAAAAGTTAAAAACTTACTTTTTTAAAACTGCATTTAACATTTAGTAATTTTAGGAACATATTTTATCTATAGGAAACTTTATTTTTCTTCAAATTTTAATATTTTTATTTTAAATAGCATAGTTAATGTTAAAATGTTAAGCGCTGATGGACTATAGGGAATCAGCGCTATATAAGTACTTACTATTATTATTATTATTATTATTATTAATCAACCCATTCATCCATTAATCAACCCATTCATCCATTAATTAACCCATTCATCCATTAATTAACCCATTCATCCATTAATCAACCCATCCATCCATTAATCAACCCATTAATCCACCCATTCTTTAAAGGTCCCCTGCGACGAAATATCACATTACGTTTCCTGGCATATTTTGTTACAAAACATCATTTTAGGTTAATAAATGTTCGCATTTGCCAACAAAAATGAACAACAAACATTCTATCACAAGAAATTTAACCTCCAAAGTCGCCCAAATTTTGTTCGTCATTGCTCAAAACTTGTTCCATACGAGCCCGCGATTCCACAGCAGAGTATGTGATTGTGACGTCAGAGACTCAATACGTGACAAAGCTTTATGGAAATTATACGACAAGTTACAATAGAAAGTTTTCCCCAAGTAGCTTTATATTCATACACAACTAGCCACGTGTTGAGTATTTGACGTCACTTCCTCTAATCGCAACCTAAGCGTCCGGAACATGTTCGAGTAATGGCGGCCGTATAATCTCGTATAAAAACAGTCTGAAAAGGCGACTTTCCATGCTCGCAATTGCTTGAAATTTGGCAAGTTAAGTACGAACACCATGCTCTTTACAAATATGTAAAAATTCACGATACCAAAAATTTGATCACATGGACACTTTAACCCATCCATTCATTAACCCATCCTGTCTAAACAAGACTTTGAACTGATATGTTTTCTTATTCTCACCCCAGGTCACCCTCACTGGTCCTTTCAATCCGTATGAGATGCAGTTCTACAGTATGACTTGCATTGGAAGATTACGGTAAACATCTCTTTACGAATATCCAGTAAATATATATTTACCATTCATCAGAGACCTGTTTTAGTATTTATTTATTATTTATTTTACTTTGCCAAGGGCTCTGCTAGAAACATCAGTATAATAATAATAATAATAATAATAGGCGTATTAGGAGCATTATACAATAGTCTCAATGCTCTTACAACAATATATTCTTAAATTTACTTATAAAACTTATTACAGTTTTCATTATAAGATAAAGCCTACTACATATATTACCACTATGAACAAAAAAAATTAATAAATTTAAAAAAAGAAAAGTCTTAACTGCTGACTTAAAATTACCCAACATATCAAAGCTTCTAATTTCCTGTGGTAATGAATTCCACAGTTTTGGTGCTGAAACGGAGAACGCTCTGTCTCCATGAGTCACCGTTTTGGATTTTGGCTCAAGTAGCAGATTACGGTCTGATGATCTCAAAGCACGAGTAGGTTTATATTTAGTTAGCAAATCAGTAATATAAGCAGGCGCCTGCCATGCAAAGCCTTGAAAGTAATTATTAGTATCTTAAATACAATCCTTGATCTCACCGGCAACCAGTGAAGATTACGAAGCACAGGGGAGATATGCTCCGATTTTTTAACCCCTGTTACAAGTCTTGCAGCTGTATTTTGAATTCGCTGTAACTTGCTCAATTCAGCTTCTGGTAAGCCATATAGGATGCTATTACAGCTATCAAGTTTTGATGTTATGAATGCATGCACCATATCTCGTTCAGTATCTCGTTGAGTATCTCGTTCATTCGTAAAAAGATACATTGAATAATTCTTTGACCGATGTTTTTAGAGCTTCAAAAATTGAACGTAACTCTGTGAATAGCGTTGCACTCAATGACGAACCACATGATAAACACGACCGTTTTCTCGTTGCATCCACCATCGGAATTAACACAAGTGGGACAGTCATGATTGCCAGGTAAAGTAATGACATGAAAGGACATTAGCAACAAAGTGTGTGACTTAAATAGCCAGAATATAATAGTTTAATGTTGTAAAATCGCTCGGAATGCGTATTAAATCTTTCCAGTCTGGCCCAGTCAAAATCGGTCGTACAAGACTGGTGTAGTCATCAATAAAAAAACATGGCACACGGTGACACAAGATAAAAAATTGAAAATCGACAAGCGGTAGGTACATGAGATCCACTCACACGCCAAGTTTGATTTGATTTCATAAAAAACTCTGAGATTGGTGGTATTTTGAATTCTCGTGATGCTACGAGGCCGTGCAATATTAAAGAAATACCTAATGTTTCCGTATTTGGATACTGTGATCCAAACACGCGGGAAGTTGCGAGACTGGAGAAAAGCTTGTGGAGGAGAAACTCGTAAATGGAAAGCTGATTGAAGACAACTTCATGACAACTTCATAGTTATGAAGTTGTCTTCAACCAGCTTTCCAGTTACGAGTTTGTTCAAGAAAAGCAAAGCTTGTTCAAGAGAAACTCAACACACCAAAGTTGTTGAAGACAACTTCGAAAGTGCAAAGTCTGCGAGAGTCCTGGAAATGCAGGCCAAAGACATTGGGAAAATTTGAACAAAAGTTCTAAACACTGGCTATCTCCTTATTTCCGATACTGCAGGTTTGTCCTATAAAACTTGTAATCAACTATTTGTATTTCTACTTTTGTTACTTCAATAAAACATTGGAATGAAAATAAGAGTGTATGGCTGGGCTCGTCAATAATTATGTCTGTGAATGTGTTAACTTGTCCAAGAAAGAACACTTGACTTCGAACAGCTTGATCAAACGATCAGGGAAGCGAAGAAGGAAAGCAGCGTGAAGATTAGCATATTTATAACGCTCAGTTTCGCAAAGCCTGATGGAATGATGCAATAATTGCCATTTCGCGACCATACAAAACAGATCCGAAATCTAGACTCGTGTTACCATAGTAGCCCGAGTAACAACGCTTTAATGCTTCTAAATTTCTTCTGTGTTGAAGTAAGTGTTAGTAACAGCTCTCAACTGTCCACGAGTTACCGTCATGTCATGAAGAGGTGGAAAGAGTGACGTTGTTAACAGAACGGAGATATCGTTGAGATTACTCTTGGGAATAAAACTCATTCGTGCTCATTGTTTTCCATCGGCAGTTGTGGCTTACACCAGCTGTTTTGGTCTAGTGGTTATTTTTTGACATATTCATTTAAAATCAAATCACCTTTATTTTTAGAGAGACGACGTTAATGCCAAATATCCGTGGCTTGGCTGCTCTTGTTGGTCTCGTATTTTCACCTTGTGCCGAGTTCAGGTTTGAGATTAAGACAGATTCAATGTTTTTACCCATTCTGTAACAATGGATTATTATACTCAAATGCGACCTTATCATCTGACCCCGACCTTCTCATCTGACCCCTGACCTTTTCATCGGACCCCTGACCTTTTCATCGGACCCCTGACCTTTTCACTGACCCCTGACCTTTTCATCTGACCCCTGACCTTTCATCTGACCCCTGACCTTTCATCTGACCCCTGACCTTTCATCTGACCCCTGACCTTTCATCGGACCCCTGACCTTTTCATCGGACCCCTGACCTTTTCATCGGACCCCTGACCTTTTCATCGGACCCCTGACCTTTTCATCGGACCCCTGACCTTTTCATCGGACCCCTGACCTTTTCATCGGACCCCTGACCTTTTCATCGGACCCCTGACCTTTTCATCGGACCCCTGACCTTTCATCTGACCCCTGACCTTTCATCTGACCCCTGACATTTTCATCTGACCCCTGACATTTTCATCTGACCCCTGACCTTTTCATCTGACCCCTGACCTTTTCATCTGGCCGCTGACCTTTTCATCTGACCGCTGACCTTTTCATCTGACCGCTGACCTTTTCATCTGACCCCTGACCTTTTCATCTGACCCTGACCTTTTCATCTGACCCTGACCTTTTCATCTGACCCCTGACCTTTTCATCTGACCCCTGACCTTTCATCTGACCCCTGACCTTTCATCTGACCCCTGACCTTTCATCTGACCCCTGACCTTTCATCTGATCCTTGACCTTTCATCTGACCCCTGACCTTTCATCTGACCCCTGACCTTTCATCTGACCCCTGACCTTTCATCTGACCCCTGACCTTTCCGACTGCTAACCTCATTTGACCCTTAACCTTCTCATCTTATCTCATCTAACCTCGTCTGAGGAAAGTACAAAAGTTTTTCGGTTAAGTTGTTCCTTGTAGGACATCTGCCCTACTTTGTGAAGATGAATTTGTTTACCATACGTTTGATGTCGCCTTGTGTTACTTTCTAGGACTGACCGAGAGAAACATCATTACACTGGAGCCATTATCGGCCTTGGCAGTGACCCTACGAACGGAGAAGCTCTTCTTCCTGATCACGATATAGAACTGACGTTTGATTTTGACTTTAAACAAGATGATTTAGTCAAAGTAGGTGGATTGAAACATTAAAAACCTTTATTTAACCAGTGTAATCTAGTCAGTGGTAAAATATAATACTGTCATGAGCCATTGAAGGAGAGGTCATAATATGTTCTCCATTCTCTGCCTTATCAGATCAACTCTTGTCGAACCGCCATTAATATCGCCGTTGGCTCGAAGGAATCCGTAGCTGAGTGGGGGACATCCGCTGTACAAACAATTCAACAAAATTCCAGACAAACGTTACGTGAGTAAGTAATCTCGTACTACTTCAAGTTTTGATGGTTTACGAAATTATTATTCAATTTATTATATAGATGACAAAATTACAGCAATGTGGTGCTGCTATACAACCCTGCGAACAATGCTGTCAACATGAAGGCTGTTTAGCCAACAAGGTTGTTACAGCATTGTTCAATCATCAATATTGTTACAGCTTATTAACAATGTTGAACAACAATGATTACAATACAGTAAAAACCCGCGTATAAGAACCTAGATTTTTCCAAGTTAGCCTAAAAAGGTTCTTATATAAATGGTGTTTACTGCAAAATCAGGCTATTTAGGTTCTTAAACCGGTTCTTGTTTTCTTAAGAGAAAAGCGACTTGGTTTTGGTAAGTGTGGTCTATTATATTTATATAAATTATGCATACATTTTCTCCAAATGACTGCAATCTAAGCAAATACAAACCCTATATGCACTTTAAAGCTTCACTGTATGTAATTTACAGCTTACTGTGTGTAAATTCAATGGAACAAAATAACGTATACAACTGTAGACCTATACACTATGTTATATACACCAGTCAAGGTCCTCCTCAGGACCTGCTTTCAAATTTTAGCCTAAAACAGGTTCTTATGTAAAGGGTCTAAATGGAAAATCTTAGCCTAACAGGTTCTTAAAATCTAGGTTCTTATTCGCGGGTTTTTACTATAGCAAACATGCTTCTTCGACTATCATTGTTTTCTTTTTCTGTGTTCCAACGGCAGCCGCGTGAACAACCATTGTTGGTTTATCAATGGCGAGCAACATTGTTGAAACAACGCTGAACACAGCATTGTTGAAACAACGCTGAACAACATTTTTGAAACAATGCTGAACAACATTGTTGAAACAATGCTGAACAACATTGTTGAAACAACGCTGAACAACATTGTTGAAACAATGCTGAACAATATTGTTGAAACAATGCTGAACAACATTGTTGAAACAATGCTGAACAACATTGTTGAAACGATGCTGACCTGTTTGTCAGCATTGTTGAAACAATGTTGTTCAGCGTTGTTTGTGTCTACGTCGTGTATCTTGATTGATTGTATGTTTAGCTGTGTTCTCGTAATGTTTGAAAATGGTGTCAAATTACACCTAAGAACAGTTATTTCATCTGCTCGCTAGATAACTTGCGGTATTTCGCTGAACCTTGTTCAATAATTGCAAACTGTTTCAACATTTTTTTCAGACTAATCAAGGAAGTACGTAAAGATAGACCGATGTGTCCAAGTGGAAAGGTGTATCTTTGGAACCAGGTATATTATATCATTTAAATACATAAGGACATAACACATTCAACTAGCTTCTGCTAGCCTTAAAGAGACACTCCATCCCAAAACAAGTGTTGCTTAAATGAAAGTTCTTTGTCGCCTTACATGAGAATGGGTATTAGTTTTCTTCTAATCGTTTTAGTTTTAGAGAAATTTAGCTTTGTTTATCGTATTTTTGTAAATTGAAGCCCGCCATTTTTGTTTGATTGCGGTCGCGCCATTATTTTTGACGTCATTGAGTGACGTTATTGTCATGTTATTGTGAAGGATTTCTTTATGTAGTGTTTCTATTACTCAATGACGTCAAAAATTAATGGGAGCGACCGCATTCGCCCGCAATCAGAACAAAAATGGCGGCCTTAAATTACGATAAACAAAGCCAAATTTCTCTAAAACTAAAACGATTAGAAGACAACTGATATCCATTCTCGTGAAAGGCGACAAAGAACTTTCATTTAAGCCACACTTGTTTTTGGGCTGCAGTGTCCATTTAATTTTCAATGGCGTCATAGGATAGAGCGATTAATAGAAATCATTGGACACTGACGACGATTGATCAAGGGTTATCCGTACCTCGGTCAATGTTATCCTCCTTAGCCTTTCGGTAGATAACGTTGAACTCTGTCTGGATAACTCTTGATAAAGCCTCGTCCAATAATTGTTGATTGACTATACAAGACGCTGGTATACGTGATACTAATACTTCTTTACTTTCCTTTCAGGTTGACAGCAAAGACTTGCTCACACCATACCGTGAAGGAGACAAACCTATCCTCTATCCTTTACACTACGGACTGGCCATCACGGAAAACTCTTATAATAATACCATCCCGGAACATGTTGTTAAACGGAGAGAACATGTTCGCTCTCTTAGTGAACAAGCTGGAAGGTATGGTTGTTAATCTGGGGACAGTGGACTTCCTTCTCTCTACTTCCTTCTCCTCCTTCTCCACTCCTCTTTCTCCAGCACCCCTTCTTCGCTCCCTTTCTCTACTTCCCTCTCCCCTTCTCTCTACCTCTTACCCCTCGCCACTCCTTCTCCCTCCCCCTTCTTCGCTCCCTTTCTCTCCTTCCCTCTACACTTCCTTCTCTCTTCCTCCTCTCCCCCTTCTCTTCTCCTCCTTCTCTCCTCCTCCCCTCCTCCTTCGCTCCCTTTCTCTACTTCCCTCTACACTTCTTTCTCTTTACCTCTACCTTCGCTCCCTTTCTCTACTTCCCTTACACTTCTTTCTCTTTACCTCTACCTTCGCTCCCTTTCTCTACTTCCTTCTCCCTCCTCTCCCACTCCATCTTCTCCACCTCTTCTTCGCGTACTTTCTCTACGTCCCTCTACACGTCCTTTCTCGCTCCTCTACCTCTACCCTCTTCTTTACTCCCTTTCTCTACTTCCCTCTACACTTCCTCGCTCCTCTCTTCCTTTACCTCCACTCCCCATTCGTCATGTCCTTCACTCCCTCTTCTCTGCTCCTCCACCTCCTTCTCCACTTCACTAAAACTCCTAAACTGAAACCCCTAATTCTCTTCTCCACTGAATCCCCTGTTCGCGAAGGCGAAATCCTAAATACCCATGAAAACGTGGGTATTCAATGAATAACATGCTCTCAATTCACTTTCAAAATCATAATATTGTATGTTTCTCTTTCTAGTTCTTCCACTCCCTTCCCCGAGGCTATTGTCTGTGAAATTTGCAACGTGAAATGCCGTCATCCTCGCGGCCTGCGCCTTCATTTGGAGACAAGAGTTCATCGAAGTGAAGAAAAGCTTTTATTTGATGACAGATACGTTTTTAGCCACTAGTGTACACTCGTACTTCCGAGACTTGTGTCCAAAGCTATGGATTGCGAAACACATGCCGTGCTGGAACCTTGTCTGAGGTATATTTTCTCATGTTTCTCTGCCCCTGGTGGCTGGTAACACTGGTGAGACCGAATAATCCCAAACAAGAAGCATATTTTGCATCTGGATGTATTCCCAACTACTCTCGCACCGAACATGTGTTACCCGGCTGTTGTTAAAAGAACAATAAGATCGTTAGGACCTCGGTTAGAGAACATTGGCAACAAAATATCTACGTTTCATATCTAACTATATGACTTAGCTATAGTCGGAATATTATAGTGTGGCACTATGCTCCTAACACATTTTTAAAGTTGAACAAACCATCGAAAAATGACAATTGTTCCTATACAGCATTTTCAGTTTTTAAAAAGAGGACGAAAAACCAGTTAATAAGTTCTTTTACAGTTTTTGAATTGCATGTGAATACATACATACCACTAAACCAAAAAACATGGATCAAGTTATATTGTCACCATAGTAACACATTAGTTCCCAGGCCTCTTCGTTCCCAAAGCAAAATGATTTGCTTTCTCTAATGTGTAGAACATATTGAGATTGGGGAATTTCGGAGAACATTTTCACAAAATTTATCAATACAGACCCAAGTTTAAAATTGCCAACGTAAGTTCTACTATGGAACTAAGAGGCCTGGGAACTAATCTGTTACTATGGTGACAATATAACTTGATTCATGTTCTTTGGTTTAGTGGTATGTCATATGGAAAGTTCCAAGTAATTTCAGTCGATACTTTTGATGATACACAGCAACCTCGTACCCAGGGCATTTTGCCTCCACGGCGTAAGGTCGGCGAAAATCGCCCTGGGATCGGCTGGTCACATGACACCCACAATTTCTGGGTGTTTAGATATGATAATTTGTGTGGTCTTTGTCTACTTTGTTGATCTGAATAATTGAGAAATATTCAATGCTCTTCAGAGTTGTTCAAGTCAGCATTCGTCGGCATAAAAGCAGCTAACAAGCTTAATAATCCACCATACATCCATGGTTATCTCTTACTATAGGTATGAAGAAGCATATATCCAATTTAGCGAAAGCTATCACTTCTCGTTTGCTGTAAAATTTGAAGACAGCATTCAGATTTATGAGAAGTTTATTTAATTGAGTTTTATGAGAAGCCAATCGGATTATAGAATGGACCAGCCGATCCCAGGGCCATTTTCGCCGACCTTCCGCCGTGGAGGCAAAATGACCTGGGTACGAGGGTGGATATACAGGACTTTTGGATTTGACAGAATGTTGTTCGACTTAAATGACGTCATCATCTACCTCATTAGCATATCACAAAAAGAGAAATTCTTGGAAACGATTGGACCAATTCAAAAACTGTAATAAGTACTTATTAACTGGTTTTTGGTAACCAAAATGGGTTTTTGGTGATTCGGATAGAGCATAAAAAGTTAGTTAATAAGTTCTAGATTAGTTTTTGCGTTAAACTTTTAGTTTCGGAGATATAAGGGCTCAAAGTCACAATTTGTGAAAAAAGTAGCGCAGGCCGGGAGACTGGATCCGAGGAACGTGTTATGGTTCAATACTTATAAAAATATATTACAATTCGAGTAGACAAGGTAACATCGTAAAGACACATCGTTTGGGCATTTTTCAATAAAAACTCTTAAGATAGCTGTCTTCTCCTATACAAAAGCCTAGTTGTTGTTGAAGATGGGTTCCTCGGATCCAGGTCCCTGTGTGTTATTTTGCAGTGGCGCTACTTTTTTCCAAAAAATGGCACAATTTGCATGTTTGAGCCGTTATATCTCCGAAACTAAAAGTTTAACGCAAAAACTAATCCAGAACTTATTAACTAACTTTTTATGCTCTATCCGAATCACCAAAAACCCATTTTGGGTTTATAAGCACTTTAATTTCTTTGCATTTGCGCACTGACCACTTTACTCAGCACATGTTGTCAAAGTCATTTATCAGAAGAACCCTATAATTGTTTTTGATACAAGTCACGAGCATTTCTACAAGCTCAAACTACGATATTTCGGCTATTTAAGTCAGATACTCTGATCTAAAAGATACTGTTTTGTTGCAAATACCCCGGAAGATAATTTTATCGACGAATTTTCATGCACACTCTTGAGTTGACGAAAAAGAAACGCTTTCAAAATGGCGATCGATGGTGTTTGCAGTAAAAGTAGGGTTTGTTTAAAGTTGTGTGGTGAGAAAATATATAAGTACTTTTGAGAAGAAATTTATGATCCGTGGTTTTATCGGTGTAGGTTTCATCGTGTATACTAACATCGTTTCATTGTATCTTGGATAAAAAACAGTTAAGCTGTGAAAATGAGTGAGTTTTGTGATATTTTTTTTTAGTTTTCTAGGTATGCTTTTGCGAATGAACCTGTGCTCGGTGACCACGTATATTTTATTTATTTCTTGTCAAGCTTTCTTTGACGGCCTTGCACACGAACATAAGGACATTGGCAACATTAAGTTTGTCTAATATAAAAGAACTCGTAAAATGATAGAGTAACACCTTTTACAACTTTTCCGTATTTTACTTCGTATTTGAAATATTTCAGTTTGTTTGATATGTAAATGAGATGGTACAACCTCGTACCCAGGGCATTTTGCCTCCACGGTGGAAGGTCGGCGAAAATGGCCCTGGGATCGGTTGGTCGATTCCATAATCTTATTGGCCAGTTCTAAAACTCGATTAATTCAGCTAGAGTATAATTTATTCATCTAAATTCACATGTTAAGAAATTTCCTCCCTTTAAATTTTACCGCAAATAAGAAATATAAGGGCTTTGATTAATTGTCAAGAACTGCTTTCGATATACACTTGTCCCTCCATGATATTTATATAAGATAATCATGGATGTATTATGATGAATTAGTTGTTTTTAGGATGATTTAAGTCTGCAGAGCGTTGCATATTTCTCATTCATTATCACATCAACAGAGTAAACAAAGACAAATTACCTAAATTATCATATCAAAACACCCAGATATTCTGGGTGTCATGTGACCAGCCGATCCCAGGGCCATTTTCGCCGATCTTCCACCGTGGGTAGAGAATTTTCACTCATTAAAATATTAGTTACAAGTTTGTTCCACAAATTTACTTGAAAATGTGCGTATAATAACTCCTCATGATAATGAACGTTGTAAACTTAGCAATCACTGAGATATAAGACATTTTTAATGAGTGAAAATTCTCTACCCAGCACCTGACGTCAGAGACCATCTCATTTACATATCAAACAAACTGAAATATTTCAAAAACGAAGTAAAATACGGAAAAGTTGTAAAAGGTGTTACTCTATCATTTTACGAGTTCTTTCATATTAGACAAACTTAATTTTTGTTGCCAATGGTGTCCATATCGTCTCACTCAACCACCAGCGAAAAAATCTCGTCATCAATGTCATGTCTTCCGTTTTCTCGTCATTGGAGAAGTATTCCTTTGGTTAAAAGTCCCAACGAAAGTGAATTTCGCTGATGTTTTTGGCGGGAATTGATTTTCTCTGATGAAGACTACGAAATGAAGCTAAAACTAGCTTAATTTCGACAGTTAGCGGTGTTTAAAATCTCAACTTGTATCAATATCCCTTCGGGAAAGCGTAGTCGTTAGAATCAATTTCATTACACTCGATATCAATCTATTTCGGGAACATTCGTAACACTTGAGGTATATGGCCAAACCCCCCCGGAACTAATGACCAAAAAAGTTCCCGTATATACCTGTGTATTTCGACTTACCCAAGTTCTGCTCGAAATAATTTCGACTTTTCCGTTTTCGCTGCTTGGTCGTTGGCGATATTTGGTTTGTTTCGGAGTGGAGATTTTTCCTCCGGGTTTAGGGAAATAATGACGTCGAAAATTGGCGAACAGATTGTAAATTAACATTTAATCTCGCTGCTTTTTGATAATGTCAAGAGATTCCCTCATTATCCTGCAATTACGCACTTTATTCCGACATAACTATTTCCGTCGTTCACGCCTCTTGACATTTTGAAGACAGTCCTTCCCTTTTTTTTATATCAACATTTTATCGTTAGGTTCACCGAGTTAATTTTCTGTCATTCAAATGAAAGAAAAGCAATTATGTCGCGCCCACTCGAGCACGTCGATAAACATAAAAAATATAATGAAAGCTGCGGTTGTTTCGGTGTGTTTTGAATATTCTCACCGACCAGGCGGACGTAATGAAAGTAATTTAAACTGTAGACCACGAAACCACAACGTTCTCATTGAGAATATACCTCTCGTGTTTTGGCATTCAATATTCAACCTTATCAACGTTGAATTATCGCTAGCTGTGTACAAAATGTACAAAGAAATAGTCCATGTTTTTACTTGTGAGTTGTGGATGATTCTGAAATAAAAGTCGTCCTTAAAACATCGCATGCCCTTCGCCCTGTTTCCAGCTGCCTGGACAATTCATCTTGTAAAGCACTTCACGACATCCAAAAGCGACCGTATGTTAAACGTCTCCAACCTATCTATATCGATCGTGTAGCCATACATGCACAATATTGAACGATATTGAAACACATGAAAGAATATGGAAATGTGTTCTATTAGGTGTCCAAATTCACTGGGAAAACGTTTGACTCGTTGCTACTGCGTAATATATCGATATATGCCAAACTTCGTTGTTCTATAAGATGTCCGAAAATTATGCGAACCCTGGTCGAACAGCTTAAATCAGTTTTAATATCCAACATCACTCCATGCCATGACGATATTAGACAATGCTAAACAATGCGGCATGTCTAAATTCATCATATACGGAACAAACAGACTCGTTTTTATTCCTACTTTGTTCTAGTTTAATTTAATATAATGTTGTCTATGTTACATACATTGTAGTGATTGTGGGAGCTAATTGGAGTAGACAGACGATACATGGACGATGCTCAAGCTTATATCCAAATATTTCTGAGTCCTTCTTTCTGTCCATGCATGTATTGTCAATGCTATACCAATTTAAATATCTAAAAAGGTTGGTTTACTGCCGAAATATCGTGTAAGTAGTCTAACGTTTCGAATGAAGGGCCTTCGTCAGAGTGTGAAACGACGAAGGGCCTGCAGGCCCTTCAAGAGAGCAGTGAACTGACGAAGTCGAAGGCGACGAAGGGCCTTCGCTCGAAACGTTAGACTACTTACACGCTATTTCGGAAGTACACCAACCTTTTTAGATATTTGATTTGTATTTCTACACTGCCTACGCAGCACAACACATTTTATGACTCATCTATATCTATTTAGCTCTCATATATATATATACTTATTTTGCTGTCTACGTACATGGTGGCCACAACACCGCGGACATGCACAATACCTTTCACTAGCTCGAATATTGCCTGCGGACCAACCCACAGTTAATTTGTACTTCAAAGCACTTGAATCGCCCACGAACTTCCTAAGATTACACGAGACATGCGACTGAATGTGTTTAGGGTGGGAAAACAAACTCTGAAGCGAAACCCTCATTTATATATACGAGAAGTTTCTTTGGCCAGGTGTGTGTGTTTCGGAGGAGGTTATTTCACGAAGAGCACATGGGTATCAAGTTTCGGAAGATTCAGAAGCTTTACAAGAACAAAAACCCTAACCATAATCCAAATAAAAACTCTAACCCTGAAACTAAGAAACACTAACCCTACTTCTAAAACTAGCATTTCAATGATGATATATTCTGTGTCCGAGTACGAAGAAGGCTAAAACATGACAATTGTTTTGGTTTATTCAATGGAAGTGTCGACACAGTTTATGTTAAATAGCATGCAGGAAGGATAAAATGATGCTTTGTATAGGAGTGAAGTCATTGGGTCGTAAATTTTTGAACTTCCTTTGATATCCACATCCTTTGATATTACATTAATTAAGCATAAGGATCCGTCGGTGTATATGAGACGTTAATTCTTCACACTGACGAGAAGTTGGCGAGCTAAAATAGTGAAAAAGTAATCGACCAACTGGTTTTGATAAGAACTGGTTGTTCTTCCTTCCTTGACTGTACTGAGGCGCCTATTTCTTTCCAAGATTCATAAAGAAAGGATTCAACAAAACGCTTTGTGAACAGCACGACGATATAACGTCTAGAATGAAGGTAAACTTGTGGCATGCAGTCGCCGGGGAATATTTGAAAGAGCTTAAGGGCTACTATAGGATGAAAAATTGTGTTGGGATTTCCAGAAAGTCAAAGTTCTACACCAAATAAGTACGCGAACTTAATGCTGCAAACGTTGAGTTTAATTCTTTTCACCAATGGCGACGAATTGTCCATTACTATTTCACTTTAATATTTTTATTTTTCTTCGATCGCTACTGGATCAAACTATGTTTACTCAACCTGAAAAGGATCAGTTTTACAAAGTTTTTTAAGCATAGGAGACTAGGAGTTGGCAACGAAAATAGATCAACTTGAATTTTGAGTTGCATGCAGGTTCGTTCGTTTATCCATTTCATTTTTTCCTTCATGCTAGCTAGCTATTTATTTATTCATTTTTCCTACCATGCATATATATTTATTTATACATTTATGTTTTTATTTACTTAGTATTGATCATTATTTGTTTGTTTGTTTACTTGTTTATTTCTTTGTTTGTTTACTTGTTTATTTGTTTGTTTTCTATGGTTTATTTCCTTGTTTATTTCTTTTCTAGTGTTTGATTATTTGTTTTCTATTGTTTATTTGTTTGTTTATTTCTTTTATAGTGTTTGTTTGTTTATTTATTTGTTTGTTTGTTTCTTTTCTATTGTTAATTAATTTGTTTGTTTGTTTGTTTCTTTCTTTTATAGTGTTTGTTTGTTTGTTTATTTGTTTGTTTGTATATTTGTTTCTTAATTTTCTAGTGTTATTTGTTTGTTTATTTGTTTCTTTTCTATTGTTTCTTTATTTATTTGCCTTTGTTTGTTTATTTGTTTGTTTGTTTGTTTCTTTTCTATTGTTTATTTATTTGTTTGTTTGTTTCTTTTCTTTTCTATTGTTAATTAATTTGTTTGTTTGTTTCTTTCTTTTATAGTGTTTGTTTGTTTGTTTATTTGTTTGTTTGTATATTTGTTTCTTAATTTTCTAGTGTTTATTTGTTTGTTTATTTGTTTCTTTTCTATTGTTTATTTATTTATTTGCTTTTGTTTGTTTATTTGTTTGTTTGTTTGTTTCTTTTCTATTGTTTATTTATTTGTTTGTTTGTTTCTTTTCTATTGTTTATTTATTTGTTTGTTTGTTTCTTTTCTATTGTTTATTTATTTGTTTATTTGTTTCTTTTCTATTGTTTATTTATTTATTTGCCTTTGTTTGTTTATTTGTTTGTTTGTTTGTTTCTTTTCTATTGTTTATTTATTTGTTTGTTTGTTTCTTTTCTATTGTTTATTTATTTGTTTGTTTGTTTCTTTTCTATTGTTTATTTATTTGTTTGTTTGTTTCTTTTCTATTGTTTATTTATTTGTTTATTTGTTTCTTTTCTATTGTTTATTTATTTATTTGCCTTTGTTTGTTTATTTGTTTGTTTGTTTGTTTCTTTTCTATTGTTTATTTATTTGTTTGTTTGTTTCTTTTCTATTGTTAATTTATTTGTTTGTTTGTTTGTTTCTTTCTTTTATAGTATTTGTTTTTTGTTTGTTTGTATATTTGTTTCTTTTCTAGTGTTTATTTGTTTGTTTCTTTTATTGTGTTTATTTGTTTGTTTATTTGTTTCTTTTCTATTGTTTATTTATTTATTTGCCTTTGTTTGTTTGTTTATTTGTTTGTTTGTTTCTTTTCTATTGTTTATTTATTTGTTTGTATATTTATTTGTTTGTGTGTGTGTTTCTTTTCTATTGTTTATTTATTTGTTTGTTTATTTATTTGTTTGTGTGTTTCTTTTCTATTGTTTGTTTGTTTGTTTGTTTGTTTGTTTGTTTGTTTGTTTCTTTTATAGAGTGTTTTTTCTTTGTTTCTTTTATTGTGTTTATTTGTTTGTTTGTTTCTTTTCTATTGTTTGTTTATTTGCTTCTTTCTTTCTTTTCTATTGTTTGTTTATTTGTTTGTTTATTTGTTTCTTTCTTTTATAGTGTTTATTTATTTGTTTCTTTCTTTGTTTCTTTTATTGTGTTTGTTTGTTTGTTTGTTTATTTATTTGTTTGTTTATTTATTTGTTTCTTTCTTTTCTATTGTTTATTTATTTATTTATTTGTTTGTTTGTTTGTTTGTTTCTTTTCTATTGTTTATTTATTTATTTATTTGTTTGTTTGTTTGTTTGTTTCTTTTTTGTGTTTATTTATTTGTTTGTTTCTTTGTTTCTTTTATTGTGTTTATTTGTTTGTTTCTTTTCTATTGTTTGTTCATTTGTTTCTTTCTTTTCTATTGTTTGTTTATTTGTTTGTTTATTTGTTTTTTTCTATTGTTTATTTATTTATTTGCCTTTGTTTGTTTATTCGTTTCTTTTCATTTATTTATTTGTTTGTTTCTTTTCTATTGTTTGTTTGTTCATTTGTTTCTTTCTTTTCTATTGTTTATTTATTTGTTTGTTTATTTGTTTGTTTTCTATTGTTTATTTATTTGTTTGTTTATTTGTTTATTTTCTATTGTTTATTTATTTATTTGCCTTTGTTTATTTGTTTGTTTGTTTGTTTGTTTCTTTTCTATTGTTTATTTATTTGTTTGTTTATTTATTTGTTTCTTTCTTTTCTATTGTTTATTTATTTTTGTTTGTTTCTTTTATAGTGTTTATTTATTTGTTTCTTTTATTGTATTTATTTGTTTCTTTCTTTTATTGTGTTTATTTGTTTGTTTGTTTCTTTTCTATTGTTTGTTTCTTTTCTATTGTTTGTTTATATGTTTCTTTCTTTCTTTTCTATTGTTTGTTTATTTGTTTCTTTCTTTTATAGTGTTTATTTATTTGTTTGTTTGTTTGTTTCTTTTATTGTGTTTATTTGTTTGTTTCTTTCTTTTCTATTGTTTGTTTATTTATTTGTTTCTTTCTTTTCTATTGTTTGTTTATTTGTTTGTTTCTTTCTTTTCTATTGTTTGTTTATTTGTTTGTTTATTTGTTTCTTTCTTTTATAGTGTTTATTTATTTGTTTCTTTCTTTGTTTCTTTTATTGTGTTTGTTTGTTTATTTATTTGTTTGTTTGTTTATTTATTTGTTCGTTAATTTATTTATTTGTTTCTTTTAATTATTTGTTTGTTTAATTCTTTGTTTATTTCTTTGTTGGGAGAAATCATTGACTAGTACAGTTGTAATGTCGCTCTGAATATCTGCCACATTAAACACACTTTGCGCAATCACAACAAATAACGAACAGGATTTTGGTTTTGCGAATAAAAATTAATTTAAAACAGATCAAGATAAACTTTTCCAATATTTAATTACAACATTATATAATCCCCTATCATAAATCAGAACACATAGAAGATCTCGACAAAGGTTTTAATAGTATTCAAAAAATGCAACGTCATTTCACTATCGTATAGATCGGGAATAAACACATTTGGCGTTTTGATATTTGTCTATACGGTTTCGAAATAAATGGGGTGGGATTAATATATTGCGAGCTTATTACGTAAAAAATTGTCTTCCAATGACGGGTGGTTATATTAGAGCTTATTAGAGCTTTTACTATGTTTCGTGATAATGCTGGTGAATGGGTATATTATTGTTAATAACAAATAATTTCCCAACGCCTACTCTGGCTTTAAAAAGTTTTTTGAACGTAACTTTAAAAGTTACTGTCCATGACCCAACGTTTCGACACTCCAATCTAGTATCTTCATCAGTAGCTTTTAAAGTTACGTTCAAAAAACTTTTTAAAGCCAGAGTAGCGTCAATGTCTGTAATATAGTTAATATTTGATATTCCCATGTGTCGGAAATTCCAAGAACTGGAAAAGCGTAACAGAACTATAGCTATCACAACAGTTTTACGTCGTTTAAACAGAAGAATTCTTCATGCGAAACAAAAAGAATTATGAGTTATTCTAGTCCCAGAGTAATTTCAACGTAAATTCATGACAGGCCTTCCGAATTTTGCTTTGTGCTGTTTATAAGGTGGGACGGAAGTGAACGGAAATGATCACGTCGGCTTACTTCCGGTCTCGCACAGTTCTTGGATGCCTCACGTGTTATGTCTCGTCCAATTAGAAAACTTGCTTTGAACGATTCGGGAGGGTAACAACTGTGGCGACCATTTTTCAAAGCTTTCGATTTTTGTTGTGTTGAAAAATCCCAGCTTTTTCAACGTGTGGAAGACAGGACGTTGGTGATACAGCCTTTGGCAAGTCGAAGACAGTAGGCTTACCTATGGTTTCGCCTTGGGGGAGGTTTTAAGAGCGAACAGAAGATTGCCAATTTCAATGTAGCCACCGTAGCATCCAGAAGGAAGGAGGAACGCCATCGCGAATAAAGATATATTTACCGGTATTAGGGGATCGAAAAAGGGATGTGTTGACTGTACAGAGCCGGGATAAATACTAAGCTTTCTTACAGCTTGACGAAGGACGCGTCTGAGTTCGTTTTCGTCTCTTTTTGAAAATGTCTACGACGCGAGCTTTGCCGACCGTGAACGAAGGTGGTGCACCCTTAATAAAGGTGAAATTATTATTATTCCTCTCGTCGTCGGCCGTCTGTTACACCGCTTTAGTGTTGTCTTACTTCTATCGTATCGTTTAAAACTAGGAAGAGCCGAGGGCATCCAGCTCGTCGAGTCGTTCGCGAAACCGAACAACAACAGGAAGCGAAGAAGTCCATATTGGCAATTACAAACTTCTCAAGACCATCGGCAAAGGCAACTTCGCCAAAGTCAAACTCGCGAAACACATCCCAACGGACAAGGAGGTGAGAGTTGTGTGTTGTATACTTGACGTATTTTTTCGAGGTGTAAGGTGTCCGGTTAATACGTCTGACCTTGTGTTGGCTGTGCGGAGACACAAAATCGACTAGTATTCGATAATTGTGCCGGGGAGTGATTCGAGTTTATTCGCGTGGATTCCCTCAAATGTACTTTTTCTCTTTCGTCTAGGTCGCTATCAAAATCATAGACAAAACCCAGCTCAATCCCAGCAGTTTACAGAAGGTTGGTATCGTTTTGCCGGTGTATATATTGTGATCGGATTGTGAAAACTCGAAAACTCAGTCGTTCGAAAGTCTGTGTAATATTTTTCGAAAACATTGTATTTCGCAACATATAGTAGCGGTTGATTATTTCATAGGATTTCATCCTGAGTCCAATCGCTTCCCATCACTTTGAGGTACTGTATCACACACGTTGGAAACAACACTGCTTGTTGTCAATGATGATATGTATTTGTTTTGCGAGTCGTCGTTTTTAGAAAGGAGTTGTAGCGTCGGGGAAATCTTAATTAAAAATCTAATGACTAATGTCTCGCATTGTTTTCTACAGGCTATCAATCTCCGAGCATATTAATATTCTGCTTTCTATTAGGCCATACTCTCCGTGAGATTGGCCGAATATACACTTACAGAACGACACACGAGCGATTGAAGTTTCAATAATATTGCGGCCGAGCGTTTACCTATTTTGTATGATCAGTGATTGGCTTTCACCGATTGTTTCCGATGGAGATTTTTACTCCATATAGATACTAACATCTCACCCGTATCCACCAAATATTTCACATGTTAGATAGAGTTTTCGCGAGATCTTTGATTTCAGATACCAGACTCCAATGCAAGCTGTTTTCATGTGGTTGCCACTTTGGTTTCTAATTTTCATGTCTCCCAGATCAAGAGAGCTTACTCATAGCGGGAGAGAAACGCGTTTTACTCCTAAGTTGTGTTTTTGAGATTTTTTATTCGTTTTGGCAATAATGTCGCAGGATTGTATCAAAATACCCAAGATATATTGACTTGTCTGAATCCCCCTAAAGCCAGCTACATTTTAATGTAGGCCTTGGAGATTATATGGTTGCATGAACTTTGAGAGCATCAGCATGAGAGATTGCTTGCATAGTGAGTTGTTTTGAACGTGACTTCACTTCATATTGTAAGAAAAAAAGCCTTTTTTACACAAAGCCTTTCGGGTAGCAATTGTACAGAAAAGTACGAGGTCGAGTGATATTGGAAATAACTTCCACTTGCCAGCAGATACAAACAAGTTTATTCAGAATGTGTCGCCCTCTGGTCTTCAGTTGTCTGTCTTATTTGTGTGTTTTTTGAAATTATTCAAGACCTAGGCCTGTGTCTGTCCAGGAATGATAATATCCTTTTGGCAATAATGATATCTTTTCGGTACAATAGGTAAAATTACAAGATCTAAACCTGGCCAGATCACGGTACCCACTAGTTGTCGACTATTCATGATGCTTTTCCAATACACAATGTATTTCCATGGCTTTTGTGCTCATCGCACAATAGTTTGGTGGAAACTACAGTGGGCATAATAATGGCAAAATCCCACCCCACTGTTCTCTATAATTAGCTAGCTTCTTCTCTATCTAATAACATTTGTAAAACTTACTAGCTTGGTTTAGTTAAAGGTTAATGGACTACTGCGATGAAAAAAGTACAACACCAAATAAATACATTAACTTAATATTAAAGAAAAGTAAGAAATTTAAAGCTGTAAACTTGCTTGTCATACAAAACAGTCCTGTTTAAGAAAATTAGCTCACAATTTCACAGCCTTAAATTTTATTACCCAGCAAAAAGACAATATTACACACAAATACATCGAGCCATCGAGGAATAAAGATTTAATAGAACCAGGGTTCAAATTAGTTGAGAACAAAACGATACGCTTATTCCTCCGAAAATATGAAGTTTGTGCCCTCTCAATAAGTAAAATAATGGTGTGCAAGAAATTGAATGCCTAAAGGAAACGATTCGATCTCGAGAGATCAAATTTCCGCCGCCATTTTGTGCAGCGGGCACTCCTAGAAATTGCATGGGCATGTGTGGGAAAATGACTCGTTCGCAGACATGCAAAAAATGGCATCTACGTCAATCGATGATAGCTTTTCTTTACAATTTTTTCACCTTTGAGAAATAGGACTGTTAACTTAACTTATGGTTTGTCAGAACTATTTGTTTGTGTTCAATATTATTTTTTCTGCACATCATTTTGAAAAGTGATGTGCAACTTTTACTACTTGGGCCAAAACAATTATTGCACATTGCACACCGTTAACTCGAACCCTGAATAGAACTAATGTTTTGTCTTTGTTGGGCGATAATATTTATTACTTGATTACGTTTTCTGCCTGTTATCTCAATATCTCTATTGCTGAACCCTTCAATTTATCATTCCACTTTTATATTAAGTGAACATAGTTATGTGGTGGTCAATTCTATGAAGAGAAATAACTGAATTTTTATTCATGTTAGCATTTTAACAATTGCATGTGGTGATGAATCTTGACTTTTATTAATTTACAATGAAAAATCTCATATTAAATTATGTGTGTGTTTTTTGTGGCTTTCTATGTTTAGTTTTAAGTTTATTGGAAAGTTAGATAATGCCCTGTTTTAGATTGTTTCCTGGTAGAATTTGAACAGCTGCCATTTGCAGTAAAAATATTTATACAATCACGTGTCTTATATACGCATTTTCATTGGTTCTTGCCCATGATCTACCGTATTAAAGGACAGATACATGGATGGCGTCAAATCACGTCAGCAGCTGTGTTTTTCTTTTTTCATGCCCCAACAGCTTTGATAAACCTTTGGGGTTGTTTTTGATTGTATAAAACAAATAGATTTCATTTTTTGTTGTCTGTTCAGTTATAGATACACAGAGGATGCCAGAACGTGGTAAGAACATCAGTGACCCACTCGGCTCCGTCTTGTGGGCAACTTTTTTGTTCTTACCACGCTCTGATGTTATCTGTACATCTATAACTGAACAGACAACAGCAAAATGGAATCTATTTGTCATAATTTCACCTTATGAAGTCTAGGACCTTGTCAGTTGAGTTTGGGCGCTATACCAGTACTGAACGTGGAAGTAGCCCAAAGCAAAAAGGATTCCTAACGTTAACCGTTGAAAGCAAAGTCCTTTGGCAGAGTGTGAAGCGTAACATGAATTTTTAAGTCAATTCACTTTCTGACAAAGGGTCTTCAGTGCCTATAACGTCTGTGGAGATTTAACATATTTGTAATTACTAATCTATGGATTCTCTTGAGATAAATTGTAATATATCTTATCAGCTGAAAATTTCATCTTCATAGACTTTTTTGCTGTTAAAATTGGCGAAAGTGATGTCATAGCGGGCTTCTGTCTACATGAAAACCTCTTTACAGATGCCCACTTCCGTCAACTTTAACAGCAAAAAAGTCTATGAAGATGAAATTTTCAGCTGACAAGATATATTACAATTTATCTCAGGAGAATCCATATATTACAAATATGTTAAATCCCCACAGACGTTATAGGCATTTTAAAAATTCCTTCTATACTATATTCATTCCTTTGAAAAGTTGCATTTACTCCTGTTATATTGTTTTGTAGTTATTTCGAGAAGTCAGAATTATGAAGTTCCTTGATCATCCTAATATTGGTTTGTGTTCAAAATCTTTATCCAGTTATTGTCTAATTTATTATTTATTAATTAAGTCATAATACAGTTAATTTTTTATTGTCCTAAAATTAACAAATGATGTCCATGTAACTGCTAATTTTAATTATATATATAAATGTCATTAAATGTTCTGGGTTTTGTGTACTGTAGGCGAATTGTAGGCATATATCACGGCGTGCAAGTCGACCTGGTGCATAAGTCGACCCCCTAATTTTTGGGCAAAATATTGTGATTTTTAGGATACCCTGTGTATAAGTCGAGTCCCCAAATTAAATAGTTACTGGTGGCAGACACAGAATAATATTCACAGAAATTCTAATAGTGTATTAAATGTACAACGAAAAGAAAACAGAAGTATTTTACGGAAACAAATAAATATTCTTTTAATCGAACCTTAACAGTATTTACAACTTACTCTATAATAGTACGCTAGTCTTATAAAGAAATGGATATTAGAAACAAAGATTAATTGGCAATTCGATCCATAGTCAGCACATTTCGTCGGGAACTTCTGAATTTTCTCTTGTTGTTTCCGCCAGTCTCGAACGAGCTTTTCGTTAATGCCAGCCATACTTACATCCAGCAGTAGAGTTGTTTAGCAGTAGAGTTGTTTGAATTTTTGGCAAAGTCTGCAACCTTTAATTTGAAATTTTCTACTTTCTTCGTTTTAACGGCGATGTTGTATTTACTGTTTATGCTAGCAGGAGTTAGCCAGTTCCTCTTATTTAGGCAATCATTTGACAATAGCTAGAGCAAAATCAGAGAAGACTAATTGCTTGACACATTCTTTAATTTCAATACTACCAACTTAATCTTTTTTAGGCCATGGACATCATAAAAAGGCAGGAATTTCAAATAGGCTTAGGCAGTTTTGAAAACAAACTTAAAATGACAAATGTTAAGAAATGATAAAACCAACATATCTGATCTTGTGTTAGTGAGATTAATGTGTACATACTACAGAAAATACAAAACATTATTACTTTATGAAGCAATGCTGCCATTTGCAAGTTGTCATTTGAAAGCTACTGTTGGGCTTGAATGTTTTTTTTATGTTTACATTTCAAACTGTATGTTTTGACATGTTTTTTATTAACCCTGCCTTCATCTATTGTTATGGGCGTGGGAATTGTCTGAAAATTTTGTTATAAACTCACAAATATGAAACACAGCTAACGGTACATTTGCAAATGATAATGAATGTTTTTGTTAGTGAATCTAATGGATCTCCCTAAATCAAGTGTAAAGAGTAGATGTTCAATTTTGTCTAATTTTAAGTCTAGTAATACACATCTATTTCAGACAAAAACACAGCATAAATTAAGCAGAAAGATTCTGAATTGGTATTTTGGTTATCTGATATGACTTTCCCCGATAGAAAACCAATCTCTAAAAATTACTAGATAACTGCCCTCAGCCTATAAAATTATGCACAAATGCTTGATGATTTTAGAAATTAGATATCAGTCATATTGACATAATATAATTTATACCTCTTTTAGTGAAACTTTATGAAGTTATTGAGACAGAAAAGACATTATACCTAGTTATGGAATATGCAAGTGGAGGTAAAGTACTGTATGACCTATAATTATATTTCCTAAAATATCTATCTTATTCTAGTTCCTAGTGGATCCATTGTGTTTGTGTAATCATTATACATGTACTGTAGTGATAAAAGTCTACAAGAAATTTTTATCCTTTGAATGAGTGAAAGGTAAAATTAGTCAGTGGAAAAATTGATGAACAAAATTTTCTTTATAAAGTGGTTTAGGTATTGAGCAAGAATTTTTGTATTTTTAATCAAATTGTGAGCAAATATAAGAAATGGATACACGTATATATTAGCTACCTTGTAAACCAGTCATAGGATTTTTGTATTCAAATCTCTCAGAGCCATAGTCAATATACTGTAGTAAAAATCAATAATACAGTATGTTTGTATTGTAACTGTACACAGACATTTTGACAGTTGTGTCTTTGTGTTTATTTCCAGTAATTTTTCAAAAAAAAGAATTTTATTAATCTTGTTTGATATGCAAATAATTCACTTAAAGTGCATTAATTATTTACAATGTTCTAATTGTGTTAAATATTATGTATGTGTTCTAGGGGAGGTCTTTGATTATCTTGTGGCCCACGGAAGAATGAAAGAGAAAGAGGCGCGATCAAAATTCAGACAAGTTAGTAATTTGAACTATTGTAGTAACTCTGAACTACTATTGTAGTAAATCACAATGTTATTGTTTTGGGGGAATATAGTCACTTTAGTTAAAGTGCCAATGAATCGAAAATTACGTTTGTCTTATTTGAAAGAACTCTTAAAACAACGAGGAATAATAATTTACAGCTCTTCCATATTTAACTTACTTCTTGAGATATTTAGACTTAGGTGAGATTCAAATGAGATAATCTATGATGTAGCAAGCTGTACACAACATTGGAAAATCGTGTATTATTGAACGAAATCATTTGAAGCTTGTCTTTAATGTTTTGTTTCATGAGCTGTAGCAATTACAAAGTTTTGAGTGATTTATTTTAATAATATTGGAAAGATATACATGATTTTCTAATGTGTACAACTTGCTAAGTCATACTGTAGATCAGCTCATTTAAATATTACATAAGTCTAAATATCTCAAGAACTGAGTAAAATATGGAAGAGCTGTAAGTTGTTATTCCTCGTTGTTATACCCTCACATATCCACCAATCACCTGTCTCTATTAGCATCACGTGCAGCCCAATATTTTACGATGTAGGGCAGCTACATATTGGGCAGTAACCTTTTGACTATTTACACGGGCTGTTCACGTGCAAAGCAACGTCACTCGCGTGCCTTTTATCTGAATTGAAATTTCATTGGTTGAAGTACTTTCTCGTGGAACGTGATGTGTTTTTTCAAGTCTTTTATTTATTTATTTTGATGACCAGCAACCTTTTGACTGTTTACGTGCGAAGAAACATCTTTATGTTAAGATATTTTGTTCGATATAATAAAACACCTATCGGATTCATCTTCGCCCAATATTACAAAATATTTAAGTCTTGACTTGCAATATTAGGCTCGACCTTCGGTCTCACGGCGCCCAATATTGAACTCTCTACTTAAATATTTTGTAATATTGGGTTCAGAGGAATCCAATAAGTAATGTTGTTTTAAAAATAGATAAACTTAAATTTCGATTCATTCACACTTTAAATGGTTTTTGGATGTTCTAAATGAAATTTGCTTTCTCTAGATTGTCTCTTCAGTGCAGTATTGTCACCAGAAACATGTAATACATCGAGATTTAAAGGTACACACAAATCCTCCAACATTATAAGTTTGTACTGCAGTAATAATTTATATTTAATTTTGTCCTAAATCACACCAGATTAACTTCCTTCAATTAGAAATGAAAAATATATTTAGTATTTTCCCACTTATAAGAATGAAATATCTCTTGTTTACTCTGTTTACGCCATCCCACAAAGCTTGTGCACACCAAATCTTCTCCCGGCATTACCACCACTATATATACAGAACTCGTGACTAGGCTCTCGGCAACGGCCTCCGTAGCTCAGTGGTCAGAGCACTGCACTAGCATCGCAGGGTCGTGGGTTCAATTCCATCCGGAAGGCCTTGAAGTTGCATTTTTCGGAACTGGTCCCGGTTTGGTCTTATATTAAAATGTATATATTCCAACACTCGAAATTTTCCTTCACCGTCAATCCTTAGAACATGTAGTTTAATCGAGTGAAATGCCAAATGTTACTTGTAAGGCCAACAAAAAAAATACCTGGGTTTCCTATTTCGTGCTGAAAAAAATTAGGTCGGGTAGGTCGGTTTTTCTTTTTTTTTAACTTTTTTTTTCTATCCAGGATCGGCAGCCATGTTTGCTATCCCAGGCTTCTCAAAATTTCAATAAAAAGATTAGGGTCTGTATTTTATTGGCCAAAAACTGTAGGGTTGGGAAACCGGAAACCAAGGTATTTTTTATTTTGACCTAATATACCCAGAATCTTATCCCGGCGTTACCACCACTATATATACAGAACTCGTGACTAGGCTTTCGGCAACGGCTTCCGTAGCTCAGTGATCAGAGCACTGCACTAGCATCGCAGGGTCGCGTGTTCAATTCCAGCCGGAAGGCCTTGATGTTTCATTTTTTGCAACTGGGCCCGGTTTGGTCTTAAAATGTATATATTTCAACACTCAAAATTTGCCTTCACCATAAATCCTTAGAACAAGAGTTTGTCTTTTCTTTGTGAATTATTAATGAGTATTCTAAATGATGTTTATTTCATTAATTTTGCATAATTTCTTTTGTTTGTTTAGGCAGAAAATTTATTACTGGATTCAGAAATGAATATCAAAATAGCTGACTTTGGGTTTAGCAATGAATTTACTCCTGGTAACAAACTCGATACATTTTGCGGCAGTCCACCATACGCAGCACCAGAGCTTTTTCAAGGGAAGAAATATGATGGTCCAGAAGTGGACGTATGGAGTTTAGGAGTTATTTTATATACTTTAGTCAGTGGTTCATTGCCATTTGATGGACAGAATTTAAAGGCAAGTTTTAAAGGTTATTCCCAGGGATAGAAATAACACAAATCTGACTAGCAAAAAATAGTAATTAAATCAATATTGCAAAGAAATTACTTAGGCCAAACAAAAAATTGTTAATTTGCAGTTTCTGACCAACCTGTTCAAAATGTTGCCAACCATAAACATTTTATTGCCATAATAAAAAAACAGTTTTCCTTGCAACCTATTTCCCTTTAAATACTAGAGAATGTGCTTGCATGCCTATTTCTGCAGCTGGTTTTAGGACTATTGCCCACTTGTGCACATTTCACCAAAAACGGGTGTATGCCCATAACCGCTAGACTATATGGCAAAAAGTGAAGCTGTCAGAAAGACTTGATTCTTGTACGTCAATGATGTCATTCATTATTCCACTAATCTACCCCCCATGCGTGATGCGTGTACACATGGTTAATAAGATTAAGAGACTCGCTGGTGAACACAATTCATTAGCATACTGAGGATGGACAGCAAGAAGCCAAAAAAATCCTTGTTAGACTATGTTGGAGTTCATAGCAAATGAAGCAAGCAAAGTGATGAGTTGTGCAGTTCTACTGATAACAGTTTTCAGTCCAGCACTGTCTTAATATCAGGCTCAGAGTCCATTAGCATGTGCAAATACTGAACATACTGTAGTGTCAGAGCCTACTGATGCAAGAACCAATATACTTGCAGCCGTTTTATAACCTTCAGAATTCTATAAATTCTTCCCCCAAAATGCAGAAAATGGCATTTCAAAGAGACTCTAGATTTCAAAATTTCCGAGGGGAAGACTCCCCCTAGAATTGTGTCATCACTTTGGCTAGCTTGGTGCCCGTCCAATTGGTCATCCCTGGCTACGCCACTGACTTGATTTAAGTTTTGTTGCTTTATTTCAATAAATATACAGTTGATGTTTCTTTTTTCTTTTATTACAAGTCGAGTTTTATAATCCATATAATACAGTTATTCAATTTCTGGTTGAATATCTGTATGGACGAATGTGCCCTTCCATCATATTAAAAAATACAATATTGTTTTAAAAATAAATATGTTTTTCCAACCTGAAACCAACAATTGTTTTTGTTTGGCCTTGTTACTTGATAGAAATTAGAATAACATATGAGGAAATAACTCTTAATAACCGAGTTGCCATGCTTTTTAATGATTTTCAAACTTTTTTCAAGCCATCTGTTTCAAAGGAGCATGAGGCATGTTTTTAGAAAACCATTGGCTTTATGAAGCTGATTTTTATGTATAACCTTTGGCATAAAACTTGTTGAAATTTCGCTGATAAATGCTCCTCTTTGTGTGTGTGTATTCTAAATTTTAGGAGCTAAGAGAAAGAGTTTTAAGAGGGAAATATCGAATACCATTTTATATGTCAACAGGTATGGTTTTTATACTGTTCATCTTTTCGCCCTAGTATCAGCAAATTCTCTTTATTACCCTCAAAATATTTCTTATATTACTAGACTTTGGTGGTTATCTCCTGTATTCTCATTACTTATAATTATGCTTGGTTAAAGTGCCTCTAACCTCAATATTTTTTATTGTCTTATTTGGAAGAACTTTTAAAATAAAGTAACTTCTTTTGAAGATTTTCACTTCTTCGCTTTCTTTGTGAGATATATCAGTTTGTTTGATATGCAAATATCTGGAATTTACGTCACACATGCATAATGAGTTATCAGTGAATGTTATATATCTTTGCGTTCATGAAATAAAAACACTAAAGTGTGAATAACACGTGTGTGCGTTTCTCCCACAACACCAAACTTCATGATTTTAAAGGATTTCGTACGAGAATGAAAGAGATATACACATTTCTCCAATAAGTCATTATGCATGTTGACGAAATTCCAGACATTTGCATATCAAACAAACTGATATATCTCAAAAAGAAAGCAAAGAAACGAAAATCTTCAAAAGAAGTTACTTTATCATTTTAAAAGTTCTTCCAAACAAGACAATAAAATATTTTGAGGTTATGGGCACTTTAACCATTGATGTTATTAGCAGAAATTAGGTGCTGGTCACTTCTGGAGCATAAAATATTAAAATTAACATTATGGTGCATTGTTTTTCATAGTGTAGTTCCCTTGTTGCTTTAAAAGTTTGCCTGTAACTCTTGGGTGCATGTATTGTAAATAAAATGGCCTAAATATTTGTATTCCAGATTGTGAAAACCTATTGAAAAAGTTTCTTGTTTTAAATCCCACGAAGAGAGCTCGTCTTGAGGTAAGATATCTAATTTATTTATAAGCAATATGTCCTCAATCCAACGATGTATCTTGCTTTTCTTGTGATGCAACTTTTGAGTGTGTGAATAATATTATTTTGCAGCAAATCATGTCGGATAAGTGGATGAATATTGGTTACGAAGATGACGCTCTCAAACCTTATACTCAACCTACCCCAGACTTCTCTGATGAAAGACGACTTGGTAAGAATTACTTGTATTGTCATGTTGAACTTTCTTTAGTTTTATTCTATGTGTAACTTATCCTTAAAATGCCTAGATGTAATGAAAAATTCAGTTGTAAAATAACTCTTTTATTTGAAAGAACTCTTGAAACTATAAAGACTAACCATTTACAACTTTTTCATATCTCACTTCACTCTTGAGATATTAAGATTTGTTTGATATGTAAATTATGACATATTTCAACGATCAACTTCACACATCATACTTATGACATCACACTGCATAATAACTTATTGAAAATGCTTATATATATTCTTGAGATTATGTAATGAAATTACTTGAAATCAGTGGATGTATCCAATGTCATCAAATATGCAAATCATCAAACAATTCCATCATGTGATAATGGTAAAGATATGCAGAATTTTTCAATAAGTCATTATGCATGATCATTTACATATTAAACAAATCTTAATATCTCAAGAGTGAAGTGAGATATGAAAAAGTTGTAAATGGTTAGTCTTTATAGTTTCAAGAGTTCTTTCAAACAAAAGAGTTATTTTACAACTGAATTTTTAATTGACGGTACCGAAAAAGATGGTGGCTGTACATTTTACCAGAATGCTTTGCATCCTTACATCACCTGTAATAACAGCTAAACATTGTTTACCTTGTTAACATGAATTAAATACGTAAAAGCTTCCTTTTTACCAAACTTAATCATTTCAAACTCTATCTTCTGCTATTTCTACGAGATTCAATGTTTACTGCGTGATGTTTACCGCATCATTTGTCGAGCATCAGAGGCCGTTGATACACAGTTGATCAAACTTGTGTTTCTCCTTTCTCCAGAATTAATGATTTCAATGAATTTCTCAAAAGACGAAATCCGAACATCTTTACTCAACAACCGTTACGATGAGGTCATGGCTACGTACCTGCTGTTGGATGACAAGAGGGCTACCCTTTCAGTAAGTTTCTTTAATGTTTCTCAAGTATTTTGGGGCTAGATTTAATGTTGTAAAGGTTTTGCTGTGCAAGCTGTGTTAAAAGTTGTGAAAAACTCTGAGCTCCAGACAGGACTCGACCTGCAACCTTCTGAAAGCTTTAAAAAGTTTTTTGAACGTAACTTTAAAAGTTACTGTCCATGACCCAACATTTTGACACTCCAATCTAGTGTCTTCATCAGGGGTGATCGTTGTAAAGTTAGGATCCCTATTTATACCCTCATAGAACTGATGATCATTGATGACGTTATCTATTAACAAGATGCAAATAAGCTTCTGGTAATAAACCACCGTCATCGCGATTCAATGGGGCATGGGCGCTGTTGATATGCAAAGTTTCCAGACAACGTCTCTGATGGTACTGCGAATTAGTTGTAATAATTCAATAATAATTCAATTTCGTACGCGTTTAAAAGAACACCAAAAGGCTGTTTTCTTTTCAAAAAAGGAAAATTCTGCTTTGTCGGAGCATGCGTGCGTAACCTACCATGAGATTGCGTGGGAAAATTCCAAAATTATTACCACTAATCCGCGGTACCATCAGAGACGTTGTCTGGAGGCTTGGCATATCAATAGCGCCCACGCCCCATTGAATCGCGATGACGGTGGTTTATAACTTTATTACCAGAAGCTTATTTGCATCTTGTTAATAGATAACATCATCATCGGTTCTATGAGGGTATAAATAGGGATCCTAACTTTACAACGATCACCCCTGATGAAGACACTAGATTGGAGTGTCGAAACATTGGGTCATGGACAGTAACTTTTAAAGTTACATTCATAAAATATTTTAAAGCCTGCATTGGGAAATTATTTGTATAAATACAGGTATAATATTATGATATGAGTGTTGTGCTGTCACCCCTACTGTGGTATAAATGGTTAAGTTATGTCTGTTCAATTGCTTCTAGATAACAACTGCTGAATTACTAACGAATAACACCACCTTGCAAACACCTGCACGAGATCCTTCATCGCGGTCTGGTGGTGTAGGAACTGGCAAGTCTTCTCGACATGCTGGCAAAAGAGATAGAGAGATAGTTCGTCGTCATTCTCAGGGAGACAGACTACCTCACAAAGCTGTTGTATATAGCAGGTAACAGATCGAAATAATTTCACACTTGCAGACTTATTAAATTAAAATCAGACAATGCATTGGTGATCTTCAAGCTCAATTCTTGAGAAAATGTTTCTGAGTAACAGACAGAAGGTTACAGGTTCGATAGTGAAATCTGGTAAATCAGCGAAATTTAACAAGAGTTGAATAGGCTGATAGCAGATGACGGGCAAAACCTGTATGTCATTTGCAATTAGCTATATGTACATGTATTTACTGTGAGATTTCAAACTTCAAAAATGATGCTTCGTTTTTTGAGATTTGACTTGCTTTTTCTGCTGGGGATAAAGATAAACTGTTGGCAAAAACTAGATGAAACTTTAATATTTCGACTTTGTGTACAAAATAATCATCAGACAAAATGATTACAATAACAAGCGTAGGTCTATTTATGCAAAATATCGAAGTTCTTCAGTCGATATTTGGTTTGCATTATACTTTTTGAAGTTGCCGTCTGATTTCGTCTTTTTCGCTTCATATTTACACCAGTTAGTGAGCTGTCATTAATTCCACCCGGGAGTGGGGCAGAAGGAAAACTGAAAATTCTTGTTAAAGTTTCGTGACCCAACCAAATTACCCTGGATGGTTTCATGACCCAACTATACATTTTGTTTTAGTTTTGTGGCCCAGCACATCTTAAATTTTAAATTTTCATACCAACAACACAGGAGTGCTGGGAACTGAGGGTAGTCAGCCATATAGAGCAAGGAAAACAATCAACTTTGTTTTCAGCCGGGTTTTCGCATTCCTGAACTCTTAGTCTCGAACCACTGAAATCCAAAGGGGTCAAGGGGTTCTCAAAACAACTTTTCTTTGGGTGTGATATGGATATTGCTTGGACTTACATAGCGTATTTCAATTCCTATGTTATAAATATTTGTTTTCTTCGATTACTTTTGATACTAATCAAAAAGGTTTCATGGCGCATCAAAGGTTTTCCAACTGTTTTCGTAGCCCCACCAACTTTTGATTTATAGTTTCATGGCCCAGCACTTTTCCTTCTGCACTCCCTCCCTGGTGGAATTAACGACAGCTCCCTTCGGCATTTATTTGCGGTGTTTTTAGGTGAATAACTTGAAAGAAAAGCAACACTGATGTTCTGGCCTATTTTATTGCTCGATATTTCCAACGAAGTTACATGGTTCGCTTTTATTTTCATTCAAATTTACAAGACAGAAATGTTCCCGCCGAAACTTATTGTAGGATTCCTGACCAATCAGCGTGCGTAATTTGCGTGGGACGAACTCTGTAGCCTTAACGACTATTTTCCATGTTGTACATGCAGGTCAAACAACTCTGAGAACAGCAAAAGTGTCCAAAGCACGGAAAGAACGGAAAGAACGGAAAGAACTGAAAGTAAACCAGAGGAAAGCACGACAAACGAGCGCGTTATTTTAGGCCAAGCTGCGAACCCTAATAAAGCAGAAATACCAGACAGAGGGTCGAGACGAATACGTGGTGGTGCTCGGGTAAGTAGTCTTCTCGAGTCTGGAATTAAGGCTTTAGATAACATAATATTTCGTCTGTTCAACACAATGGAAATTCTCCCGAACTGGAGCAGGGCGCGAAATAACGGCCGGACAACGGACAATGTCCGGCCAAATTGAGGCGCTGTCCAGTCAAACTCTCGCCTTGCCGGTCATTTTGACTGGTCACATTATGACATTAAGCAAAAGAACAAACTAATTGCTCAAAAGACGAAATGGAAATAAATTCAATTGCGAGCGGCTGCAACTGTCAAAACCAGCACTGTTATGTTATGTTTCTTTACTATATCAATCAAACGAGGCGAACAAGCGTCGCATAATTCCGAAACTTTCCATTAGAGGAGTCGACAAAGAACATCTACTTTATAGAATAAAATGAATCTGGAATGCTAATTAAATAAATTAAAGCTGAAAAGTATTGGCATTTCATTTGTGTTGACACGATACCAAGCCTGAGCGTGCCGTTTTCAACTCGCACCACGGCTTAGAAATGATTTTCAAATTGCTTCAGATAATTAGGTGACGGTTTCGCACATTTTCAGTCTTGTATCACGTGTAAACACAACGGCTAACATCCCAACTCAAAAATCAAAGCGCAATGCAGTTTATGAAGGAGTTTTACTGATGGCGATTACGGAATTAAGGCTTTTTTCAGGCTTTAGCTGAATAATTTGTCCGGTCATAAGAGCGGCATGTGGCCAGTTATCTTGACCGGCGACCAGCTATAGCAGTTAATCACATTACACGCACGCTTACGTTTCGTTTGCTTCATTGTTTGTTTTTATTCAAGTGTTACTATATACTTGTTAACGAGACTCGAGATCCACTCGAGGGTAAGTCCTAAGAACTCGCGTGTCAAGGTCGCGCTTTTATCGGCTTTAGCCAACCAAGTTGTCTTTTACATGATACCTATTTCCTATTATTTCTATAGCAACACAGCTTACCTCCAGGAATGGTCCGAAGGAATACCTATATGCATGATAAGAATAAAGGAGTCGCGGGCTCAGCTTCTGAACGAAATAGTGGTACGAGCGAGAATAAAACACCAAGTCCTGTCCCAATATCCCCGCAAACTAATGGCAACAAAGCAAGGTAAGAATTATAGCCCGGCGGTTAAGCCCGAAATTTTGCCTCAATTGTTCGTTTTTTTTATTAAAGCATGAAACTTGGCAAGTAGATAGAGTTACTAGTTCTGATGACTTTCTGATATAGAGGCAACGCAGATTTCTTCCTGGTTACCACAAAAGCGAGTTTTTCTTCCAATTTATACCTATTAAAGTACTATCTTATAAAAAAGTGAAAATTCAAAGTTCACTTTTAGCGAATATCACCCATATCATTAGAAAGTTCGCAAAAAACTATATAACAAACTATATAACAAGCGGGTAGGACGATTTTCTAAGCCTATTTTGAGTTATTAACCCACAAAAATGAGGGAAATGTGGAAAATGCTGCAAAATTATTTTTTAGTGGGTTTAGCCTTCTGTAACTCAAAACGAGCTTGGAAAATCGTACAAATCGTAAAAATCGCCTGTTTGATAATCAGAAAGTCAAAAAATTGAAATTATGAATTTCGTAACGTGTGTTAGTACTTGCTGTCCATTTTCGTTCGTAACATATTCTTATGTGATGTTTTCTGTTTAATTTCCAGCACTTCATCTGGAAAATCTGCTCCGTCGAGATCAAAACATACCTCTATTACTAATCGAATGGTTCCTGTACGCAGATCTTTACCCCCTGTTTCGGTCACAAGAGAGAACGATAGACTAAGACCTGGGTATGATTTTGTACTTGTTTTGCCTAAGAATGGATCTGTGTCTTCACGTTGATAATGTCTCGTCGTTTAAAGTGCCCCTGCGACGAAATATCACATTACGTTTCCTGGCATTTTTTGTTACAGAACACCATTTTAGGTTAATAAATGTTCGCATTCGCCAAAAAAATGAACAACGAACATTCTATCACAAGAAATTTAGCTTCCAAAGTCGCCCAAGTTTTGTCCGCCATTGCTCAAAACTTGTTCCAGACGATCCCGTGACAAAGCTTTATGGAAATTATACGATAAGTTACAATAGAACGTTTTCCCCAAGTAGCTTTATATTCATACACAACTAGCCACGTGTTGAGTCTTTGACGTCACTTCCTCTAATCGCAACCTAAGCGTCCGGAACATGTTCGAGTAATGGCGGCCGTATAATCTCGTATAAAAATAGTCTGGAAAGGCGACTTCCCATGTTCGCAATTGCTTGAAATTTGGCAAGTTAAGAAGAACACCATGCTCTTTACAAATATGTAAAAATTCGGGATACCAAAAATTTTATCACAGGGGCACTTCAGTATAAGGGTTTATATTAGCATGAGTATTATGATTAGGGTAAGGTTAGGATTAGGGATAGTGTTAGCATGAGTATTACGATACGTGGACGATCGGATGTCCCGGACAGGAATCGAACCTGTAACCTTCTGAAAGCCGGTGAGACGCTCTAACTATTGAGCTACCGAGACTCGGATGGACAGTGAAGGTTACAATGTTGTACTGGTTTGATTGGTGTATGTCTACCTATGATGTGTGTCTAATAATATTGTTGAGCCAAGTTGTTACAGTATTCTTGAGCCATATTTTCAGTTGTGTATAATGAATATAAACTTTAAAAATTACAGTACTCATCTCTGGAACTAAACTCATTCTCGCCTTGGTTTCTTTAGCTCGGCCCCAGGAGTGCGCGGAAACGTGGAGCCGCCCAACAGTGCAAACAGTCGTCTTGGTCAACGGAACGTCCCGCAACGCAGCACGTTCCACGGGGGACAGACCCGCGAGAAACAGTACCAGCAGAACGGCCCGGACAGCGGCCTCCCTAATGACGTAACGAGTCCAACACGAACCTCATTATTGAGTAAACTCACATCTCGGTTTAGTCGAAGGTTCGTTCGGTTTAATAGAAGGTTTGTTTTTTTTTAATTTGGTTGTTGTTTTTCCGCTTCTGATGAACGGTGGAGGATAGTCGTCTGCATGTGAATGGGCCACAGATCGTAAGTAAAACAACACGTGATTTCTTAAATCAATCTAATCAAAACTAATCACTACTTAATCATTAACCCATAAAAACTCTCATTAACCTCTCTGATCAACTGATGATATAAAACTAATTAATGGTGCGACTTGTTGACTGAAATACACATAGTTAGGGTAGCGATGGGATGATTGGATACTTGAAGATGACGTTATATATTTAATTATGCTTAAGGCTACTTAATTATACGCATGTGTGCGAATAGGACACTCCACTAAGGATATTAAACAATAAATAATTTGCCCAACGCAACCAGGTGATAAATCAGACATAGTTTAACTCTACTCTGGCTTTGGATTTTTGAACGTAACTTTAAAAGCTACTGTCCATGACCCAACGTTTCGACACGCCATTCTAGTGTCTTAATCAGGGTGATCGTTGTAAAGTTAGGATCCCTATTTATACCCTCATAGAACCGATGATGACGTTATCTATTAACAAGATGCAAATAAGCTTCTGGTAATAAACGGTAAATACGTACCTAAAATGAACAGGTTTTGTGATTGGCTACATGGAACAAAAGTGGTTAGGGTTAGGACTAAACGTTAGTTTCGTACGCGTTTAAAAGAACACCAAAAGGCTGTTTTCTTTTCAAAAAAGGAAAATTCTGTTTTGTCGGAGCACGCATGCGTAACCAACCATGAGATTACGTGGGAAAATTCCAAAATGATTGTCTGGAGGGTTGGCATATCAATAGCGCCCACGCCCCATTGAATAGCGATTAGCGATGACGGTGGTTTATTACGGGTCGCCACCTACCTATACTATCAAGTTTTGTGATTGGTTGATTAAAACAATAAAACAATAGAATCTACTCCTGATCATAGTCATTGCACGGAATGGGGATCCTAACTTTACAACAATCACCCCCGATGAAGACACTAGATTGGAGTGTCGAAACGTTGAGTCATGGACAGTAACTTTGAAAGTAACGTTCAAAAAACTTTTTAAAGTCAGAGTAGCGTCAAACTGTCTAAATTAAATAATGTAAACTCTATCCAGAATTGTTGCGCCACATGTTCACAAAGAGTGAAGGAAGGCACGAGCTTATATAGGTATTGATCGATCGGCTTCTTTTCGCACTGTTAATGAATTGGCAGACGATTGAAGAAACAAATTCTAAGCAGAAAGAGACGCAACTATCTTCGAACATTTTACGAGATGGAGGGATTTACGAACGGATCTTTTCTTGAAGCTGACAAAGAATTGGCAGGCGTGCAGTGCTTGGTATTTGCACCGCCTCTTTAAAGTGACTCGATAGTCTAAATCATAAGAAATTGCATTTTCCCTCATAAAAAGGTTTTGTAATACAGATCTGAGCTTTATTTTGGTTCATTGCATAGCGTATATATAGCATACGGTGGTCTTGATTATTGAAACGTTTCACACTTGTAGCATTTGTATATCTAGAGAAATTGTGTTTATGATAAGCGGCAGATTTTATGCAAATTAGTTTTCTGGATTTATTGGAAACACGATTTCTCCACTCAGGTAAACTTTGAGGGTATAAAACTTTTCAGTAAACAAGACTACCACTAGAGCTATGCAATGAACCACGATGAAGCTCAGATCTGCATGAATCAAATTAAAAATCCTAAAATGAATTCCATAAACTAAACATTTAAAGATGGTTATTCAACAATTACATAGCAATTATTATATTTAAATCGTCTTAGAATTAAAATCTGAAAATTTGAGGGTCTGAAAAAAATTGGAAATGTTCTAACTAACGAACTAAATACAGCTTCGTAGTTAAAACGGTCGTAGTTATTAGGGTCAAAAATACCAATAACACCAGACGAAGTTCTAAACGAAGTTGATTATGAAAGGAGTTGATTATTGAAGATGTTATAAAATGGTGATTCTAAAATATATTGATTTTATAAGAAGTTGATTTTAAAACAATGAACTAAACGAAATGTGGCTTGGAAGGTATCAGTGTGGCTAGGTAATGAAAGAGGTAAACATGTTGGATGGGGATTGTGAAGCAATTGAAGAGATAGTTGATGGAGATGGAGGAGAGAGTTGCGATGCCAAAGCCACTAAAAGCCTTTAAAATCATTTCAAACCTGTCCGTACTTTAAGATAAACATCGAGACGAAAAACCAAAAAGGATTTTATAAACATCACGAGTTGTTAAAGGTCATTGGCAACAAAAATTAAGTTTGTCTAATATGAAAGAACTCGTGAAATGATAGAATAACACCTTTTACAACGTTTCCATATTTTACTTCGTTTTTGAAATATTTCAGTTTGTTTGATATGCAAATGTGATGGTTTCTGACGTCAGATTTCACTCATTAAAATATTAGTTCAATCTCGTTCCAATCTTGTTTCAAGTCTGTTCCACAAACTTACTTGAAAATGTGCGTATAATAACTCCTCGTGATAATAAACGTTGTAAACTTAGCAATCATGAGATTGTAAACTTAGCAATCAGTGAAAATTCTCTACCCTGCACCTGACATCAGAGACCATCTCATTTGCATATCAAACAAACTGAAATATTTCAAAAACGAAGTAACATACGGGAAAAGTTGTAAAAGGTGTTACTCTATCATTTTACGAGTTCTTTCATATTAGACAAACTTAATTTTTGTTGCCAATGTCCTTCAACGTTTATCACGCTCGCCAAAATCCAAACTCCTTCATCTCCCTTCTGCCTCTTCCGTAAGTGATTTAGTTTGTCGATGTCAAACTCTCTGTTATGTTGTGTTCTACTGCGACGATAGAATAGCTTTCCTCTAGTCTTTGCACATTAAATGAAACGCTGGCAACGAAACGACGGCACTTGTTTCGTGAACAGACAGATAGAATTCTAGGATATGGCACCTTTTCCTGGTTAACATCACAGAAATCCACATTGCACGTCAAAAGAAGTGGGTAAACGTCAGAGCGAAATTTCCACAACCGTTATTTTTTTTTTTTTGTTCGGTGGCGTTGCAACCATGCTGAAATGTCTACAAAGCTGTTTTCTTAAAAATGTTCTAAAATTTCCGAAAGGTTTTAACTTTATTCGAAGGCCATGAGATGTGTGTTGATGTGAAACCCAAAATAAGCGACTTACCGAAAAAGCTTTGCATTGTTTCGATTTGTTTTCCAAGATTTACAAGGTTGGCGTTGTTCTTCGTTTGATTGTGTCTTGGTTGTTACGTCACCGACTTTATTTTCATTGGTGTACTGTGTTGCACTGCACTGCACCATACTGCACTGTTCTGGGTCGTCATGTATTGAGAAATGACTTTCAAACGCGGAGATTTCGTATAGCTCCGTGGAAATTCATTTTCGTCTTAAAGATCATAAGAACCTCAATTATTATATTATTGATATAAATTCTACATGAAGTAAATGGTTGAATACCAAAATATTTTATGATTTGAGCTTTGCTTTGATGTTCTAGAAAGGATTGTTTGTCTGAAATGATAATGAGTGTGACATCAAATTAGTCAACATTTCTGAAATAATATTCTACTGTTAGAGAAATTTGACACTTAATTCAAACGTTGATGATATACTTGAACGTTATACTAGAGATTTTATCAACTTTTTTACTCAGAACCTCAACAAGTTTATCACATGGAAAGCAGAAAAGAAAGATAGGTACTTATATCAACTATACAAGGAAGAGCAAATGCGTTGTCCTAGTTACGAGAGGTAGCTTTTAACATTGTGTTCGCTTCTACCTACCCAACAAATCTTAATCGCATTGTAATTTTGCAGAAACGTATAATCAGAATATTAAACAATAGTAAATTTAATGCTCACACGGATCCTTTATTTAAAGAGCTTCAGCTACTAAAATTTGAAGACATTTGCAAACTACAAATGGGACTGCTTGTTTTTTCTTGGAAAAATAATCTTCTCCCGAAATATTTTAATAATATGTTATGTTTGTCTCTAATAGTCAAATGCATGGATATAATACTAGGAACGCCAACACTCTTCGAACTCCTTTTTGTAGAACAAAATTAAGACAGTTCTCATTATGATTTCAAGGTCCAAAATTTTACAACTCATTACCTGATGAAGTTATGAATATAGCTTCTGTTTCCATATTTGTATCAAGACTAAAAACATTTCTTCGCTCTGATTATGGAAACGTGTCTGCATCTTGATTTATTTTATTGTTTGATACTTTTTAGTTGAAATATTAGCGTGTTCACAAACTTATTCTACTAATTTTGATTTAATGTAATATTCATAAGGAAGCCTAAATTCAAATAAGCCTGATGGTTTCTATTTTAGACTTCCTCGCCACTAATTAATCTATTTTGAGTTGTTTTACTTATGTAATTTGTTATAAAAGTTGAAGTTGAAGATGGCTGCCATCTCGACAACGAATTTTTTTCTAAAAATAACACTAATAATACTAACCCTAATACTAACATTAGCAACATAAAGTCATGATATTGCTCGTCAGGGAAATATATTTGAAAAACGTGCTACAAGTCCAGATAAAAAGAAAGCCAACTTTCTGATTTGAGATCACACTCGCGTTAACATTTCAGACAAACAATCCTTTCTAGAACATCAAAGAAAAGCTCAAATCATAAAATATTTTGGTATTCAACTATTTACTTCATGTAGAATATATATATCAATAATTTCGTATTTGAGGTTATTATGATCTTTAAGCATACTACCGCGATTCGTTCGTAAAAAGACACGAGGGCTCCCGAGGGGTTGTAATGCGTTGTCGATAACCCCACAAACGTTTACTTATCTCGTAGGGGGTTAAACGAAATGGGAGAGAAACCGCGGGCATTGCGGTTCACTTGGAGCATGAAGACGACCAGCTCGAAGGACCCGCTCGACATGATGGACGAGATCAAACGCGTCCTGGACGAGAACCGGTGTGAGTATGAACAGCGCGAGAAGTTCCTCCTCATCTGCGTCCACGGTAGCCCAGCGGATATGAACAATGTGACGTGGGAGATGGAGGTGTGTAAACTGCCGCGGCTTTCGCTCAACGGCGTGCGCTTTAAGAGAATTTCAGGAAGTTCCATCAATTTCAAGAACGTCGCGTCGAAAATAGCGAACGAGTTAGACTTGTAGCTTTCCCGTTCGTTTCGGGAAGGGGAAACGTGCGTGTCTGATTTCAACATCAACTCGAACGGTATTGACCTGCACGGAGAATCGATCTCCCATCGCAAGCATTAGTGGAGTCGATAAGAACCTATCGAATTCTAGGAATTACTGACACCTGAGAAGCGGTCACGGAACTTGGAGTTTTCTCGTGGATACACCTACGATTATGGAATATCTTGGATCGTTTTCGCCTTCTCGCGAACAGTGTAATTTTTCTTGGAATTCTCCTGCCGTCGCAGAACACGGCGGACCGAGCTGCCCGTTGAATCTAGTCCTGCTGCCACATTTCTTAATTAAGTTGGAACAATTTTTAAGAGCAATTCCCTCGCTCCCAAGACAATCTGTTGCGGAAATGGCGTCGTTCGTTTGCGAAGCAAGTCTCGTGCAAGACCTTCTAGAAATGACATGTAAATACTATTTAATTCCCTTGTCTTCCGTGCTCTTCGAAGGATAAATATGAAATGAAGAAACTATCTACTCTGGATGGAGTCGATACGAATTCCCTCATCTGTAATACCGTCGAGGTGGATCTTTGTGTAAAGAATACACTGGGACGAATTGCAAACAGATTGCTTGCTCTACACCATGGATTTACCCCCCCCCCGTCCCCTCATTGGATGCTTGGAGGTTGGTGTTACTTGTAAGTGCCAATGAAACGAAAATTTTTATGTGATATTTTCGCTGAGTAAAGATTAGAATTTAGGTTTCTGCCACAGTTCAAATTTAGTGTCTAAGAAGTGGAAAATCAAAGTTCCCCATCAAAATAACAATTTTTCAAAAATGAAATAAATGAATTACGTACTTTACATTTAAAGAATACTCCAGCCAAAATACAAATGTAATTCATATGAAAGATCTTACTGACTTTAGTTTATTTCCAAAGTTTCAGCATTCCTATCAATTTAGTTGAGAAGATATGGCTAGTTGAAGTTGAACATTTGAGGATTTTTGACGCCATTTTGGTTTTGAAAATATGACGTCATTGAGTGATTCTTTATCGTCAGTGGCGTTGTTTTGATGGCGATCACATAGTGATAGCTGTTGTGAATACTCTTTGGACGAAAATTAGTCGAAATAAACTATTTAGTTCCTCATGCAGGAAAGTAGAGGAGCTTCTTAAGCATAATACGAGATAGAATCATTCAGTGACGTCATATTTGAGAAACAAATATGGCGTCGAAATTGGACAAACTCACCAACTTCAACGAGCCATTTCTTCTTACCTAAATTGATAGGAATACTGAAACTTTGGAAATAAACTAAAGTCAGTAAGATCTTTCATATGAACTACATTTGTATTTTGGCTGGAGTATCACTTTATAAATTGTCGCATAACTCTGGGTAGAAAGAGTTAGTGGAAAATAGTTTTCCAGTGAATTATTTTTACTTGAGCAATATTTTAATACAGATTCTTATAGTTTCTCCTTCAAAAATATCACCAAAACATTTTCGTTTCAAAGGTACTTTAAGTTGTTGAAGTTAGAAAGGTCTCTCGCTGGCGAGAATGTTATCCTTTTGGTTCCTGTTTCATGTTAAAATCTGACACAGGTGTGCTGTGAGGTGAATCATCCAACATTGAACTTTTGACTTCATCCGTTTCAACGGGACATCATATTTTGAAAGTGTATATCTCATGTTTTGCCTTGTATATATTTACAATCTTTGACACTTTCTTGGCAAAAATGTTTCTTTTTCGCCTTAAATGAGAATGGGTTTTTTGTTTTCTTCTAAACGTCTTAATTTTAAAGAAATTTTTCTCTGTTTTAGGCCGCCATTTTTGTTCTGATTGCGGGCGAACGCGGTCGCTCCCATTAATTGTTTGACGTCATTGAGTGATAAAGAAACCTTCACAATAACATGACAATAGCATGGTTTTAGTTTATAATATGCAGGATCAATGACGTCAACAAATTAATGGCATCGACCGCATTCGCCCGCAATCAGAATAAAAATGGCGATTTTCAATTTACAAAAATACGATAAAGCCAAATTTCTAAATCCAAAAAGATTAGAAGAAAACTAATAGCCATTCTCGTGTGAGGCGACAAAGAACTTTTATTTAAGCAACACTTGTTTTGGGGTGGAGTACCACAGAAAGTATCAAAGATTATAATATATATAAATATATATATATAAGGCTGGATTATGAGATAGACACTAAAAATATCAACGTGATATTTGATAACTCCACCAACCACATTTCTGTTGTCGTGATACAGAGCTCAACCGACCTTCGGTGATTCATTGTGATATTTTCATTTGTAAGTTAAAAAAGAATGTCTTTGATAGCACCGAAGGAACGGCTGAAGCGTTTAAAATGACGGTTTATTTACGGGTAAACTTCTTAGGATCGGTTTAGACGTGGAACTTCGCATGCCACGAACACAATCCACAAAAGATGCTCTACTTAAACGAGTCGCATTAAGACATTGACTTTAAAGAGCCAATGCAATGAAAAATGAAGTTGTAAAATAACTCTTGTTTGAAAGAACTCTTGAAACTATAAAGACTAACCATTTACAACTTTTTCATATCTCACTTCACTCTTGAGATATTAAGATTTGTTTAATATGTATCATTACTACATATTAATGACTTATTGAAAAATGTTGCATATCTTTACCGTTATCACATGGAATCGTTTGATGATTTGCATATTTGATATCATTGGATAACATCCACGCACATGCACCTGCATTTCAAGTGATTTTATTACATAATCTCAAGGATATATAAGTGTTTTCAATAAGTCATTATGCAGTGTGATGTCTTAAGTATGATCATTTACATATCAAACAAATCTTAATATCTCAAGAGTGAAGTGAGATATGAAAAAGTTGTAAATGGTTAGTCTTTATAGTTTCAAGAGTTCTTTCAAACAAAAGAGTTATTTTAAAATTGAATTTTTCATTGCATAGACACTAACTTCCGAACTAAGTCGAATATTGTAAACGGATGGTGTACTCCGAAATACTACCTACACAGAACAACATTCAATTATATCCTAAATGCGAATGTGGTATTCAGAGATTTGTGAAAGTGTGTATGTTGGACATCAATTGTCCCCAAAGTCATTAAATAATTCTTGTAAATTCGGCGTATGCGAAGTTCGACGTCTAAATCAATGTCCCATAATTCGACTCTAAGTGTGTCGAATTCAGTTTGCCGTACTGTTGTGGCAAGTATTCCTCAAAAAGTTGACCATTTCTTCACATTTACAGGTTAGTTTGATGACGTTTGTCGAACAACTTCCCGCCTTGCATTTGATTGGTGGTTGGTTTTCCACTCGTAGTCCTATTGGTTGGTCAAATCAACCAATCAAATTCAAAGCAGGAAGTTGTCCAACGAACTTCGTCCAACTAACTTGTCACTCGTGTGAAGAAATAAATTCCTCAACTTTTCTCGAAAATCTTCTCTTGGTATTATCTTGTGTATGGATGAACCAATTACGTGACATTGGTAAAGCGATTCGTAAAGAGATCGGACATCGGCGAAGTAATTACACGAATTCACTGACACTTCGATTAGAGTTAGTATTAAAGTGTCTATTTTTGTTGTTAAAGTTATCGGATGTGATGTCACAAGAGGCATTTTTGTGGCAAGTAAAAAAGAAGGTTTGAAATGCCTCTTGTGACATCACATCCGGTAACTATGACAGCGAAAAACTCCATGAAGATGAAATTTTCGGCTGACAATATATATTATGATTTTGCTCAGGAAGACCCAAGTATTACGAATATGTAAAATCCCCAAACATGATAGGTATTTTAAGGTTTGAGGCTAAGAAAAGTATTCGTTTGGATTAGGATCATCATATTCAGTTAGTCTTCTTCTGGCAGTATCAAGTTGAATTTGAGTATCACTTCGCCAATGTCCGATCGCTTTCCGATAGCCAGTATTGGTTGACCCGTTCCCGTTGATAAATACCCTTCTATTGCCACTACATGTACTTCACTTAAATAATTGTACTATTTGTCACACACGAAATCCAACGTAGTGCCCCTAACCTCAAATGTTTTCTTTTCTTATTTGGAAGAACTTTTAAAATGATAAAGTAACTTCTTTTGAAGATTTTCGTTTCTTCGCTTTCTTTTTGAGATATATCAGTTTGTTTGATATGCAAATGTACGGAATTTACGTCACTTCATAGTTCATGCATAATGCTTATTGGAGAAATGTGTGTATCTCTTTCATTCTCGAACGAAATCCTTTAAAATCGAGAAGTTTGGTGTTGTGAGAAACACGCGCATATGTTATTCACACTTTAGTGTTTTTATTTGCGCAAATATATATAACATTCTCTGATAACTTATGCATGTCTGACGTAAATTCCGTATATTTGCATATCAAACAAACTGATATATCTCAAAAAGAAAGCGAAGAAACGAAAATCTTCAAAAGAAGTTAATTTATCATTTTAAAAGTTCTTCCAAATAAGACAATAAAAAAATTTTTGAGGTTAGGGGCACTTTAACTTTCCTACCAACCACTACTGTAGCTGTTTGCTCCAAACAACACCTTGCCCGTTAAACGGGTGCTGGGATGTAATTCTTCGAAGACATTGGTTTTAAGATGTGTGAAAAACTATATGTCAATGATGTAAAGTAGTCGAATTCATGCACAAGTGTTCAACTTAGTTGCTAGCCTAAGTATACTTGTCAGACATTTTTATATTAATATAATATTTGGGATGTATCCATTCATTTCCTTGATCTGTTGTGTGATTTGTATATCTGTAAAGAAGAGTCTTTTTGATGTTGATGCTCAGATACGAAACGTTTACATTACTTTGGCCCCAAATTAAATATATTTTATATTTATTTATTAATTTATTAAGAATTTATAATACATATAATAACAAAGTATTACAACTAAAATTTGAATGTATTAGGGTAAACCAAAAACATAATTCAAGATTCCCTCAAGATTGGTCACCCTTTACAAATACAAATAACATATTATACCGTATTTCCTCTAATAAACGCCTAGCCTCAAATAAACGCCTTCCTCTAATAAACGCTGCATTCATCAGAGCGGCGTTTATTAGAAAAAATACAGAAAGTGCAAGAAAAAGGATGCTAAAATTGACAGATTTATTTATTTTTATGTGACAACGATGGAACCAAACAAGGAATCTTTTTTAATTTCTTCCACAGACGTTGACTGGCTTCAATGGGAGGGAGTTCCAGAGCCTAGTGACACGAACGAAATAAGAACACTTAAAGACATCTGTACGGGTATAAGGCAGACCACGACGCGTACTTCTCCAAAAAATGAAACCACGTGGCATGTCTACTACCAAATTTAAGATATCAAAATTATATATCTAAGCCGTGAATCATTTTAAAAAGGAAGACAAGATCTGTGATTTCCCTACGCATGTACAGAGGAAGAAGCTGAAGTTGTTCAAGCCTGGTCTTGTAATCTACTTCATGACCTAAAATAAGCCGAGAGGCACGGCGCTGCACCTGCTCAATTTTGTTCTTATTACGTTTCTTATATGGAGACCATACTGGACTAGCATATTTAAGAGTTGACCTCACCCAACGTGGAATAGAATTTGACCTCGTTCGTGTGTCTGTAATTCCAAAGAATCTTTGCTTTGTAACGAGGCTAGAAAGGCTGAGGTCTTTCTTTCTGATAGAAATTCCTTAATATTATCTTTATCTAGAGTTTTATCGTGATGCCTTTCCCCCCGATGAAGCAATTCTCCAACGAGAACACAACCCATGTTAACAATTTTATACCGCCCATTCTCCTTACAAGAGCGGACGAAACTCTGTTTAAATTTCTCCGCATGTAAGGGTTAGCATCTAATTGTTTTGGAGTGGTTATTTACATGGTGAAGTAGCGCTATGGTTATACTAAAAAACATCGTCCCAATATTTATCAATATTTATCAATTATTGAATGAGGTTGAGCATATCTGCCGAAGGCTGAGGTGGATAACACAAACTGAGGCCTTGATAATTCTTCTTATCATGCGAAAACCGAATTCAATAACTGTTTTATTATTTATTTCAACTATTTAACAACTGCATCGTTGGAAAAACGTCATAGCGAGCAATATTAGTTTTTCATATTGCACCAGGTGACGTCAATCGTGCAAAAATATTTTGTCATATTGCACCATTGATGTCACAACTCCATATTTGGTAGGGCAATGAGTTGATATGAGGATTTCACCGTTGGCTGTTAAATAATAAGATTACTTATTGGATTCCTCTGAGCCCAATATAAGTGGAGAATTCAATATTGGGCGAGACCGAAGGTCGAGCCTAATATTGCAAATCGATCAATCAATTGCAAATTTTGTAATATTGGGCGAAGATGAATCCAATAGGAAAGATGTTTCTTCGCACGTAAACAGTCAAAAGATTACTGCCCAATCATCGTAAAATATTGGGTTGCCACGTGATGCTATAGTCATGCTTGGCCGTAAGAACCTGGGAACTAGCGGAAGTGACGCGCCGTGGAATTGCTTAAAGCTGGCTGATTTCCGGCCAGTGCTGCGTTTTTCGACGCGTACGTAAAAAGTTGAACAGTTGAACCATAATAATATGGAAACAAGTCAAGTTTTAGAACATATTTACTAACATTTCGTTGCAAACTTACAACATCTTCAGAGTAATAATTACATGTGTGAAAACTATCTATATATAAGTCTATAGCCAAGTTGAATCATATTCAACTTTTTAGCACTGGAAAGCAGCCTTAACTGATAATTTTATTGATACGAAGCGTATGCCCAGAAGAAGTAACGTCGACGCAGGGACTCGCAAAGACGTTGCACAGTGATTCAATCGTGAAATACGATTGAGCTTCCAACAGACTTGTTTGGAATTCGTATTTCACTATTGCATCATGACTGTACAATTTACGTTTCCCTGAGGTGACATCACTTCCTGTAAATAGTAAACCATCTTTAGAATTAGAAATTCTAGTCCTCGAACCAGTTCTCCTCGGTTGAACGTATCACGTGATAACTCAGTATAAAAGCAAGAAAAATTTCCATGAAGAATTAAATTACTTCAAAATTGCTTTTCGCAATGATTGCCACCACCACTGCTACACAAGTAAGTTTATATAAACTTTTTTAATAAAATACATTCTAAAAATCCCGGAGAAATCTTATACGTAAATCAAATTCTAACATTTACGTTATTAACACATTTACATTTAGTCGGTTATATCGAAAATACAGTAAGATGTGTCTCGAGATGTGTGATCATGACACATCACAACAATCGGAAGTTCGTCGCCAACGTCGTCTTCTTAATCTTCTTAGCTACTTTCATTACTCTTCTTAGTCCTAGTTTCTTCACTCTAACAAGTTGCTATACTTTGGGCCAATGTACATATAAAACAACGCACGAAATGCCTTGAATTCCCATTTTTAACCTCATGTAGTCCGTCTTTGTTCATAAACATTAATAAGAAGCGAAATTATCCTGACTTCTGTTTGGCGTTATGTTGTAGTTCGTCCTATGCCGTCCTATGTAGAGCAACAACAGTACCGTAAATATCATAAAAGACTAATGATGAATCATTTCCTTTTGTCTTGGGAAAGAAATTCTGTTCTATTCAGTCTAGCTTATAGTTATATACAAATTATAGTTTCAGTCATTAAGTTGAAGCCTGGACGTTGGCCACATAGTAGTGTCCAGTGTCCTTGCCAATCGATATATGTATGTTACACCAAATAACTTACTAGCTGACCTTCTAGAAACAATTTTAGCACAACGTAAACTACTTAATTTCAGTTGTCAATAGCTGGCGTAGCATAAAAATTTGATGCAGTGTGGAAAATTATAGTCATCGCCATCGGAGCTATATCAATACTCAATAGAAATATAAGGAATTTAGGAAATAGTGTATATATGATGAAACAACAGTTTCTTCGTTAAGTTCTCACCTCAACTCAAGAGAATTATTCTTCTTTTAAGAAAGGCAAGTTGGTAAAATACGTATTTGTCATCAATGTATTTGGGTTACACAATTTGATGCAATTCTGGAGTAAGAATATTTAAATATAATTATTGGTGTAACCGAATACACCTTTTTTCCCTGAAAACCCGATAGTATTCGCGGTCGCCTATTTTCACGTATTTTGTAGAACAAAGCATTCGTTGCTTTCAAAACTAGCTAAAGGTCGTGTCCATTTCACAACATTTTATAATTTTAAATATTGTATACCTAACATAGTATTTTTAAATATTACGTTGCAATTTGTGATGCAACGCCATGTTTGTTGCCTAAATCAAATTTCTGTCCATCGCTTCATAGCCATATCTGCTATAATTCTCTGTAAATGTTTTCTTAATCGTCGTTGAGGAGAATAAAAATTTCAATTTTCTTTTACGATACAGTTTTCTTTCGTTTATTAGCGAAAACATTTGTCATTTCCGGTTGTGTTTCGTTGACGTTAGTATGTTATGATGCGTATATATATATAGTATGTATTAAAAATATCAATTTATGGTCACGAATGACAATATTTTTCGTATATAAATATGAAATAAACATCTGTAAATGTGTGTTGTCATTGTTGGTCAAAATAGGCAGTTATTTGAGCAGTACTGAGATGTTTGCTAGAGAAAAATATTGTATCAGCTTTTTTGTTTGTGATACGACTTTTTTCATCAGTGAAGAACTTCATATCAACATCAATTATGAAATTGGATGAAGTTTACCACTATCATTGGCGATCCATGACTGTGGAGCTGAATAATAGACTGGAGAGGACAGAGATGCGGATGGTGCGGTGGATGTGGCATATCGCTGAGGGATAGAGTGTCTAGTGAGGAGCTGAGGGAAAGAATGGGTATTGAATCGGTGTCTGACGTGGTAAAGAGGAGCCGATTAAGGTGGCTGGGACATGTGCTGCGGAAAGATGATGGTGACTGGGTGAAGAGGTGTATGTCGCTTGAGGTTGATGGTGCAAGAGGAAGAGGAAGGCCAAGGATGACATGGAGCCAGGTAGTGGAGAGGGATATGAGAGAGAGTAGGCTATGAGAGAGAGTAGGCTGAAGAGGGAAGATGCACATGATCGTGGAAAGTGGAGGAAACTGTCGTGGGGAACCACCGGCCAACCCCCTGCATAAGCGGGGAAAACTGCCGTAAAACGTCTGTTGTTGTTTGTTGTATTGGCGATACAAAGTTTATTCAACGGCAGAAAAGCTGACTTATTAAAATACCAACAGCTTTGAAACCAAATGTCCTACAAGGATAAAAATAAAACATCACAATAGGATTCATGGGACGTAATAATAGACAAGGTTTCAGGCCAAACTATAAGTAGTTAAGATCGCAATAGGGTTATCTGGTATTGATCAGAGAAGATGGTTACATGAAATTTAATTTCACGAAAAACATTTTGGCCAACTATTTCATTGACCAAGAGTTTAAAATCCTTTATAATTCAGTTTGTATTTTTGAAGTTGATACTGCTGTATTCATAATAAAATCAAAACTACTGCATGTATAACCAATAAAACCATGGTAACTGCAAAACTATTAATTTGAAGAAAAAACAAGTCTAGCAGCTATATTCTTGCAAGTGATATAGTTCAATATTTTCAACTATGTGTGAGTACCCGTAGAAAGTTGCGAGTGGAATTTTGTGATGAGTGAAAAAGAGAATTTTGGTCTGTGTCACTAACATTCGTCTGTCACTCTCCTGGTCTTCATCTGAATTCTGAATTGTTAACCTAGCTTCTTACCCATATGTTCAAGATCAATGCTCAATATCCTCAAAGAGGCCAGCAGACACAGGTTTAGACATTTGTTACGTCCATGATGTTGGCAAGCCGCAAATACCCTTGAAATGTGTTTATATTTCCCATTCATGCTTGGACAAAATTAGAGCGCGATTTATGATAAATTACTCATGTGCCAGTGCGATTGTTGGCACTGGCAGAACGAACTGAAAGTGCTAAGGAATAATTAATATTTACCTATATTCTTTATAGGGTGAGTGTGCCGATTTGTTCAAGAAAGTTGGCAAAGAGGCCAGTTCTGTAACAGTAAGTATTTATTTGTAGTATGTGAGAGTACATGTTAAGTTGTTAACAATTGTTATGTTACAATTGCAGTAATTTCGACCAGTATATAATTAATACCTTTTCCAGAAAGGAACAAAAATTAAAATTAAATGTGAAACTGAGAAACAATACTGTATATAAAAGAGAAAATTACTCTTTAATACACCTTCCTTTCTGTTATAAATGTCAGCTAAAATTGAAAACCAACTATTTTTTATTACTGTATTATTATAACAATCTTTAATCAGGGTGTTCCCATCGCCGAAGTGGTTTTCAACGATTTTTAAATTTGGCACTATTGAAAGCATGTTTAATAGGGGATGATGTTGCCCATGTGGTGATAGTTTTTGTTTTTCTTGAAGTGTCAAGTGAATGAGCTTTTTCAGTCTCTTGATATTTCAAAATCAAAGTCAAAAGTTTATATCTTTAGTAGAAGAGCACTTGGAACAGCTTCGGAATTTATAATTAGTAATTCAAAATTACTTTTGCTGGGGAGTAATTTTTAAAATTGGAATTACAGTAATTACTCCTTAAAAGTGGTAATTGGAATTTTAGAAGAGTAATTTTACATTATTTATAGACCTCTTTCATAATGGTTACCATTTTACCGTATATAACGGTGTATAAGTCGATTTCCTATCACCAAAAATTGATGTAAAAAACCCGACCTCGATTTGTACGAAGGGTCATGAAATCATAAATCAAATAAACTAGTACCCAGTCCTCTTGATGCGTCAGGAAATTGCCCGATCTAGTCTTTGTGCGCACTTCATGCAGTTAAAACGAAGAAAGTACGAATCAAGTTTCAAATTGAAGGTTGTAGACTTTGATGAAAACTCAAACAACTCTGCTACCAGACCGAGACGTATGTTTGGCGTTAACGAAAAGCTTGTTCGAGACTACCGAGGACAAAATTCGCTGATCGTGGATCGAATTGTCTTCCATTTTCTTTTTTAAATATTTGTTGTATTACGCTATTAAAATTTATGTGAATATTATTCTGTGTCTGCTACCAGCAACTATTTAATTTTGGGACTTGACTCAGGGTATCCTAAAAATCACAATTTTTTGCCCAACAATTAAGGGGTCGACTTATGTGCCAGGTCGACTTGTATGCCGTGATATACGATAAATATTATTTTACATTTTTATGCGCATATAAATTAGCCTTTACAACCTTGTTAGGAAGCAAAGATTCTTTTGAATTGCTGACACACAAACGAGGCCATAAAGGTTAATTTAGATGCACATAAAGGAGTATTTAAATTGGTCACCATTATGAAAGAGATCTATGTGGTTACTCTGTCTTGGTTTTGTGTTCAATGGATCTTTAGGCATAAGCAAATTTTAAACTGTAGATTGTAGAATAGTGTTTATAAAAATGTGAATTGGTCTCTTCACATGTTCTGAGACCTTAGTTTTGTTCCATTTATTTAACTTTAATTACATCATTGTGATTTCAAGTTGTCATTATTATTTCAAGATGTCATTATTTTTCAGAATATGCTTTGTTTAAAGTTGTCAGCTGGTTATGGTTTTTAGTTAACTGTGCTTTTAAATTTGAATTTTTCCACTTCTTGCAGCCAAAAGATGAAATGGTGATAGGAGATGCTCTTCGAAAATTGGCACAGGTCAGTGCAAATACCTTTAATTTTCTGTAATGTATCTATTTTGTTTGTGATACTGTGCAGTAATACCAAACTAAAATAGTAATGCACAAGAATATGTCATTCACAACAAATATGTCATTGTAAAGAATGTGGATAGTTGTGCATTCTTAATACATAATTCAAGGTTTTCAGTGGGGCCTTCAGTGGTAATGCAACTGGATTAGGGTCAATTTTTGTAATTTATTTTATAAAATAAGATCTCAAAATATGCAATCAAAGCTATGTACAGCTTTAATTTTTTAACTCAAAGTGTAAAGTTATCTACACCTTGTGACATCAGCCAGTTATAATAACGATCAAGAATAGGATCAAATTTCACCCAAGTATTTCTCATAAATGTGCTAGTATTAGCATCCTATATTTTGTATAACACTTTAGAACAGTTTCACAATGATCATGTCTTTATATACATATTTTATTATTTTAATTTTAAATGGCTTTCTGAGACACTGTTGGGAGCTGCTGCAGCTGTACCACTGTGTTTGACATTTATGTCAAACTATTGTTAGCTATTACAGCTCAATAGAAAAACCTAACTATATTTAGCTTTTACAGTTTCTTTAAAACAACTAGTAATAGTTACTCAGGCCAAGTAAAAAAAATTATGTGGTTCCGGTTGGTGTAGGTAGGTCGGGATTTTATTTTTTTTGAGAAAAGTTTTTGGTCAATTGTCATACAGGCCGTCGTCTTGTTCCATTATATTGTTGTGCAAGAATGATGGCCTGGGAACTAATTTAGCAAAATGGCGATTGTTACAAATCCAGTGACGGTGGCAGGTCACGTAGTGATCTTATTTTACGATTTTACCAGGGTAAAAGTTATTTTATCATTAAAGTCTATGTAAAAACTATAAAACCTACCTTTTTATGGCTAATAGTCATTTGGCACAAAAATATGTCACAAAATTTACAGGGTCGGCCAAGCTGAGCTAGGGTCGGTCGGGTAACTGGAACCACACAATTGTTTTTATTTGTCTTCACACAACTTTGCTATAAGTTGGCAGCTAAACTAATACTATAATAATATAGTACTATAATATAATAATATATTGCTAACTATTGTTAGCTACAGTATTACAGCTCAATAGAAAAACTTAACTATATTTAGTTAAATATAGTTTCTTTAAGACAACTAGTAATAATTCTCACTTAACTTTGCTAATTAAGTTGGCAACTAAACTAGTAACAAATAATCAACTTTCCTATTACAGCATTTGAACCTTTTTTATTAATCTTTTTAGTGGTGTAACTTCTTGGTTACAAGGGTGGGTGGTTTATTCTAATTAATAAACATCTGCATATTTTGCAAACAATATTATATATTTCTAAAGATCTGAATATATAAATCGTTTCAAAATTTGCATAGCATGACCAGTTGTTATGGCCAACTTCGCTACTGGTTGCATGCATCTTGCAACATATTCAGAGAAAATAGATTTTTTACTGTACTGTAAAGTTGAGAAGCACACCCCATTTGTCTGGCCATAATGTTGAAGATTTATGGGTCATTTTTTCAAAAGATTAGCCATTACAAAAGTAGTTGTTATTAGGTTTCAACTTGCTTTTGACAACATAATTTGTGTAATTAAGTTATTCCCCATATAAAGATGTTGGGTTTATATTATGAATATCCCATATATTTGATTTTGATTTGATTTCTTTATTTCAAGAGGGTAATACAACATAGTATAATATACTAACAAACCTGATATTTTGATTCAAATGTGTAAGACAAAGTTCTTTTAATCTAGGGAAATTGCTTGGATGGAAAGGTTGACAAAGATTACGACTTCTTTGAGTTTGAGGACAAGAGTCTTGCCAACGACTACTCTCTGCAGCAACTCCAAGAAGAAACCAAGATGATGGAGGACGAAGATGAAGAGTTCAGAGAGCTTGTTAAACAGGCCATGGCAGCAAATGGCATTTAAATGTTCAACAAGCAACTTTTTTTTATTAAACAATACTTTTTTTTTTTATTAACGGTAACTATGTATCGCAAGTTTAACTAAATTTTTACTAGTATTGATTGGGAAAAAACAAATGGAATTTGACACGTTTTTGTTTGTGATTACAATAAACACTTGATTATTCAATTCTGTGATTTGATTTTATTTGGAATATGTTATTCACAAGCGTTCCTACAGCTAAGGTCAATTGCGCAATGCGCATGTGCAACTCGAACTGAATGTTGGTTGAAGTAGCAAGGAACTCTACATCAACTACTTGTAGTACTTTTAACTAGTACTGTACTACAGTAAAAACCTGCTAACAAGAACCTACATTTTACCCAATCAGCCTGGGATAGGTTCTTATATTCTTATATGTTCTTATATAAACAAATTCTTAATTTCAGCCTGAGGTTCTTGATAATGGTAGGTTCTTGTTACCAATTAGCGTAGTACTATCACAATGTACGCTTGGGTGGCTGTGGTTTAATTTCGGAGAAAAAACGAAATTTGGGGGAAAATGGACGTGGAGGATGATAAAGCGTACACGAAGCTATTTATTTCAGATCGTGATAGTATACTTATGGACATCGAGCAACTTCTTAATCAAGTATTAAGATTCCTAAAATACTTTCGAGTAACAGAAGCCCCTGAAAATGTTACTAAAAACTTCTGCCAAGTAAACCTACGTTTGCTGTTTAAATCTGTGTGTTTCATCCATGGGTTTTATCTTTACCCAGTACGTGTAAAGAAGGTTTCACAGGCGGCTATAAATGGTGGTGAAACAGAATCCAGTATGGCAGGTATGCTTTTTTCTATTCCTTATTCTTGTAGGTTGTTTTTATATTTTTTGTTCGGGCATATTGCACCAGACTTCAAGAAAATTATGTAAAGTTGCAAATTATTAAGACAGTAGCTATTCGTATTACGGCAGCCGTATGCCAAGTAACATTTATTTGCTATTCGTACGGAGTCCTCAGAATTTACCAAAACAACCAACAAAACTGCGCATATGATATTCCCCACATGTCAACAAACTTTAACGGAATAGATTTGCGACAGTTCGAAAGCGAGTATTCGTTAAATATGGCGAAGGCACGAGTGGTAGTTTGATATATCAACAACATTTAGGAACCAAACAGCTTCTTATAACACGCTTTTTAGGCGGAAAACTGTTTATATAATGCACCTATCAATTAAACCCCGCGGGGTGGGGGTGCGGGCAAAGGGCGGGGATTTGACAACAAATTGAAAATTTAAGTAAAATGCCCGAGGGTGGGGAATTGTATTTCGATCAAATGTTTCCCAATGAACGCACCTTGGCATGAGGTGAGATTAAAAGTGATTGTGCACTGCACCAAGTCAAATCCTTGTACATCACACCTTGCCTCTGACAGTGTAGCGAAAACGCGCGCAATGGCATTTTGAACAGATGGATAGTTGGAAGCAAAGATATATTTCGATTTTACTCATCTTATAGTTAATCTGCTCTTGAAGGGGACCACAAACTGACAACGAGAAGAACACTTGTCTCCGTGCCTTTTGAATCAATACTGCACATTGTCAAATGTCTCGACCCGCGGGGAACAATTTATGGTCAAATGCGCGACTGCTGGGATGTATTTCGCTGTCAAACCCCCCGTCCTTTGCCCGCACCCCCACCCCACGGGGTTTACATTGATAGGTGCATAACGCAATGTAAACAAACGATGTAAACAGAAACATGGACATGCGCAGAATGGACTTGACGGCACCTTTAAAGTTTGTTGACATGTGGGGTCCCCAACGTTTGAAATATAATACATGTGCAGAACGGACTGGACTGCACCTTTAAACGGAGGACCCCACCAGTTATGCTGAACTTTTTATCCTCCTTAAATAAAGGATTATTATTGTTATTATCGAACTGGACCGGAAATCGCTGGTTGGGAATGAACGCATTGTTCCTTAGAGCTTCCTTTTTGTTTATACAGGTAGTATCGAAAATAAAAATCTGTGCTAAGAAATTATTTGTAGCATGTGAATCATCTCATTAGCAATGATGAAATTAACTAATAAATTAATGAGCATATCTTGGTTTTTTTATAATAGGGATAATAGTTGATAAAGTCGCTGTGATAAAAATTGTTAAGTGCAAATTTGGTAAGTGCCATTAAATCATATTGTCTTGTATTTGCAATTGCTTGTTTCAAAAGTTTGTTGATGCTTACAAAATTCTATATTTGTTTTTAAAAAGGTAACCATTATCCAACAGTACTTGAAAGTGATTTTTGGAGAGAGATTTATAATTACACAACTGTCGACAACTTACCTCGAGAGCCTGCTCACCTGTTTTTGCAACTGGTCAGTTGGCATTTATAATTATATGTTTATAATTGTTTATACATATTTGTTTAGACAGGTTTTATAGAATAACATTGACCAAATACCCCCTTACTGTCGCAAATCTATTCCTACATTGAAGTTTGTTGACATTGCGCAGAATGGACTGGATGGCACTTTTAAAAGAAAGGGACTCTACAATTGATTAATTAGGTGTACAATTAGAAAGAAGTATAAAATTTATCATTTGTTTATAATTTTAGGCTCGAGAAGTTCTACCCAGGTCACCGGGAGTTGCACTTAAGATTGTAAAGAAGTATCTAGAAAAGTTGCCTTACAAAAATAGTCTAAAACCAGTTGTGTGGGCAGAATATCCAGAGGATCTATCCATATGTGGAGTTTCTGTTGGTGCACGGCATCATGTTCGACCAATATTTTTATGTGTCAAACTGCTTAGGTCAAACGAAAATACGAATCGTGTTAGTTTATCTGCCACAGTAGCACTACAAATGGCACAGGAAACTAAGGAATATAAAGATAAGATACCGCCTTGTCCAAGCTGTGCGGTTATTTTTAGTGATGTTCATTCCAATAAAACCGCCCGATCATGTGCACCACTTGGAAACTGTGCAGAGTATGATATAATTCACAATGTAAAATTAAATTTTATTCTTGATAACTTCGTAACGGAGTGGGCAACATTTCAATCAGCATGTGGGTTTGTATTTGACAAATTCAGAAAGTTAATTTGTAACACAAATGTCAAAAACAATGCAGATGAATACATAGCGATGATGAAGGAAAAGAATATGATTTTGCAATATATAAAAACTGGAGAGAACAATTATGAATTGGATGTAATTAATTGGTGGGAGTTCAAGAAACTGAATCTCAGGAAACAGAGAATGACTTAAAATTTTCATAAAAACATACCGATGGGATATGATATACAACAAAATTCGGAATGCTATGTTTTTGGTTTTCCAATTTCAGGTTTTTAGCTTTCGAAATAAAATTTCTATTTAAGCCAAAATTCGCCATATTTTTCTTATAATATCGGATGTGCAGCCGAGTCCCAGCGGTTAAAAAGAAAACTAAGTTCAATTTGGTTAGATTAACTTGAAATTTTGCCTGTTAACTTGATTTTTAATAATTTACAAACTGATCTGTATATATGAAACGCTCGAAACGTCAGTATTTCGTTCCAAAAAAATCTCGGTATGATTAAGCACTTAAGACAGTCATGGCATTGCATACAGCACACTATTTTTGTACCACTCTCGAATGATCTGTATATAGTGGTGTATTGTAATACCTATATCGAGTGATGTCTTTAGCCAGTAGTTTATCTTTTAAAATATTGCATTTAATGCCGTAGATTTTTTACTAGTAGAGAGTAAGTTTTAGTGTACATATATTTGTCTTCTATAAATTTTTAATTTCCATTCTTTCAAAATGAACGAATTATTCGTCAAAATGACATATAAATTGTAAGTCTTAATGCTAGCGAAATTTGTAATAATTAAAATAAAATGTAATCAAGTGCTGGAAAAAATCTTTAAATAAAAAATAATTTGTCATTATGTTGTTATCTATTTTCTGTGTTATAGTGGTTATAGTTTAACTTTGGGATATCTTTGGGATTATCTAACAAAATCACTTGCAACTATGCATGTGTGTTTGTGTATCCGGCCATGACAAATATGAAAAGACAATCCAGAAGATATACAGGATTCTTCACTAAATCGTTATACAGTATAACGTAATAGCTATGATTTTAGATATCAAACAAATGTTATTATCTCGAGAACGAAGTAAGATATGGAAGAATTGTAAATGGTATAGGTTTTATAATTTCATGAATTCTCTCAAGTTAGCGTCAGAGCTACAAGCGATATGAAATCTCGGTCGCTTTCTGTTATGTTTTTATATTTTCAAGAGTTATTTTAATGAAGAGAGTTTAATGTTTAGATGTTTCCTACATTAGAAAACGTGATTGTTCACCTTGTTCCTGCAGAGGCTCTTGTGTTAAAGAGAAAGAAGTGGAGAGAAAGAGCCTCTGGTCAAATAGGTGTATAAAAAAAAGCGCAACCTCGGAATTTCCCAAGAAATCCACTTTGTTTTTATTAGCACAAAAGATTTTAGGCCTCTGGGAATTTAAAATAGCTTCTAATCGTATTCCAAGGGCATAACTGTCGAATTGCTAATAAATAAACTACTTACCATTAAATAAATGCATAAATTCGATTCAATTCTGCTTTACGTGCTCGAGTTTGTAGTAATTAGACAGTTATGCCCCTGGAATACGATTACAAGCTATTTTAAATTCCCAGGCGAAAATCTTTTTTGTTTAAGAACACAGTGGATTTCTTGGGAAATTCCGAGGTTGCGCTTTTTTTATACACCCTGTAGATCACTTCCATGCTTGATTCCATGCAAGTGAGATTCTCAACCGATTTCACCAGAGGTTCTTTCTCTGTGCATCTTCCATTTACCATGCAAGAGCCTCTGGAACCAGGACGATACGGATTATTGTTGTTGCAATTAGAATTTAAGAAACCAGCCCGAGGTAAATAAATCCAGGCGCTTAGGTGCAAGGTTGACTGACTGCAGAACAGTGATTTTAGGAATGCGTAGCTGAGATGCTAAAATAATAGAATAAAATGCGTCGAGGGATTTGCAGTTGGTAATTAAATATGAATTGTAAAGATGTTTTGCTTTGTTTATCTGTAAGTTGGGTAGAGATGTACAGAGTGTCCCAAAAAAAAGGCTACTTTTTCAAATTCAAATGAGCGTGTTAATTCAAACAACCTATTGTGTTTAATATCCCATGTGTATAAAACTGTGTGTTTTTACGCATTCGTAGTTCAAAAGCGATAATGAATTTCAAAGAACTACAATAGGTTGCTTGAATTAACATGCTAATTTGAATTTGAAAAGGTAGCCTTTTTTTTGGGACACCCTGTAGAGACTGCTATCCCGAGTTTAGACTTTGAGGACGAAGAAGACACGAAAGAGTCGGACAAAGACCTTTTTCTTACTCAAAATACACTTGGTGCAGGTCCAAGAAGGAGGAAATTGATAGACAATTTTAACTGTTGACTGAGGTAAAGCAGTTTGATTACGACACAAGCAGTTAACGGTTAAAGTTTGATGTCTAAAAGACACCAGACTCGTTGTTGAAAAGCCTGTACGGAACAACACATAGAAATTAGGTAAGTGGTGGGAAGTGAACGATGAAATAAAGTGAAGATTGTTGATGTAATGTTTTTGATCAGTTTTGCCAAATGAATGCAGAAATCGCAATTTGAAGTCTAGCGGGTGGCTACTAGTTTACAAATCTCTTATTTGCTCTGGTTGTGGTAATGCTAAATGGTCTCCATCCAACTTAAACTGCACGGCACTCAACAACATAGATGAAGGATAAAAAGTTTCGGAGTTTCGGTATAATGTCAAACAGTAAAAACTGGTTGCTCTGGTCAGTTGAACCATTTTTATTCGAACTGATATGACTAATTAGTACTTTGACAATTTGTTATGCAGTTATGCTCCTTCATACGATTAGAAGCTATTTTAAATTCCCAGGAGCATAAAATCTTGTGCTTAACAACAATAGGTTAATTTCTAAAGGTCGCTTTTTTTTTATACACCCTGTATGCTGTTATATATCTGACTAATTACTTGGGCTACGTATGGTAAGCCCAAGTCTTACTAAAAAGGGCTTCATTAGTATTAGTTTTGGGGTTCCAGAATTGTGCAAAATTGCGCAATAACTCGTACCCAGGTTCTTCACCCTTGCCTCAATGTTCCTTGCCTTCACCCTTGTTGTCAATGAATCACAGTCTGAAAAGCATTTACGAGACCTGTAAACCCGCAAACCATTGCAAAGATTCTCTCCAAGATGAGAGAAACACAGATGAGAGTTCAATCGTGAAGACGGAATGGACAGCCGAAGGACAGGGAAATATTATTATACTGTGTTGACATTTTAATATCCCGTGAAACTCCGTAATATCAATCATGAAATGTTGTGTTTTTGTCCGATTTAAATCAATTCTTCATCGAAATGATCACTTGAATCTGGCGAATCGAACGCTGTAGGTTTCATTCACTTAAAATATGAAGATCAGATGTTATATGAGAAAATGCGTAAGCGATTAAAGCGAGACTCGTCTTTAAAATCAAAGGACATGGCTTCAAGATCTATTCGTCGTTTACCCGATGATTTAACGCTTTTATGTCCATTAAACCGATGTAATTTCGTAACAGATATGTTTCGTATACCTTGCCGTTGATTTTTATATAAATTTTGACACACGAAGACCTTCAATCCAACAGATATTAGAAAAAATTAGTGTTTACATTAAATTTCGTCTGCGTGTCAGGCGTTCTACATCAGGGAGGGGAGCTAGCCTGCGTGTAGACGCCTGATTTTTCTTCGTCTTCATTTCTAGCCAATGCTTTTATGTCCATTAAACCGATGTAATTTCGTAACAGATATGTTTCGTATACCTTGCCGTTGATTTTTATATGAATTTTGACACACGAAGACCTTCAATCGAATCAATCGAACAGATATTAGAAAAATAGCATTGCCGTGTTTAGTGTTTTCGTCTGCATGTCAGGCGTTCTGCATTGGGGAGGCTAGCCTGCGCGTAGACGCCTGATTTTTCTTCGTTGCTGCACAATGCCTTCAGTGGCCTGATGACAGAAATCAATGCATTAAATATTATCCTTGGTAATATAAGACAAGTGAGCAGGTTTTCTAATTCCAACTGTCTAACATGCCTCCAATGCATACCCATCTCCGCAGGCAATATGCGCGCCATGTCCCTAAAATTAGTAGCCCAAGTTAACGCCTAGCGGGCGTCTTGTTAATTTAAAAACTAACGTTAATTTTAAAAAAACGTGAAGATACTAGTATGACCTTTGTCAGCGATCTAAAATGATCTTAAAAAAAGGAGATGACGGAGTAATTACATATTCGAATATTATGAGAAAGTATAACAGTCCTGAACATCCACTATCAGCATGAAACTCGGCGTAGAATAGCGAACTTATTCAATGTGTTTTTATCAACACTTCCCTTGTCACCGTCACGGATCCTATAAGTGGTCCTATAATTACTGTATTACGCAACCACTGGTGTTCAATAGTTCAAGCAAATATTTAGTCAAAAGTAATCACGCTTCATCGCTCTACCAGTGAACCTAATGATGCGAAGACATTGCTTATGGTTTCTCAGCGAACCGTGCATTGTTTCTGCATGCCGTGTTCCCCTATCTTTACTCGTATCTTATCAGATCATCTTTCATTGACAATATACAACTGGTTTTATCCTATGTCGAGTGGCTTTATCTATTTATCACCGTAATGTCTTGAGTGACTTGGCCGTTTCTGGCGAAGAGAATTGCAAGATTTCGCAAGGAATTCTTGAAAAGCAGTGGTGGTAGTATGATTTTACGGTGAAGGAACAATTCAAACGGTACGTTTATGGGCATATAGTTCGATTGTTTATTCAGTTCATTGGTTTCCGAGCTCCACTGAATTTCTTCAACCACAAACTCGGTTCTAAGTTAAGTCAGTTGTTAAAACCGATCAGTTCAGAACAAGAAAACTCTTGTGTATAATCGACAAATGACAGGATATACTAATCAGTCTGCCGTCTAGTGCCGTGGGTGAACCGAATATTTACGGTCTGTAAAAATAATCCTCAGTGCCAGTGGAAAATCAAATAACAGTTATAGCCTATATAGGACTGAATTAACTGATGATTCTAAGTAAATCGAATTCAGATTTCCCCTTTTTTATAATACAGGTTTTATGGTTTACTGACATCCTGTTCTTCATTTGCTAACTTTATACCAGTCGTACTAAAGATAGATGTTGTCACAATCGATTTCCCAGTTTACCTGCAGTACTGGATAACTGATAATGATAACTTTCACATTTTTGTAACAAAATCCTTTAATTAAATCCCAAATTTCCTGAGTTGTTATGTATCTCACCTATTCGCTTTCTATGTGATTTGATCATTGTTTAGACCATAGCCATAAAATACTTTTCGTTAGAAAGAACATGTACACAGTGCGTACCTACTTTATAAACGCGTAGAAATTGACAAATCGAATTAAACTAAAAGGTTGCCAAGGAAGGCCTTTGGCACAGAGTCACAAACGTTAAATGACGGAATATAGTCCAGTACATCAACTCAAGACATAAAATACCCATAACAGTTGAGAACAAGACAGCTATTTCATAATTTTTAAACTGTGAACGAACAGTATTTTTTTACTTTCAGTTAATATGAGAGTTATAAAAACTTGTTGAGGATTTACAGGTATTTGAATCTCTTTGATCCAAGTGACTCATTGATCAAAGGAAAACATATTTGTTTAGCCAGAGTTGTTTTGTCTTAAGGCATGTTCACATGCACAATTCGACTCCACGAATACGGAAAAGTACAGAACATACTTTATTATAATTTGATTTACGAAACGGAAAAAAACAGATCCAGTCAGACTTTTTGAGATCCAAGCATCATTCGGATTTGATAAATTACAAAAACGAAGTCCGCAGTTCTCATTAAACTAAACCTGTGTCTCTGAATTTCTATAAATTTCAGCAAGATTATGCATTCTTCTGCCATGTCATGTCTTTTGATATTGATAAAGTACATCAAATTAGGATTTAGGATGCACCATACGACCCATGTCTGACCACGAAGCACAGCTAAAATCTTATTAATTCTTGATTTTAACTGTAACATATTTGGTTGATTCAATCCATCCTGGTTTTCGTTGACTCTTTTTATTTAGCATGATAAAGAATATTGGCAATGTCTTACAATAACTTGAACTTAATATAAATGTATTTAATAGCTATCTTTTTGACAGTTTGTAGTGAATCTTTTGGTTTTTGTTGTTATACTTCCCAACCCAGGACATGCCTTCTTTATTTGCAGGAAAAACATCGAAAAATAACATGAAAATAAAAGAAAAATTCGTGTTTATCATCGAGAACATCCGAAGAAGCCCAAGATCCGGGTGAAAATGTGTAGTCGCTGAAGATATTTTGCTTTTTTATTGTTTAATATTGTACTTCAGCAAAAAGGTACGTTTTCTAGTTGCCGTTTTGATACTGAAAATCTAACTAGCAATGGTGTTTACATGCGATGAACAGTTCTCACTACAAAAATTTGATTTGGTTGTCTTGTTGTCAGACGAAATTCTTAGTTCCTTGGCACGATGTGGAGTTGAATGTTAAAATAGCTTTAAGCAACCTTTCTTTACAAGAATATTATTATTATCGCTAAGATATATCTCCCTCAGTAACCAGCATAGCCATACAACGCATTCCATGCGTCTTTTTTATGAGCCTTCTCGATCAAACTTCATTTCAAGACAGTGAAATCTGAACCACGTCGTTATGTCATCCATTCCACCAGTCTCCTACCTGCAAAAATGTATCCTTTACGAAACATGTTTGACAACTAAAGATAAACTAGAGATAAGGAAGAAATATACAAGTCTTATAGAAGTATTATAAACATCTAAAGACCGTATCCAGCATGTCCGCATCGGGCAGAAACAATGACAATGGTTGAAAAGTAAAAAGAACAAATTTGCTAATTTCGATAACACAGGATAAGTTTCCTTTTTCATCTGACTAGAGGCTCGTGTTTATCACTTAATTTTGCGGTGAAAGACCTCAGACTAATTACGTCGTTATCCGAGAAGACACGATAGTCTTACAATTTACTGATGCTATTAATTGCAAAAGCAGCACATTCTTGTCAATTATTTTAAGACCCTGAGATGGGGTCGCCCAGTACCACATGGATATCCCAGCCGATTGACAAGTATAGTAACCACTGCTGATATAATACACGATAAACGCTTAGACATCAAGTTTTATGACTCAAGACTAAACGAAACGGCGCCAAGCATTGACGTACAAGACAAGCTGGCATCAGGGGACACTGCGAGACCTGTAACGCCATTGAACTAAATCCTAACATGAACGTGAACAGAACGGCAGAACAGAACAGAACGGAACGGAACGGAACGGAACGGAACAGAACAGAACGGAACAGAACACGCAACTGACCGAACGTAATTGGGACAAAACGTTAACGGTATAAATATCTCGTAAACAAACGACACAAGCCATGGCGGGACTCCATACTAACAACACAAGCCTACCAAACACGCGGAAATAAGAAAACGATTTAATTTGACATTGACAAGTGACGAACGAAACGACAGCAAAACATCGAGTCTCAAGACTAGAATTGACTACATACAAACATTACATCCATTGATGGCATTACTCGCTGAGTGAGTTAAAGTGAACTTTATCCTTTTTATTTAATAATTGCCATTCGCTAAAACGTTGCGATGAGCGTTTGAAATGGGACTAATGCAATTATCTAGCAAATTAGAGGAAGCAGAAATCGGGGGGGGGAGTTAGAATTCAGGAGGGTTGGGGCCGTCATTGTTTAGGATGGCAAATGCTGTTCGCAGTAGAAAACCTAGATTAACTAAAGCCACATCCATCCGCTACGATTTTTCCTTATGGTTATCACATTGATATACATGATTATTCAGAAGGTAAAGGACCTGGCCGCGTGATAAAAATTAGGACTGGGGTTGATAGTAGAATAAAAATCGATTTTTGAATTTTAAATTGACGATATGTCGCGAAATATTAACGATAATGCTCCTACGTTGACAGTACATAGTATAATTCTGCATGGTAAGAAGTAGTTTTAAAAATTTTCAAAAAGTTTTAAAACAAACAGATTAACGTTGAAAGTCTGGACAATAAGTCAATTCGTAATGTCGACTGCGCATCAAAATGACGTGTTCTGCGCAGATCGAGGCGTAGCCAGGATTTTCTGTCAAGGGGGGGGGCCAGGAAAACCTAGGGGGGCCAGCCTAACTGAGGCAAATGAAGACCCAAGAGTAAATTTTCTCAGGGGGGCCCAGGAATTTTGCCGGGGGGACCGGCCCCCTTCTGGCTACGCGTCTGGTTCTGCGTCGGGATAAAACTTATTTCAATTCATAACATCAGGCTAAATTGCAAATTCATTAAACCGAATTACCCAGCCTGATGTTATGAATTGAAATAAGTTTCATCCGACGCAAAACGCGTCATTAGTGCCAATCCTTTTTCTCACGGCCAGATCAAGATCACATACCTCAGAATGACAATCATTAGGAAAATATCGTTGCTATTGAAACTAACTGTAACAGTAGTTAACAGTGACCATGAGCCTCAATGCACCTTTAACCTTTTTAAATAACTTTAATAATTGTTTTGTTTTGTTTAAAAGGTTAAACGTCCATTGTATGCCACATTTAACATAACACGAAATGCTTGGCCGACGTTTTTAATGGTTTGACGGCATAAACCGTAAGCCTTAGAGATTTGAAAACTAACTGCTGAACTTTTAACACTAGGAAATGGCTGTGATAACAGACTGTGAACGAACGAACAACCAATTACGAACATGGGCTAACAATACTGACATTACTGTGACGGACTGGACAATGGACATTAAGTGACAACTAACAACGAGTATTCACAGGTGTCAGACGAACGCGGTTGACCAATATTGACGGAAAATGAACGAAATTGACAAAAACGTTAACAAACGAACGATAAACGAGTAATATAAACTAACTACAGTATGACGAAAGACGACGAAACCGAACAGAAACAAAAGAAAGACGAAGAACATTGATAACTTATTACAAATATCACACATGTGGAGACCAACGACAGTAACAAATAAACATATTATTAGACTGTTGAACAATTACTTTAATTTATTCTGCAGACATCCATAATTTATGATGACAAAACATGACTGACCAGAAATAATGATTGCTAACTGTGACATGACTGCTAACTGTAACAACAAATGACCAACACATGACTGTGACACAATGACCACACATGACTAACTGTGACACAATGACCACACATGACTAACTGTGACACAATGACCAACACATGACTAACTGTGATACAATGACCAACACATAACTAACTAAGATACAATGACCAACACATGACTAACTGTGATACAATGACCAACACATAACTAACTGTGATACAATGACCAACACATGACTAACTGTGATACAATGACCAACACATGACTAACTGTAACACAATGACCAACACATGACTAACTATGACACAATGAGCAACACATGACTAACTGTGATACAATGACCAACACATGACTAACTGTGATACAATGACCAACACATGACTAACTATGACACAATGACCAACACATGACTAACTGTGATACAATGACCAACACATGACTAACTATGATATAATGACCAACACATGACTAACTGTGATACAATGACCAACACATGACTAACTATGATACAATGACCAACACATGACTAACTCTGACACAATGACCAACACATGACTAACTGTGATATAATGACCAACACATGACTAACTGTGATATAATGACCAACACATGACTAACTAAGATACAATGACCAACACATGACTAACTGTGACACAATGACCAACACATAACTAACTATGATACAATGACCAACACATGACTAACTGTGATACAATGACCAACACATAACTAACTGTGATACAATGACCAACACATGACTAACTGTGATACAATGACCAACACATGACTAACTGTGATACAATGACCAACACATGACTAACTGTGATACAATGACCAACACATGACTAACTATGATACAATGACCAACACATGACTAACTGTGATACAATGACCAACACATGACTAACTGTGATATAATGACCAACACATGACTAACTGTGATACAATGACCAACACATGACTAACTATGATACAATGACCAACACATGACTAACTGTGACACAGACCAACACATGACTAACTGTGACACAATGACCAACACATGACTAACTGTGATACAATGACCAACACATGACTAACTGTGATACAATGACCAACACATAACTAACTGTGATACAATGACCACACATGACTAACTGTGACACAATGACCAACACATGACTAACTAAGATACAATGACCAACACATGACTAACTGTGACACAATGACCAACACATGACTAACTGTGACATAATGACCAACACATGACTAACTGTGACACAATGACCAACACGTGTCTAACTGTGATACAATGACCAACACATGACTAACTGTGATACAATGACCAACACATGACTAACTATGATACAATGACCAACACATGACTAACTAAGATACAATGACCAACACATGACTAACTAAGATACAATGACCAACACATGACTAACTGTGTTACAATGACCAACACATGACTAACTATGACACAATGACCAACACATGACTAACTGTGATACAATGACCAACACATGACAAACTGTGATACAATGACCAACACATGACTAACTGTGATACAATGACCAACACATGACTAACTATGATACAATGACCAACACATGACTAACTGTGACACAATGACCAACACGTGACTAACTGTGATATAATGACCAACACATGACTAACTGTGATACAATGACCAACACATGACTAACTGTGATACAATGACCAACACATGACTAACTATGACACAATGACCAACACATGACTAACTGTGATACAATGACCAACACATGACTAACTATGATATAATGACCAACACATGACTAACTGTGATACAATGACCAACACATGACTAACTATGATACAATGACCAACACATGACTAACTCTGACACAATGACCAACACATGACTAACTGTGATATAATGACCAACACATGACTAACTAAGATACAATGACCAACACATGACTAACTGTGACACAATGACCAACACATAACTAACTATGATACAATGACCAACACATGACTAACTGTGATACAATGACCAACACATAACTAACTGTGATACAATGACCAACACATGACTAACTGTGATACAATGACCAACACATGACTAACTGTGATACAATGACCAACACATGACTAACTGTGATACAATGACCAACACATGACTAACTATGATACAATGACCAACACATGACTAACTGTGATACAATGACCAACACATGACTAACTGTGATATAATGACCAACACATGACTAACTGTGATACAATGACCAACACATGACTAACTATGATATAATGACCAACACATGACTAACTCTGACACAATGACCAACACATGACTAACTGTGATATAATGACCAACACATGACTAACTAAGATACAATGACCAACACATGACTAACTGTGACACAATGACCAACACATAACTAACTATGATACAATGACCAACACATGACTAACTGTGATACAATGACCAACACATAACTAACTGTGATACAATGACCAACACATGACTAACTGTGATACAATGACCAACACATGACTAACTGTGATACAATGACCAACACATGACTAACTGTGATACAATGACCAACACATGACTAACTATGATACAATGACCAACACATGACTAACTGTGATACAATGACCAACACATGACTAACTGTGATATAATGACCAACACATGACTAACTGTGATACAATGACCAACACATGACTAACTATGATACAATGACCAACACATGACTAACTGTGACACAGACCAACACATGACTAACTGTGACACAATGACCAACACATGACTAACTGTGATACAATGACCAACACATGACTAACTGTGATACAATGACCAACACATAACTAACTGTGATACAATGACCACACATGACTAACTGTGACACAATGACCAACACATGACTAACTAAGATACAATGACCAACACATGACTAACTGTGACACAATGACCAACACATGACTAACTGTGACATAATGACCAACACATGACTAACTGTGACACAATGACCAACACGTGTCTAACTGTGATACAATGACCAACACATGACTAACTGTGATACAATGACCAACACATGACTAACTATGATACAATGACCAACACATGACTAACTAAGATACAATGACCAACACATGACTAACTAAGATACAATGACCAACACATGACTAACTGTGTTACAATGACCAACACATGACTAACTATGACACAATGACCAACACATGACTAACTGTGATACAATGACCAACACATGACAAACTGTGATACAATGACCAACACATGACTAACTGTGATACAATGACCAACACATGACTAACTATGATACAATGACCAACACATGACTAACTGTGACACAATGAACAACACGTGACTAACTGTGACACAATGACCAACACATGACTAACTATGACACAATGATCAACACATGACTAACTGTGACACAATGACCAACACATAACTAACTGTGATACAATGACCAACACATGACTAACTGTGATATAATGACCAACACATGACTAACTGTGATATAATGACCAACACATGACTAACTGTGATACAATGACCAACACATGACTAACTGTGACACAATAACCAACACATGACTAACTGTGAGACAATGACCAACACATGACTAACTGTGACACAATGACCAACACATGACTAACTGTGATACAATGACCAACACATGACTAACTGTGATACAATGACCAACACATGACTAACTGTGATACAATGACCAACACATGACTAACTGTGATATAATGACCAACACATGACTAACTGTGATACAATGACCAACACATGACTAACTGTGATACAATGACCAACACATGACTAACTGTGACACAATGACCAACACATGACTAACTGTGATATAATGACCAACACATGACTAACTGTGATACAATGACCAACACATGACTAACTGTGATACAATGACCAACACATGACTAACTGTGATATAATGACCAACACATGACTAACTATGACACAATGACCTACACATGACTAACTCTGATATAATGACCAACACATGACTAACTCTGATATAATGACCAACACATGACTAACTAAGATACAATGACCAACACATGACTAACTGTGATACAATGACCAACACATGACTAACTGTGATACAATGACCAACACATGACTAACTGTGATACAATGACCAACACATGACTAACTGTGATACAATGACCAACACATGACTAACTGTGACATAATGACCAACACATGACTAACTAAGATACAATGACCAATACATGACTAACTGTGACCAAAACATGACTAACTGTGACACAATCACCAACACATGACTAACTGTGACACAATCACCAACACATCACTAACTGTGATACAATCACCAACACATGACTAACTGTGACACAATGACCAACACATGACTAACTGTGACACAATACCAACACATGACTAACTGTGACACAATCACCAACACATGACTAACTGTGACACAATCACCAACACATGACTAACTGTGACACAATCACCAACACATGACTAACTGTGACACAATCACCAACACATGACTAACTGTGATACAATCACCAACACATGACTAACTGTGACACAATCACCAACACATGACTGTGACACAATCACCAACACATGACTAACTGTGACACAATCACCAACACATGACTAACTGTGACACAATCACCAACACATGACTAACTGTGATACAATCACCAACACATGACTGACACAATGACCATGCAACACATGACTAACTGTGACACAATCACCAACACATGAGTAACTGTGACACAATGACCAACACATGAGTAACTGTGACACAATGACCAACACATGACTAACTGTGATACAATGACCAATACATGACTAACTGTGACACAATGACCAATACATGAGTAACTGTGACACAATGACCAACACATGAGTAACTGTGACACAATGACCAACACATGACTAACTATGACACAATGACCAACACATGACTAACTGTGACACAATGACCAACACATGACTAACTGTGATACAATGACCAACACATGACTAACTATGATACAATGACCAACACATGACTAACTATGACACAATGACCAACACATGACTAACTGTGACACAATGACCAATACATGACTAACTATGACACAATGACCAACACATGACTAACTGTGATACAATGACCAACACATGACTAACTGTGACACAATGACCAACACATGACTAACTGTGACACAATGACCAACACATGACTAACTGTGATACAATGACCAACACATGACTAACTGTGACATAATGACCAACACATGACTAACTGTGATATAATGACCAACACATGACTAACTGTGATACAATGACCAACACATGACTAACTGTGACACAATGACCAACACATGACTAACTGTGATACAATGACCAACATATGACTAACTATGATACAATGACCAACACATGACTAACTGTGATACAATGACCAACACATGACTAACTGTGATACAATGACCAACACATGACTAACTATGATACAATGACCAACACATGACTAACTGTGATACAATGACCAACACATGACTAACTGTGACACAATGACCAACACATGACTAACTGTGACACAATGACCAACACATGACTAACTGTGATACAATGACCAACACATGACTAACTGTGATACAATGACCAACACATGACTAACTGTGACACAATGACCAACACATGACTAACTATGACACAATGACCAACACATGACTAACTGTGATATAATGACCAACACATAACTAACTGTGACACAATGACCAATACATGACTAACTGTGACACAATGACCAACACATGACTAACTGTGACACAATGACCAACACATGACTAACTGTGACACAGACCAACACATGACTATCTGTGACACAATGACCAACACATAACTATCTGTGACACAATGACCAACATATAACTAACCAGAAACAATGACCAACACATGCAAGACTGACCAGAAACAATGACAAGCACATGAAGACCATGATACAATAACCAAACATCACTGACCAGCGATACTGATCAACACATGACTAACTGTGATACAATGAACAACAGATGACTAACTGTGATACAATGACCAACATTGACTACTGTGATGCAACGACCAATACATGACTAACTGTGACACAATGACCAACACATGACTAACTGTGAGACAATGACCAACACATGAGTAACTGTGAGACAATGACCAACACATAACTAACTGTGAGACAATGACCAACACATGACTAACTAAGATACAATGACCAGCACATGACTAACTAAGACACAATGACCAACACATGACTAACTAAGATACAATGACCAGCACATGACTAACTAAGATACAATGACCACACATGACTAACTGTGATACAATGACCAACACATGACTAACTAAGATACAATGACCAACACATGACTAACTATGACACAATGACCAACACATGACTAACTGTGACACAATGACCAACACATAACTAACTGTGATACAATGACCAACACATGACTAACTGTGACACAATGACCAACACATAACTAACTGTGACACAATGATCACACATGACTAACTGTGACACAATGACCAACACATGACTAACTGTGACACAATGACCAACACATGACTAACTGTGAGACAATGACCAACACATGAGTAACTGTGAGACAATGACCAACACATAACTAACTGTGAGACAATGACCAACACATGACTAACTAAGATACAATGACCAGCACATGACTAACTAAGACACAATGACCAACACATGACTAACTAAGATACAATGACCAGCACATGACTAACTAAGATACAATGACCAACACATGACTAACTGTGAGACAATGACCAACACATGACTAACTGTGACACAATGACCAACACATGACTAACTGTGACACAATGACCAACACATGACTAACTGTGACACAATGACCAACACATGACTAACTGTGATACAATGACCAACACATGACTAACTGTGACACAATGACCAACAGATGACTAACTGTGATACAATGACCAACACATGACTAACTAAGATACAATGACCAACACATGACTAACTGTAACACAATGACCAACACATGACTAACTGTGATACAATGACCAACACATGACTAACTGTAACACAATGACCAACACATGACTAACTATGATACAATGACCAACACATGACTAACTATGACACAATGACCAACACATGACTAACTGTGACACAATGACCAACACATGACTAACTGTGATACAATGAACAACACATGACTAACTGTGATACAATGACCAACACATGACTAACTGTGATATAATGACCAACACATGACTAACTGTGATATAATGACCAACACATGACTAACTGTGATACAATGACCAACACATGACTAACTGTGACACAATGACCAACACATGACTAACTGTGACACAATGACCAACACATGACTAACTGTAACACAATGACCAACACATGACTAACTATGATACAATGACCAACACATGACTAACTATGACACAATGACCAACACGTGACTAACTGTGATACAATGACCAACACATGACTAACTGTGACACAATGACCACACATGACTAACTGTGATATAATGACCAACACATGACTAACTATGATACAATGACCAACACATGACTAACTGTGATACAATGACCAACACATGACTAACTGTGAGACAATGACCAACACATGACTAACTGTGATACAATCACCAACACATGAGTAACTGTGAGACAATGACCAACACTTGACTAACTGTGATATAATGACCAACACATGACTAACTATGATACAATGAACAACACATAACTAACTATGACACAATGACCAACACATGACTAACTATGATACAATGACCAACACATAACTAACTATGACACAATGACCAACACGTGACTAACTGTGACGGAATGACCAACACATGACTAACTGTGACACAATGACCAACACATGACTAACTGTGACACAATGACCAACACATGAGTAACTGTGAGACAATGACCAACACATGAGTAACTGTGAGACAATGACCAACACATGACTAACTGTGACACAATGACCAACACATGAGTAACTGTGAGACAATGACCAACACATGAGTAACTGTGAGACAATGACCAACACATGACTAACTGTGACACAATGACCAACACATGAGTAACTGTGAGACAATGACCAACACATAACTAACTGTGATACAATGACCAACACATGACTAACTGTGACACAATGACGAACACATGACTAACTGTGACACAATGACCAACACGTGACTAACTGTGACGGAATGACCAACACATGAGTAACTGTGAGACAATGACCAACACATGAGTAACTGTGACACAATGATCAACACATGACTAACTATGATACAACGACCAACACATAACTAACTGTGACGGAATGACCAACACATGACCAACTGTGACACAATGACCAACACATGACTAACTGTGATACAATGAGCAACACATGACTAACTGTGACACAATGACCAACACATGACTAACTGTGACACAATGACCAACACATGACTAACTGTGACACAATGACCAACACATGACTAACTATGACACAATGAGCAACACATGACTAACTGTGATACAATGAACAACACGTGACTAACTGTGACACAATGACCAACACATGACTAACTGTGATACAATGAGCAACACATGACTAACTGTGACACAATGAGCAACACATGACTAACTGTGACACAATGACCAACACATGACCAACTGTGACGGAATGACCAACACATGACTAACTGTGACACAATGACCAACACATGACTAACTGTGACGGAATGACCAACACATGACTAACTGTGACACAATGACCAACACATGACTAACTGTGATACAATGACCAACACATGACTAACTGTGACGGAATGACCAACACATGACTAACTGTGACACAATGACCAACACATGACTAACTGTGATACAATGACCAACACATGACTAACTGTGACGGAATGACCAACACATGACTAACTGTGACACAATGACCAACACATGACTAACTGTGATACAATGACCAACACATGACTAACTGTGACACAATGACCAACACATGACTAACTTTGAGACAATGATCAACACATGACTAACTGTGATACAATGACCAACACATGACTAACTATGACACAATGAGCAACACATGACTAACTGTGATATAATGACCAACACATGACTAACTGTGATACAATGACCAACACATGACTAACTGTGACGGAATGACCAACACATGACTAACTGTGACACAATGACCAACACATGACTAACTGTGACACAATGACCAACACATGACTAACTGTGACACAATGACCAACACATGACTAACTGTGATACAATGACCAACACATGACTAACTGTGACACAATGACCAACACATGACTAACTGTGATATAATGACCAACACATGACTAACTGTGATACAATGACCAACACATGACTAACTATGACACAATGAGCAACACATGACTAACTGTGATATAATGACCAACACATGACTAACTGTGATACAATGACCAACACATGACTAACTGTGACACAATGACCAACACATGACTAACTGTGATACAATGACCAACACATGACTAACTGTGACACAATGACCAACACATGACTAACTGTGATACAATGACCAACACATAACTAACTGTGATACAATGACCAACACATGACTAACTGTGACACAATGACGAACACATGACTAACTGTGACACAATGACCAACAGATGACTAACTGTGACACAATCACCAACACATGAGTAACTGTGAGACAATGACCAACACATAACTAACTGTGACGCAATGACCAACACAGTACAACCGTAATAACGGCAACAATACCATACATTAAAGGAACATCAGAGACTATTGCACGTATTTTACGACCTTACAACATACGTGTAGCCCACAAACCTATGACTACTTTGCGACATATACTGACTAACGTGAAAGACAAAGAACAACCTCACGAAAGACAGGGGCAGTTTATAAGATCAAATGCGCCGACTGCCAGGACACTTATATTGGTGAAACCGGCAGAAACCTAAAAATCAGACTAGCTGCAACACATAAAAAAAGCACCACATAGCTGAACACCACGTACAAACAAACACGATATTGACTGGGACTCGGCTGAATGTATCGCCTTTAACACAAACTACAAACAGCGACTTACATTAGAAAGTTGGTATACCAACTTGGAACATAAACCACTTGACAGATCACAACAATAACCGACACCATACAAAATACTTCTTTGCACGCACCAACGAACAATAGACATACCGACAAACAATATACCCACGCTTAACGCAAGACAAACAACACATACCAAAACATACCAACACATGACTAACTGTGATACAATGACCAACACATGACCAACTAAGATACAATGACCAACACATGACTAACTAAGATACAATGACCAACACATGACTAACTGTGACACAATGACCAACACATGACTAACTGTCATACAATGACCAACACACAACTACTGTGACAAAGTGACCATCACATAATTAACTGATACAATGATCAATATACATGACTAACTGTGACACAATGACCAACACATGACTAACTGTGACACAATGACCAACACATGACTAACTGTGACACAATGACCAACACATGACTAACTATGACGCAATGACCAACACATGACTAACTAAGATACAATGACCAACACATGACTAACTAAGATACAATGACCAACACATGACTAACTGTGACACAATAACCAACACATGACTAACTGTGACACAATGACCAACACATGACTAACTGTGATACAATGACCAACACATGACTAACTGTGATATAATGACCAACACATGACTAACTGTGACACAATGACCAACACATGACTAACTGTCATACAATGACCAACACACAACTACTGTGACAAAGTGACCATCACATAATTAACTGATACAATGATCAATATACATGACTAACTGTGACACAATGACCAACACATGACTAACTGTGACACAATGACCAACACATGACTAACTATGACACAATGACCAACACATGACTAACTGTGTTACAATGACCAACACTTGACTAACTGTGATACAATGACCAACACATGACTAACTATGACACAATGACCACACATGACTAACTCTGACACAATGACCACACATGACTAACTCTGACACAATGACCAACACATGACTAACTGTGACACAATGACCAACACATGACTAACTGTGATATAATGACCAACACATGACTAACTGTGACACAATGACTAATACATGAATAACTCTGACACAATGACCAACACATGACTAACTATGACACAATGACCAACACATGACTAACTATGACACAATGACCACACATGACTAACTCTGACACAATGACCACACATGACTAACTCTGACACAATGACCAACACATGACTAACTGTGACACAATGACCAACACATGACTAACTGTGATATAATGACCAACACATGACTAACTATGACACAATGACTAACATATGACTAACTATGATACAATGACCAACACATGACTAACTAAGATACAATGACCAACACATGACTAACTGTGATACAATGACCAACACATGACTAACTGTGACACAATGACCAACACATGACTAACTGTGACACAATGACCAACACATGACTAACTATGATACAATGACCAACACATGACTAACTGTGATACAATGACCAACACATGACTAACTGTGACACAATGACCAACACATGACTAACTGTGACACAATGACCAACACATGACTAACTATGATACAATGACCAGCACATGACTAACTGTGATACAATGACCAACACATGACTAACTCTGACACAATGACCAACACATGACTAACTCTGACACAATGACCAACACATGACTAACTCTGACACAATGACCACACATGACTAACTCTGACACAATGACCAACACATGACTAACTGTGACACAATGACCAACACATGACTAACTGTGATACAATGACCAACACATGACTAACTATGACACAATGACCAACACATGACTAACTATGACACAATGACCAACACATGACTAACTGTGACACAATGACCAACACATGACTAACTGTGATACAATGACCAACACATGACTAACTGTGACACAATGAGCAACACATGAATAACTCTGACACAATGACCAACACATGACTAACTATGATACAATGACCAACACATGACTAACTGTGATACAATGACCAACACATGACTAACTGTGATATAATGACCAACACATGAATAACTCTGACATAATGACCAACACATGACTAACTGTGATACAATGACCAACACATGACTAACTGTGATATAATGACCAACACATGACTAACTGTGATATAATGACCAACACATGACTAACTGTGATATAATGACCAACACATGACTAACTGTGACACAATGACCAAAATATGACTAACTGTGATACAATGACCAACACATGACTAACTGTGATATAATGACCAACACATGACTAACTGTGATACAATGACCAACACATGACTAACTGTGATACAATGACCAACACATGACTAACTGTGACACAATGACCAAAATATGACTAACTGTGATACAATGACCAACACATGACTAACTGTGATATAATGACCAACACATGACTAACTGTGATACAATGACCAACACATGACTAACTGTGATATAATGACCAACACATGACTAACTGTGATACAATGACCAACACATGACTAACTGTGATATAATGACCAACACATGACTAACTGTGATACAATGACCAACACATGACTAACTGTGACACAATGACCAACACATGACTAACTGTGACACAATGACCAACACATGACTAACTAAGATACAATGACCAACACATGACTAACCGTGACACAATGACCAACACATGACTAACTATGACACAATGACCAACACATGACTAACTGTGATATAATGACCAACACATGACTAACTAAGATACAATGACCAACACATAACTAACTGTGACACAATGACCAACACATGACTAACTGTGATATAATGACCAACACATGACTAACTGTGACACAATGACCAACACATGACTAACTGTGATACAGTGACCAACACATGACTAACTGTGACATAATAGCCAAAACATGACTAACTGTGACATAATGACCAACACATGACCAACTGTGATACAATGACTGATACATGAATAACTCTGACATAATGACCAACACATGACTAACTGTGATACAGTGACCAAACATGACTGACCAGCGATAACGATCAAGACATGACAAACTGTGATGCAATGACCAACACATGATAACTGTGATACAATGACCAGCACATGATGTCCATAATGCAATGACCAACACTGATAACTGACCAGAACAATGACCAAAACATGACTAACTGGGACACATTGACCAAGGTATGACTAACTTTGATACATATTGACCAACACATGACTAACTGTGACACAATGACCAACACATGACTAACTGTGACACAATGACCAACACATGAGTAACTGTGACACAATACCAACACATGACTAACTGTCATACAATGACCAACACACAACTACTGTGACAAAGTGACCATCACATAACTAACTGATACAATGATCAATACATGACTAACTGTGACACAATGACCAACACATGACCAACTGTGACACAATGACCAACACATGACTAACTGTGATACAATGACCAACACATGACTAACTGTGATACAATGACCAACACATGACTAACTGTGACACAATGACCAACACATGACTCACTGTGATACAATGACCAACACATGACTAACTGTGATACAATGACCAACACATGACTAACTGTGACACAATGACCAACACATGACTAACTGTGATATAATGACCAATACATGACTAACTGTGACACAATGACCAACACATGACTAACTGTGACACAATGACCAACACATGACTAACTGTGATACAATGACCAACACATGACTAACTGTGATACAATGACCAACACATGACTAACTATGATACAATGACCAACACATGACTAACTATGACACAATGACCAACACATGACTAACTGTGATATAATGACCAACACATGACTAACTGTGACACAATGACCAACACATGACCAACTGTGACACAATGACCAACACATGACTAACTGTGACACAATGACCAACACATGACTAACTGTGACACAATGACCAACACATGACTAACTGTGACACAATGACCAACACATGACTAACTGTGACACAATGACCAACACATGACTAACTGTGACACAATGACCAACACATGACTAACTGTGACACAATGACCAACACATGACTAACTATGACACAATGACCAACACATGACTAACTGTGATACAATGACCAACACATGACCAACTGTGACACAATGACCAACACATGACTAACTGTGACACAATGACCAACACATGACTAACTGTGACATAATGACCAACACATGACTAACTGTGATACAATGACCAACACATGACCAACTGTGACACAATGACCAACACATGACCAACTGTGATACAATGACCAACACATGACTAACTGTGATATAATGACCAATACATGACTAACTGTGATACAATGACCAACACTTGACTAACTGTGACACAATGACCAACACTTGACTAACTGTGACACAATGACCAACACATGACTAACTGTGACACAATGACCAACACATGACTAACTATGATATAATGACCAACACATGACTAACTGTGACACAATGACCAACACATGACTAACTATGATATAATGACCAACACATGAATAACTGTGACACAATGACCAACACATGACTAACTGTGATACAATGACCAATACATGACTAACTGTGACACAATGACCAACACTTGACTAACTGTGACACAATGACCAACACATGACTAACTATGACACAATGACCAACACATGACTAACTGTGATACAATGACCAACACTTGACTAACTGTGACACAATGACCAACACATGACTAACTAAGATACAATGACCAACACATGACTAACTAAGATACAATGACCAACACATGACTAACTGTGATACAATGACCAACACATGACTAACTATGATACAATGACCAACACATAACTAACTAAGATACAATGACCAACACATGACTAACTAAGATACAATGACCAACACATAACTAACTAAGATACAATGACCAACACATGACTACATGGCCAACACATGACTAACTTTGATACAATGACCAACACATGACTAACTAAGATACAATGACCAGCACATGACTACATGGCCAACACATGACTAACTGTGACAAAATGACCAACACATGACTAACTGTGATACAATGACTAATACATGAATAACTCTGACACAATGACCAACACATGACTAACTGTGACACAATGACCACACATGACTAACTGTGATACAATGACTAATACATGAATAACTCTGACACAATGACCAACACATGACTAACTGTGATATAATGACCAACACGTGTCTAACTGTGATATAATGACCAACACATGACTAACTGTGATACAATGACCAACACATGACTAACTGTGATATAATGACCAACACGTGACTAACTATGACACAATGACCAACACATGACTAACTGTGATATAATGACCAACACATGACTAACTATGACACAATGACCAACACATGACTAACTGTGACACAATGACCAACACGTGTCTAACTATGACACAATGACCAACACATGACTAACTGTGATATAATGACCAACACGTGTCTAACTGTGATATAATGACCAACACATGACTAACTGTGATACAATGACCAACACATGACTAACTGTGATATAATGACCAACACGTGTCTAACTGTGATACAATGACCAACACATGACTAACTGTGACACAATGACCAACACATGACTAACTGTGATACAATGACCAACACATGACTAACTGTGACACAATGATCACACATGACTAACTGTGTTACAATGACCAACACATGACTAACTGTGACACAATGACCAACACATGACTAACTGTGTTACAATGACCAACACATGACTAACTATGACACAATGACCAACACATGACTAACTGTGACATAATGACCAACACATGAATAACTGTGACACAATGACCAACACATGACTAACTGTGAGACAATGACCAACACATGACTAACTATGATATAATGACCACACATGACTAACTGTGATACAATGACCAACACATGACTAACTGTGACACAATGACCAACACATGACTAACTGTGATATAATGACCAACACATGACTAACTGTGATATAATGACCAACACATGACTAACTGTGACACAATGACCAACACATGACTAACTGTGATACAATGACCAACACATGACTAACTGTGACACAATGACCAACACATGACTAACTGTGATACAATGACCAACACATGACTAACTGTGATACAATGACCAACACATGACTAACTGTGATACAATGACCAACACATGACAAACTGTGACACAATGACAAACACATGACTAACTGTGATACAATGACCAACACATGACTAACTGTGACACAATGACCAACACATGACTAACTGTGATACAATGACCAACACATGACTAACTGTGATACAATGACCAGCACATGACTAACTGTGATACAATGACCAACGCATGACTAACTAAGATACAATGACCAACACATGACTAACTGTGATACAATGACCAACACATGACTAACTATGATATAATGACCAACACATGACTAACTATGATACAATGACCAACACATGACTAACTGTGATACAATGACCAACACATGACTAACTGTGATACAATGACCAACACATGACTAACTGTGATACAATCACCAACACATGACTAACTGTGACACAATGACCAACACATGACTAACTGTGACACAATGACCAACACATGACTAACTATGATACAATGACAAACACATGACTAACTGTGATACAATGACCAATACATGACTGACTGTGATACAATGACCAACACGTGACTAACTGAGATACAATGACCAACACATGACTAACTGTGATACAATGACCAACACATGACTAACTGTGATATAATGACCAACACATGAATAACTGTTATACAATGACCAACCAATGCATGACTAATCATGATACAATGACCAACATGTAACTGACCAGAAAGAATTAGTAACAAATGGCTGACCAGAGTTGAACATGTTCAACATGCTCAACATATGCTTCATGACTTACCACAAACAATATAAACACATTATGGGACATGACTGCAGTAGGAGATGGGTGGATAATAATTTATACAGACATGTAACAGACAAGTGAACGCCAGACAGGTAGAGAACATACAGATAAACGGACGGTCGGATGAACGGACTAACGAACGAATGGACCGAACGGACCGACCGACCGACCTACCCGCCGACGGACAAACCGATGTACGTACAGACGAACATACGGATCGTATCGACGGAACCGTACGGACCGACGGACCTACGAACCGACGGACCTACGGAATGACTGACGGACGGACCTACAGACAGACCGACGGACCGACGAACAGACAGACCTACGGATCGACGGATCGATGGACCTACGGACCGACGGACCGATGGACCGACGGAATGAACGACCGACGGTCGTCATGTATGTTGGTGACATGTTTTACTGCAATTTTGGTCACATGTTTAACTACTGTTAATGAATTTTTCCCTCTGGGAAACATTAGATTTCATTCGAATGAAGTTTGGGATTATTTGAAATAAGATCTCTGCTTTTTTCTAATATTATTATACTAATTTGGTAAGTTTGAATTTGTGAGAGAACAGTTAAAGATGTACAGTGTATATATATCTTTAGTATAAATTGACAAGTTTATATCACAAATCCTCAATTTTGATTGGCTAGCGCAGGAGTTACTATCCGCTGATATAAACCTCTGGGGAAAAAGTCGCCTGATTTCAAAAGAATATTTCCTTTTTTTCCATGAAAAATGCGAAATAAAAGTTATTTCTTGGGTTAGAAAGTTGTCAATTTATACTAATTAACAATTAGACAACTCGCCCTTGTTTTCTATGAGCGATAGTCAACTCGGCTCCGCCTCGTTGACTATCTGCTCATAGAAAACGCGGGCTCGTTGTCTAATTGTTAAATATAACATCGCATGTATAAAGTTAGAACCTATGTATTTTTAATTTACTATCTGTAAAAACTATATCTGTTAGTTTGACAACTCAAAATATTTGACCTATTTAATGTAAATATTTCTACGAATGTAAATGTTTAAACTGTTTAGAGCTGTTATTAATTTAGGTTCGCAAAGTATTGTGGTTGCAGCGGCCATCTTTTCCTGCATGGCGCGGTATTCAATCACTTCTTGTTACGTCATAATTAATTTACGTCCGCCGCGTTTATGCGCGACAAACTTATATAAAAGATATAAAGAGCTTCGTGTTGCCGACAGACCGTGGTACTGCTTTTGACTGGGATGGGTAAGGTTATCTCCAGATTCACCATGATAGCCAGAAGATTTCAAGTCTCACCAGAACAGGTCTGTATGATTGTTGTCCTAGTCTAGTCGTAAAAGGTTATTCTTTCCCGTGGAGACCAGAAAACAAGGTTAATAAGTGATTCATTTTATGCCATTTGGTTCGTTTCTGTAAGAGTTAAATACTTGAGAGCAAATTCCAAGCTTCCTTTGGTATCTTCGTGACATAAAACCCGCGGAAAAACAAAGAAAACCTACTCCATTATATTAAATATAATCGCTCTTATCGACGCTAGTGTTTCGTCTTCCGATTCTGCCGTTTTTAACTTGTTTTCATTTCGATTCATGTTTACCGCAGTAGTTGGCATTTATTCAGTACCGTGCTTCTAGATAAATAGCTTGAAGAAAAAGCAATAATGATGTTCCAGCGCATTTCTCGGTATATTTTTCAGTGAAGATACACCTACTCTTTTATTTTCGTTCAAATCAACTCAGAAATTTTCCCGCCAAATCTTACCGACCCTGAAAAAGCGTAAAAAAAAGAGATATTATTAACAATTAAAACAATAAAGGAGTTGGGAGGACGATTTCATTTTGTCTATATTGATCCTGAAATCAATATTGGATTTTGAAAATTAACTATACTGTTTTAACTTCATATCATTTACTAGCTGGCCACGACTAATGCCCATAGCCACCATCATCACATTCAAGGAACAGACGATTTCTCGGTAAATAATACAACAGGTGAGCTGGTTTGTAGTATAGAACCTATTGACTGATAAAATAGAGCTATACTAGAAATACGAATGCATAATCCCCTTGCTCCCTAGAGTTTCTTTCCCCATCCATTGTCCCTAGTGTCCAGACAGCGTATTTGTATTTGTAGTCTGTCGATAACCGGTTCGTCGTACGTAGATTTTGAACGTTATCTCGGCCAATATTCACTCAATTTCAATTCTGAAAGCAAATTTGGAATTACCGAGTCTAAATACACAACATACGGGTCTATTATATTACGAAAACGTGCATACCCTTCGTAAAAACGATTTATGTTCTTAGAAATTAGTCGGCAATCAGCCAGCCGGCACTTCCGCTCCGTCGTATACTTTGAACGTTATCTCGATCAATATTACGCAAACGTGTATACACTTCGTAAAAACCTCTTTATGTAGTTCGTCAGATCACAAATCGCCAATGGGCGCTAGCGTTTCTGCTCAAATATTGTCCGATTCAAACGACTTTTTACTTCCTTATAAGGAGTTAGACCTACCATGTACGGCTTATATATATAAATATATACTAACTATTCATGAGACATGGATCATTGCCACGGCGAGATTATCACGCTCGCTATATATAACGTTTCGAGCGAAGGCCCTTCGTCGCAGAGTAAAACGTACTCAATTTATATTTCTACACTGTCTAGATTATTTAGCTCTTTCTTGAATTCGCGTCTTTTCATTCGTTTAGATATTTTAGTGCAAAGTGTAAAACATCTTAGAAATGAGCCAGTCGAGAACCACGATAGTGGGAAAGATGACAAATTAGTTAAAGAAACAAGCGAACCTAGTCAACATGTTACGGTCACACAGAATCAGCAAGAAGGAATCAAGCGAATTGAATTTGGCCATGGAAATCTTGGAATGGACAGTGAGAATGTCTGGAATTTTTGTTGTCATGGGGAGTCTGGAGTTGCGAACGGAAAGACGGCTTGGTTTGAAGCTGCTGAAAACTTTAGAACTGAAGGTATATATTATTATGTCTGATATCAACATGAACTCTTACATTTAGTGAATTGTCAGGAACTTTTTATGGTGCCTCGGACAAGACTGAAAACTTATATATACATATGCAAGTTTTTTTCTGTTCAGTACAGAGCCTATAGATAGTGGAATCAACTTCCTATTGAACTTAGAAACACTTAAAGGACATTGGCAACAAAAATTAAGTTTGTGTAATAGTAACACCTTTTACAACTTTTCCGTATTTTACTTCGTTTTTGAAATATTTCAGTTTGTTTGATATGTAAATGGTGGGTTGAGAGTTTTAACTCATTAAAATATTAATTCATCTTCAAGTTTGTTCCACATATTTACTTGATAATGCGCGTATAATGCACGTTGTAAACTTAGCAATCACTGAGATATAAGTCATTTTTTAATGACTGAAAATTCTCTACCCTGCACCTGACGTCAGAGACCATCTCATTTACATACATCAAACAAACTGAAATATTTCAAAAACGAAGTAAAATACGGGAAAGTTGTAAAAGGTGTTACTCTATCATTTTACGAGTTCTTTCATATTAGACAAACTTAATTTTTGTTGCCAATGTCCTTTAACTCTTTCCTGTCCGGCTGAAAAACATCGAAAATTGAACTCCCTCTTTGTTCTATTGATATCTCGGGAAATATTCATAACTGTTGCGAAACCTATACCTTTTCTGAAAGCCCAATAAACCGGCTGTTACCAATGCTTTTGAATTTTCCGAACAAGACACATTATGTTAATATAAATTAGCATTAATTATCATAATCAGGTTGAAAAATTTAAATTTTTCTACAAAAGGGGTTGAATTTCCATATAAAATCCCGAAATGACGTCACATAGACTATCGGTAGTAAAAGTCGAAATTAAAATCAGCTGTTATTTCTAAAATAAAACATTATCGTAAGAGTTAGGGTTAGTATATATTAGGTGGAGGGTTAGGGTTAGGATTAGGGTAAGGTTTGGGTTAGCCACTATGTTTTAAATTTGGGGATATTTATATGGAAATCGAGCCACAAAAGGCCATCTTGCACGCCCGTAGCATCTTGAAAACTCAAAATGCCACCAATCGCAGAGTTGTTTATGAAATCAAATCAAACTTGGCGGGTGAGTGGATCTCATGTGTCTGGCGCTTGTCGAATTTCAATTTTTAATCTTGCGTTCCGTGTGCCGTGTTTTTCGATTGACGACTTCGGAGGTCTTCTATGACCCCTTTAGACTGGGCCGGACTGGAAAGAGTTAAAAATATATTTACTAAATTAGCTTACGATTAAGTCAATGGTTTTAATTATTACTATTATTATAAAGATCCATTGTACACAACAAAACCTGATCCTTGTGGCACAGACGACCGAGCCGAAATAAGCTTTGAGGAATACCACACAAGTCCAGGAAACTCCGAAGTCGTGTTCGCTACAGAAAACAGCCACACTGATGAAACACCAAGCTCTCATGGTGACAGTTTTGACGATAACGATGGTTTTTCGTTAATGCCAAATGACCATCAACGCGGACTCGAATTTCACCAAGTGCAGAGCGATGAAACATTAAAAGAAATATCTGCAGATACATGTAGTACAGAGGGGACGGCAGGGTCAGAAGATGCATCATTCAAGGAAGTTAACTATTCTAGTCATAATGACACAATCAATGAAACGCTTAGTTCCGAGAATTTCATGATCGAAGCACGTGTTGATGTGAAATGTAACCCGAGTGACCTCGAAACGCCCGGAAGAATTACCCTTACTCCTCGTAGCTTAGAGACATTGAACTGTTGTGAGCTAGATAGAAGAGAATACGTGCAACATTTTATTCAAGCTTGGGAACCATCAGATCAACTATCCTGCGTAATTGGTGGGCTAGAAACCAAGCATTGTCCAACTACTGCACATTGTACTAGCCAAAATTCTGAAACTGATGAAACATTGTACCGAAACGGCCAAGAGTTACACAAGCCGCCTCGAATTCAACATGATGATGACAATTTTGCCCAACGTTCATCAGAAAAAGTCTTTAAATCTTCGTCAAATTATTGTGTAGATTGCAGACGCGAAAGAGCTCCATGGTTGGACGCTGTGTCAGCGGACAGTGATGATGAAGATATGTGTGGTTGGTCCGCAAGACGCGGCATTAGTTGTCCGAATGATTCTAGTAATCGTCTTACACTTTGTTCACTGTCCACGATAAACGAAGAAAGTGATGACGACAAAGAACCTAATATTTGCACACGAGAATAGAGATAGACAGATAGTCATATATTATTGTCGACGAAAACAACCATCAGAGACCCGTTTACACAAGCGATATTTTGTGCGATTTTAGTTTGTAATTTTAGTTTGTAATTTCAGCCCATCTGCGATATTATAAGCGCGATTTCAAATCTCACATCACTAAAATAATGTACAACACGTACAACACTCGGAGTAATAATCTCACACATTTCGTTCGGACGAATTCATCTCTTCTTGAATACTGAACTGTCGCTACAAATCGACCAATTAATTTATGCCCACCTGCAGTCCGGAAAAAAATACTGCCTACCAGAAAAAATGCTGGGGAAAAATAATGCCGGGACTTTCGGAAAATCTATCTTTCTGTGTCTAGTAACGGCTCTTTTTATTCTGTCGGGTAAACCGCTTTTCTTCTTTCCACTAAATTCTCAGGTTTGACTTTATAAAATATTCTCTTGCCATAAAATCGCCAGTGCAATTTCCGACTAATTGCGCTAAAGTCACAGTAAATTACAGGTATAAACGGGTCGTCTTGAAGCAATGATCTTGTACATATATACATGTACAGTGTAGGTATTACTGAACAATGGCAAACTGAAAAAGTTTAGCTTGTGGACTTGTCTGACACGCATTGAACAGGAAGTGTAAAGAACTGGATAACAGCTCCTCTCACTATGCACTTTCATACTTACCCGTTTGGTTGGTTGGGAGCAGGTGTGGTTATCACGTTTCGGTTTAGCGTTTCGTGATTGGTGCTTGGAGTTAGATCATGGAAGTGGCTAGCGTTGTTCCTGATCTATTCCTGATCCGACCACATCAGTTGGGGATACTGATGGAATATATAGAGGCATATAGAGGGGATGGGTGATGGGTCGCCAGAAAAAACTTCGGTTTGTTCTTCAGTTCGTGCGGTGTTCGACTGCGTTCTCAGTCTTGCGCACTCAACTCCTCGGGGGGTATATTATACTAGTACTGTCAACTTTCGTTATTCGATCGGCATTGCGAGCTATGTGTCCCTATTTATTTCACGGTCATGTTATATCTCATTTCTTGCTACTTGATCAGCCCTCGTCTTTGCCAATTGCCAGCGCATAGAGGTTGTAATGAACACACACATAGTGATACATCTGCAGTTTCGTGCCACTAGCGTTTCCGATGGGGGCAGGGGTGGAGCCAGGAATTCCCCGACTCAGGGGCTAAGGTCCCCAACAAGGGGGCTAACAGGTAGTGGTGATTCTTCTAGGGGGGTCCGCGGGGGTATGCTCCCCCGAGGAATTTTGGGGGCAGTTTTAACAAAAAAATTAAAATAAAAAACTGTGAAAATCATGATTTTATAATCAGTATATTTCCTTACTGTATACGAAACTAACTCTAACAATAATATTCACGCAAAAACTAGACGACAGTGAGCGCGATAAACAACACAGAGGTGATAGATTTGTGCCAGAGATGAAAGTTGATAACCTTTGACGTTGTTTAGCGAAACGTTTGTTAATGCGTAAAAAAACTTTAATGATTCTAAGAAAACAAGACGAACTATTTTGTGTTTTTTCTTCTTTTTTTCTTTCGCTTTCTTTTTTTCTTCCAGTTCGTTCCCCGACGAATTGTTAATTTTTCCCCGACAGGGGGCTAAGGTTCCCCGACGGGGGGGACTGTAGCCCCCTGCCTGGCCGGCGCGTTTATACGTTCAGCGGCTTGCCATATAAAAGAGAAATAAATGAAATATTTGAGAAAAACTCACAATAAATAATGTAATATTATTTACGTTGTTAAAATAAAGAGATTTACATGTATTTTGAATGTCGCTAAATTATCAAAGGCTATGGCTTGACTTGAAGCTTTTCACTAGGAGTTGAAAGTAAGTTTGTATGTTGTATTAATGTGCTATTAAAATATACAGTACAGTATAAAAGACTAGAGTAAATAATTTGTTTATCCATGTGGTTTAGTGGTTTAATAATGTGCTTCTTTAAGTTATGGATCTTGAGGAACAGGCATGTCCACGATGTAAAACAAATAAATATCGCAATCCAAAGCTAAGACTCTTGGTCAATGTCTGTGGACATAAATTGTAAGTGTTTAATGAACAGTGAATCTCACGGTATTGAAATTCCAAAAACACCCATAAGTCATAATGTACTGTACACTCACATATATACTGTAGTATCGTATGTGATACATATTGTTTGGTGGAATACAGATCAGAGTGGTTGAGTTGGTAGCTAACATATGCCGACACCTCCCCCTGTGTTAGACGGATGACTTGCAGAACTTCGGGAGGGAAAAATCAGAGAGAGCTAACAAGAAGCAAAAAGGTGTTGTTAGTTATATGAAGACCATAGCTTGTTGAAGGCAGGCTGGCTGTTTGTCGCAAAGAAGTATGGGGGAAGATGGTTGTTTAGACCCGGACAATGACAACTGCCTGTTTTGAGAAAGTCAAGGCATTCACTCAATAAGACACAGACAACGAATGGCTTGAAGGTTTCTGGGGGAGCATTATAAATAAGACACAGGATCCCAAAGGCCATAAAATGTCCTAATTTACTTGGTGCAACCACTGACACTGTTCATCATCAACATCCTTTATTTCTAATGCAATAAATTACATTCAAAAAGTCTAAAATCCCCAACAGTATTCATCTCTACATACATGTCCACCTTTGTACTAAAAGTAAGATTGTTTTAATATTTTGTCATTAGATGTGACAACTGCGTAGATGTTCTCTTCACAAGACCATCAGCGGCTTGTCCGGAATGTTCAACTCCTTTGCGGAGAAGCGATTTTCGAATCCAGCAATTTGAAGACTTGATTGTTGAAAAAGAAGTTGACATTAGAAAGAGAATGATCAAGATGTAAGATAACCTATGACTTGCTAGCCTGCATGCAGGCTAACCCTCCCTGGGAGAGCCTGCACGCAGGCTAATAATTTGCTGTCAGACTGGCTCACATTAAATCTGAGATTTTTAACTTTTGGTATAGAGGATTCTAAAATAGTTTTATAGTTTTTGATTTTGTCCATCTATTTCCAATATACCTGTATCTCTCTATAAACATGGCCATTTGTATGAAAAAGCCTCAAATTACCGTAAGACTGGGGGGCAAGCAGGTCCCAAATTTTAAATGGGAGGCTGAGCCCCCAAAAAAAAAATCAGGACAAGCATTGCTAAATTTAATGTTTTTTTCTCCAATTGTATTGGTACGACTATAGAGGCTAGGAGAGAAGCTACTTAAGGTAATCTACCTACGGGCTTCATCTACTCTAGATTTTACAAGCGGGTGTAGCCTGAAGTGTTAGCCAACCCCTAAACCCTTGCCACGCGAGTGTTAGATTGGTTCCCAGACCCTTCTGTCAGTACTAGGTGCAAAAAATGGCATCACCTGATAAGAGGCAGCAGGCAACTCTTGGATTCATTTGAACTATGCTCGCTACAGAATTAGATGAAAAAGTTTGCTCAAATTGCAAATTGTCTTTCCGAGCTTCTAGATATCAAAATTTTCCGGGAGAAGGACCCCGCACTCTGTGACGTCACTGATTACCTGCTTCTCGACTTCAGCCCCCCCCCCCCAACTTTAAATCCATTCCTACGCCTCTGTCGTAAGAGTCCCTGTTGGGACAAGCCACATGTGATGTCATCTCCGGAACAAGTAGATTTCACATAACATGGAAAACAATCATTTTAAATAATGTAAAAAGCTCCTATATTTTAAAATATTTTTAGTAATACATTTTTCTGTGACTGTGTGACAGAGATCTTGGAGTTGGTACAGCATCCCAATGTTTGCATTCCTGATATGATACGGCAATGTTTAAAGAAAGATATATTGAATGGACCAAATCCAAATCTATATACTGTAGAAAGTCTAAAAAATCTGGAGGGTTTATATGCAGTTCAAATTTCACTTGATTGTCCACAATGAGTTCCCTTTGCCTAAGAGTTAATTAATCTAAAAAGTTGCTTTCAATGTTGACCTCAAGAGGAATATCATTGAAATGTAATGAATGAGTTAGAAGTGCAATGATAAATTAGCAGTCTAGGAAGATGATGTGAGAAGACTTTAACAGCATTGATTTGAGGATGATCAGGTGGAGAGGTTGTTTGGGGAGAGCTAAGATGTTATCGGTAGGAGTAATACTGGAAAAAGTATAGAGTGCTGCGTAGATGGTAAACTGCCAATATTTTTAGTAACGAAATAGTAATACTGACGTTTCGAGCGGAGGCCTTCATCAGAGTAAGACGTCTTGGCTCCGCTAGAAACGTCTGAGTATTTTGTTCCTAAAACTCTCGGCATTTCACCAACCAGTGGCGGAAATTGTGGTGGGGTGGTGGGGCAACCGCCCCACCACCTGTCGTCAAATCGCTAATTTGTCGGAAATTTTCATTTTTTGTCGAAATTTCGGAAATACTTAAGGAATATATTGAAAATGGGAAAAAATGTTACAGAAGCAACTTATAAATACTTATAAATATCTCAAGTTATCTTGTATTAAAACACATGAAAAATGAGGAGCCATCTTCAAACCAGCTGTTGTGGTCTAGTGGTTACCACATATGTCTGAGCTGGTTCACTTCCTGTGTCGGACCACCACTGATCAGGGTTTTAAAAATAATTGAGGAGAAATTGCTTCCTTTGCAACAACACCATTAAATGGTGTAAGACTTTCGGGTCTTCTCGGATAACGACTTTAAATCGTATAGTCCCTCGGAATCCCTATCAAGTGGGCTTTCTAGCCTGTTGGGGTATTCCGTTCACCTATAAGAGTGATAAATCTCATAAACTAACTAAATATAAACTTATTACGTGAGTACCACTGCAAACCAAATCAATAAACGTTGAAATAGCGACCGAAATCGTCGAAATATGTCGAACTCTAAAAAGAGTGAATATTGAATGCCTGTCCTTCAACAAAGTATTCGACAGCGACTACAGGCGCAAAAAGGTTAAAAACATTTTGTGTATCAAAACCTTTTTTATAGTTTCTTTATTTGTCCATTTTTGTGTTCCAAAAATTGGTTACGTAGCGAATAAACTTGTCGAAAAGTTACGAAAAAGGCGAATTTCCGCCATTGGCGGCTACGCAGCCAGAGTTTTCATTAATAGGTGGTTTACCGCCTCCTGTTTTTCCTTCTACCGCCGGCTATTTTTTTATGCACTAATTTTCGGGCGACACTTTATATGTAATTCTCTGGCGATATTTTCTGACAAATATTAATGAAACCTCTACGCAGCACTCTACTTTTTTGCATAAAGAACTTGAATTAGATCGTGTTGCAGCATGGAAAGTTGCTATTGTGTAAGACCTAACCCTACCGGTAGCTTATTTTTCCGTTTGCTTTCAGCTATAACAAAAGATCAGAAGACTTTTCTAGAGAACGTGATCCGTTGCGAGCCTACAATGATTATCTTGAAGAACTAGAGACCGTTGGTATATGAATATTTACGAAGAGCAAATTTCTCATGTTTTGTTTTGTTTTTCATTTTTTGTTTTGTTTATTCAATGTATATATTATTGAAGTTTTAAGCAGTTCTTTTCTGAACTATTCAGTATCGCCATTCACCATGATTCATCAGTGCCAGTTAATAATTTAAAGTAAATGGTTTGAACCTAGGAGTATTATTAGATGTGTGAAGTTGATCGTCCAGATTGTTGTAGTCTCGAGAAAGACTATTGTTGGTGACTGACGTTTCAACGGCCTCAGCGGCGGTCATCTTCAGAGTCAAGTAAAGTGTGTTTGTCAGGTTTGCCTATATATACGTCTGGTTCGTTACATAATAGTTTGTTTGTGTCATAATTAGTGTGAGTGGGTGTTGCGTCATGCGTGGGCCAATATTGTTGGGGAAGGCTAAAAGGGATGACTCAAAAGGACCTTTCTGCTTTTTTCTGGTTTTTATTTTTCGTTAGGTTATGGATAGCTACGGTTAGGGCAATATTGTTCGTCATCGATTGTTTGTGTCATAATCAATGTGAGTGGGTGTTGCGTTAAGCGTGGGCCAATATTGTTTGTCGGTAGGTCTATTGTTCGTTGGTGCGTGCGAAGAAGTCTTTTGTATATGGTGTCGGTCATTGTTGTGATCTGTTAAGTGGTTTATACTACAACAACCTGGACGGTCAATTCCCGCTTTGCTTTAAAGTCTGATATGTTCTCTGTATTTAGTTTGGAATCTTGCAAACAAGATTGAGATCGAGGAGACGAATAAGAAAATAGAACGATACAAGAAAGAAAACGAAAGTCTTATTAAAAAGAATACAGTTAAAAATGTAAGATTTAAGATTTTAGTCGGAATTATTTGCAGGTCTCAAAACAACTCTGATATCCCAAAGCAAACTGCAAAAATTGCATTGTGAGTTGCAATAAAAATAGATACGCAACGCGTACATGTGTCTGGTGACATTTGAGTTACAGAGAAATGTGAGATAAGTAAGTTCATTGGCTTGTGTCCATTCTTTGTGAGTATATCCGAGGCTATAAGAACGGGTGCTGAACTAGAAGATAGTTTCGCGCTAAGTTGTCACGATATACTGCGGAATGGGGGCAAACATTTTAAACATATTTGGAAATTGTAAGTTTATTCAAATCGTATAGATTGTAGGCTAGCAATGTCTGAAATCGTATTTCTTTCACTGTTATAATGAGACGCGTTTGTTTAGGATATAATATGACAAATATGTGCGACGGTAAACAATACCCGTACTAGGTTCATAAGTTTTGATATACAATTATTTCGGCTAAAAAAATATTAAGTGATTTTGAAATTAGTAAATTACCTGGCAGTATTACCATTAAATTTAAATCACATGAGCCGACCACTAAAACACAAAATATATAGCGCCTGGCCAAAAATGTCGGTCATTGCAAACACACTGCCTTCGTTCAAATTCGTATAGTACGTGTAGTTTACACACAAGAACCTGATCAAAATGTTGGTCAGTGTAAACACAATGGCTTAGATAAACAACAAAAGTAGTTCAATACCTACCGAAGATTTAAGGACACGTCGTCCGAAACGTCGTCCATGAATATTTTTTCGACACATTGAAGTTCTCTTATTTCTCCTTTTCATATTATATCCAGTTCTTTTGAGAACTTAGCAGCTTTCATATTTATTCTTATGGCCTGGAGTGAATGAAAGGAATAGAACTCTAAGTTGAATTTTTAGCGTATTATCATCACTTTTTGATTATTTCCAGAGCCGAGACGAAGCTTGCGTTGTCTCGCAAATTGAAGCCGAAGGCAAGGAAGACGAAGACAGGCGAATACATTTTGTGAATGCTTTAAAAGAAGAAGAAAACTTGAAAAGACAAGAAAAAGAAGCACTAATTGACGACTTGGTTTGTTTTGGGGTTCTTTAGAAGATCTTTCTATACATTAATTTTTACGAAAAAATCAACTATTATACATGAAATGTTTTTACCACTGTCACTGATTCATTTACATTACTTTCATATACATTACTTTCATTTAGGTGAACTCCTCAAAACCAGTGGACGAAATTATCGCCAGTCATCAGACAGCCAAGAAACCATCACTGCTTTTCAAAGCTGGAGATTCACACGTTTTTAAGTTGGTAGGTTCAATAATTTATATTCAGTGTCGTAACGCTGAGTGGGCCCCTGAAAAAATGGTAGATTGGAAGATTATAATGAAAAATTACAGCTTAACAGCGACATTACTGACATATATATTTCATCGTCATATTTAGTCTGAACTAATTCACGCCCCCGGCCTCCTGCGAATCTGCTATTTATGGTGAAGAATCGGTTACGCCACTCGATTCAATGACAAGAGCATAAAGGGTGTTCTGAAATCTCGACAGTTCACCACTTTTCCACTTTACTCATCAACTCTCTATAGCTTCGCGATTTCACCGAGCAACGAGAGCCACGAGTAACTCTCGTACCAACTCTTGTCTCTCTCGGTGACTCTGTTATTTTCTTTTGATTATCTCTTAATTTTTCTCTTAACTTTCCTTCAGAACAAAGAAGAACATGTCCCTCTGCTCATCAAAGACACTGCACAGTTATTCGTTTATACTCCTACTACGGAGGAAAACTTTGGACCTCTGCTGCCGGAGGCGGACAATTTAAGGACGAAAGGGTAAACGGGAATTTAGACATTGTATATTATACCAAGTCCAAGATATTATATCTTGTCCTATACAAGATAGCGCTTGACATCCTATATGAAAACCCTCTATTCTTGAAGTGATGTTGCTCGTTTTGCCTTTACTTCTTCAGCCTTTCAGCTGCTATGTCGTTATTATAAACTACGTCAGAAAAATCTACTTATTAAAATCGCTATATGGCTTCAAAACCAAATGGGACGTAGCAATAATCAAACTTTCGGGCGAAAATGTAAAGTATTAACGGAGAAATTCGGCAGGAAACAGCTCGAAAACGTAGGCAGAAATTGTATGGAAATTGATTGTGGCATTTGAATTAGATAGAACCAATGCAGTAATCGATATTTCTCACATCAAATACTCTAAAAGGTTGGTGTACTACCGAAATAGTGTGTAACGTTTCGAGCGAAGACTCTCTGAAGACGTTGAAGGGAGGTTTTCACTTGAAACTTAGACAATTCTTTCTCTCGTCTTTCAGATATTTGTCTAATATTCGCAGTGCACAAGCATCGGAGCGTGCTGGTGGTTACGGAGAAGAATTGGCATGTCAACGGGCACTCCAGGAAGCTTTCTCAGCATTATTTACTTGATATCTTGAGGAACTTCACTCCACTCTCCAGTCCACAACCTGTGGCTCAGGGAGTGCGCATGCGTGGGGGCGGTGTGGGTGTGTGGGGGTGGCTTGAAGCCACACATTGTTTAAAGTGTCTATGCAACGAAATTTTCAAGTTGGAGAAAATGGCATTAAAGTAAAGTTTGAGATTACTGCTTTCGATTGTGAAAGTTTCAGGGCGAATAATTAGGGAAGGTGTGTTTGTTTAGCGTTTGAAAAACTGGCTTTTGGCTCAAAAAGTTGAGACATGTTTTATTCCACAACTTATGAACAGACTGTTCAAAACACCCTTTAGAAAACTAAACTCTCGTGGGAAAATGTGCACAAGGGTGTGTAAAATTTATTCATAACGAGTTATTTGTTGTAGGCAGCACACTAATCTTGACTTGGGTGCTTGTGTCTCGTACCCAGACCTCTTCGCGGAACTATGTATAGTCAATCTACATTAAAAACACGCTCGATTTTTCATGGATGTCCACAGATTTATGACGTTTTATGACATAACTCGTAGATGTTCGTATAATCGCCGGATGCAGAAACTATCTGAATCAAATCTTGAGATAGAACTCGCCAACGACCTGCATGCAAACAAAATAAAATCTCTTTAGCTACCAGGGCCACGATATTTTGTGAAGAACCTCGTTCGTCAATCGTCATATAACGTGTTCTACTTTAGTGCTGAACTTCTGGCAGTTGTTAGTTTATCGACTGTTAGAATGTCAACTTTTTGTGTTCATATTTAACTGCATTTTTTATGCAAGCGTTGTACAGAGAACTATGTTATACAACTATTTTATCTTTATGTTCAACTGCATTTTTACGCAACTGTTCAACTTATGATCTGTTGACTTCAATATTAAATGATCAACTTACATCCGATTCTGTTGACTTACATCTGTTGACTTCAACAAGCCCGCCACTTATTTGTCCTATTTTGCACAATATCACAACTGCCTTGAATTTGAGGCAGCACTTTCCTTGCGATGGTAACTTCTAGTTTTAAAATATACATGGTCGAAGCCGTATCCAACTTAGTCGTCTTATGAGTAATTAAGAATGTACCGTCGATTTTCGACAACTAAAACATGTTCGTGAATAGTTCATTTACGAACTTCGAAGTTTCTAACCACAAAATGAACGCAAAATCCCTTTATTTTCTCTTTATATACACGCCATTGCGGTATAAGGGTTTAGAAAGCAATCAAAATTTGGGGTAAGGTCGAGTGATGTCATTAGTTGTGCAAGTATGTCAACTATTTTAATGATGTCTCAATTTTTAGGGGTAAAAGCACGGTCTTCTATTACGCTAAATAAACATACTTCCATTTAATTGTTCGTACTAAAACTTTCACAGTCGAAAGAAGCGATACCAAATATTACTTCAATGTTATTATTTCCAATTTGGAAATTTCGTTGCATAGGCACTTTAATATTTCGCGCGATATTTCAATTTAAATTCCAAAATGGATTTCCATTCTACTTCATCAGGTCCATTCCTTTTTACCACTTCTCATTGCCCGGGAGAGTCGATGATAAGATGAATTTTTCAATGAACTTTACTTTAGAAGCTAGTGAAATACCTGATTTTGTTATTAATCTTTGTATCATAGAAAAACACGAAAATGATTTTATGTATGGTTTATTTACAGCGTCATTTTACAATTCGTTTCCAGCATAATCTTTTGTAGCAGGCTTCGAGGATGCAACTATCATGGACTGTGCATGTGCATGAGTGCATCATGCACATGCACAGTCCATGATAGTAGCAGACTAGCGGTGTATATATTAACACACCCAATAATAATAATAATAATACGACTACTACTACTACTACTACTACTAATGATGATGATAATAATGATAACAATAATATTAATAAAAGTTTGCACCTTTGAGGAACGGGGACCCTGGGGCAGAGGTGTAGGAACCGGGGGGCTTCATCCCCCCAATTTAAAATGGCGGGGTTTAGCCCCCCAAAATCAGAACAAGCGCAACCTCGTACCCAGGGTATCATCTCCGCTCGCCGCGCGAAAGGAGATGAGACCCTGGGTACAAAGTTGGAATAAGCGTTGCTAAATTTAATGTTTTTTTCCGATTGTATTAGTACAACTATAGAGGCTAAGACAGAAGCTACTTAATGTAATCTACCTACGGGCTTCATCTACACGAGATTTTACAAACGGGTGTAGCCAGACCTTTCTGTTAGTACTAGGCGCAAAAAATTGCGGCACCTGGTAAGAAGTAGCAGGTAAACTTGGATTCATTTCAACTATGCTCGTTGTAGAATTAGATGAAATAGTTGTTTAAATTGCTGAAAATTGTTTTTCCGAGCTTTTCCGGGGGGGACTCCGGAACGCACGCCTCTTGCCGTGGGGTACAAAGTACGGTGGGAATACATTGCCTCGGAGAGAAGGCGACAAGATGGCGACCTGCTGAATCAAATCGTGAACTGTATTTTGTAAAGCAGAAATGGTTAATATGCCTCCAACTATCCAGTCTCAACAGAAGAATAAAAGTGAGGAAGGCAGAAGGTTAGATTACAAGGGTATTGCATGATAAAATATTGTAAAAAGCATTGTTATTGATATTTTACTGCAAGCTTTATGCTTTTAAATTTTAATGACTTAGTCATAGGGAATCTAGAATTTCTTCTGTTTCAAATGGTCTCTGATGAAGAGCCCAGTGAACATGTTGAAAGCTTAGCGATATTGAGATTCTTTGTTATTTCCATATTATTATGTGAATAAATCCTCTATTACTTAATGTCGCATTTTATACAGGATATAGATATTAATTAAAAAGTTTGCAATTCACATAAAGAGACAGTTGTCCCCAAAGACATTTAATTATGTTTCAATCTTTTTTAAAGGTTGGGAGTTCACCTACCATCAAAGTAAGTTTAGACAATACATTGATGAATATTAAGCTCAAATCCTCAGAAAATGTCCCAGACAGTAATCGAACCTATAACCTGATTGGCGAGAGAATGTTATAGGTTTGATACCTGTCTAGGTCTCGCTTGACGATCGTCCCACACCTAACTTCTCGTAATAATATCATTGGTTAACCAAGCAATGAGAATAAAGGAAGTTATCACCAACGATAAAGTGATGATAAATCTAAGGAACAGAGATACAGTACCTGTATGTGACAGACTCGTGTGCATAGCATGTGATTTTTCATAAAATATAGGTGGGAGAACATTGCCAAGAACCTGTTAAGCACTGCTGCACAGTGTTGTCCATGTTCCCTTTCCAGGGCTGCAAAATTACCCCTCAAAAAGGAATTAATTACAATTACAAAATTACTCTCCGAAAAAAGTAATTAATTACAAATTCCTTTACGTAATGTAGACCTTGTGCCAAATAAATTCCTCACACCTTAAATGAAAATGAGACACGGTTTAATGAGAGGAATGAGGTTGGGTTTCAACTTTTAACATTTAATAACAATTGTTATTATGAAACATTGCATTATTAATAGAAACAATTAAATTTGTTGTCCACAACAACAATGGCTTCGACTTCTACACATCCAGGCTCTGGGCTGTGCTGTCATGTGGCTACGAGATTGGCTCTTCCACAGCTATTGGATTTTCTCTAGCCAGATCGTTGTTTAACTCGTCTGTATTATTGGTAACAACGATTGTTTATAAATATTCTGCCATATTATTGTTACTAACATCTGGGATTTCGCTTTTGAATTAATCCAGAAATGGGTCAAATGACCTTTTGACACGTGTTCAGAGCATGTGTCACGGGGACAACCTCATCCCAGGTCTGCTCTATTTTCAAGAAGGTCTTTAGCCATAGCATGAGCCATAGTACCTATGTACTTAAGCATGTTTCCATGTCAAACTTTAGTTGTTTTCGTCTGTCGATATGTATTTTTCGATGGTAAATAACATTTATTATATTTATGAAAGATTTAAGGAAAGGAATTTGTAATTTTCGTCTGCAAAAGAACGCGTTCCTTTGTTTTGTAATTTAAATTACCTTTTTCGTTCCTTTGCCAATAAAGTAATTAATTACCGGTTAAAATTACTACAAATGTAATGAGTACACGGTAACGCGTTACAATTGTAACAAGTACTCACACCACTTTCCCATTTCTGAATCCAGGATCTGTTGCTCTACTGTCTGGTTGAGGAGCAATTAATGAATACCTGTCCACTTTTGAAACCGCATTTAAAGGCAGAAATACAAACCAGGTTGCTCTAAAATCTCTTTAAATATGTCAAAGATTTATATTGTGTTTATTGATTGTTATCAAATTGAAAGAGTTTTTTTAAAGAACAAAGCAATTGTATATGATGATCGACTTTCCGTTATCTGACCCAAATTGTAAAGTGGACGGGTATTCTATAATTATATCCCGGTTGAGTCTGGTATCAGACAATATCTCTAATAAGAAATCTGATGTGTTGGTAGCTTCCTCTTCCCTAGTGACCCTAGCCTTTTAAAGCAATTTTCAAAACTGGATGGCCATCTAGAAAACTGTCTCCTTTATTTCATTACCAATAATAGAGCTGAAAACTGTGTTTTCTGTATTGATGTTGTACGCTACTGCAAGACTATAATTTCTTGTAGACCCGATTTTGTCTGTCGAGTGAAATACAATAACCATCTACCGGACATCCCTTTTGATGCAAAATTTGTAGCATACCCATTTGAAACTAACAGGTCAGTGATTAATAATTGAAATTAATTTTTCATACTGTATATCTTTATAATTCAAAATATTAATAAAAGAAAAAGTGTACCCATGTGAATTAACATGATAAAGGTTTATTTTTTATTCTCATCTGGGAATCAGTGTTTTACCTTGAAAACAAACATTTTCATGAAAATCTATCCAATATAGACAGACTTACAGACAAACATACTGACAGACAGTGACAATGCCCCCCCCCCCCCCCTCAATGGTCCCCAAGACAAAATTTTATTTGGGCAGATGTTCTGAGCAACAAGTCAAATCCAATTATCAAATTGCAAAAACATGTTGATGAGCAACTCGCAGGTATCTCATAATTTGCAAGGGCACATGCTAATATATTTGGTGACTGCGTGTCATCGATGAATAACCTGTGTTATGCAATTATGTTAAATGGCGGAAGCTCCTGCTTGTCCACATTTTTTAATGGGAGTCACCCAAAACAAGAAAAACAAAATTTCCTGAATGGAAAAATGAAATGAATGAAAATATTGTGTACTTATTCTAAGAAATGTTTCAATTTAGAGTTGTTTATCAATGAATTTCAAGATATCTTGATGTGTATCGTGCCATGTTCTGATTTAGTAATAACAAAGTTTTCCGATTTATGGCCTTCAGATTACTTTTAAAAACTTGCCTTAGAATGTGGGAAATGGTGTTTAAGAGACCCTGGAAATAAAAAATATTATAAGACCATGTGGACAATGTACCCCCCCCCCCCCCCCCCCCCCCCCAAGCCAAGACCCTGACTATGCTACTGCTGACAAATAGATTCGCAAACCAAGATGAAGACATAAAATTGTTGTGGAGGTAATGGTTGTAGTTTATGTGTTGAAGTATTTAGCTCTCATCTCTACAACTTGTGGTCATTTTAAACAGAAAGAACACTGTTGAGATTACTATTGGGACCAAAAATCATCCATTCTCATTGTTTTGTGTGAAAAATTACTGTATTTTGTTTGAAGGATGTCGCCTTTGTGGTTGCAGTCATATCAAATCTTAAGGTTTCTAATATCATGATCTTTACAATTTAGGTTTGTCCAGTATAAACCAACATCACTGGAGAAGAATTACAAACATGAATTATTAACAGAAATCGATCTTGGTGTAAGCATTGATTTGATTGATCCAGACACGTATGCTGTCAATCCAAGTGGTAAGATTCCTTTAAATTTAAATCATACAAGGGTTCAATAATACAAAATTCTGAGCTGTACCTTACTGGTGGTAGTCCAATGTATATCACGATGCTGGTACAAATTTGAAACTCAAGGTGTACTAAGTTCAAAGTTTAAGTTTTTAAGTACAAAATTTAATCTTCCTTGATTATCAATAAAATACTACTTTAAAAAATTGACAATATCTTACTGTGGCATTTTCTTCCCACTTATCTCTAGCTATAAATAAAGACTGGATCGAGCAACTATTGTTTGGATGCTGTGAAAAAATGAAGCCAGGAATATTTCGTGGTGGCCATCCGAATGGACCACAGTATATAGTTTTACTGTAGACGACAGGGACTATCTGTCTGATCTTTTAAGATGCTAAAATGAATCACTTGTCGAAGGTTTTCCTGAAATTTAGAACACATACTATCGCTTCATTACAATAATAATGAATCTGGGATTAGTGTGTGGTGGCCCATATTGGAGTAAACCACCGTGGTCACTCCAATATGGCTGCCACGCGCTAATTCCGGCTTCATAGTTACTGTGATGGAGTCGTAGTTTGTGTTCTATATTATGGGAAAACCTTCGGCAACTGATTCATTTTAACATCTTAAAAGATCAGAGACAGATAGTCTCTGTTGTCTACAGTAAAACTATAAAACATGGTCCCAACAAGATGGCAGCCACGAGCTACCTCCAGCTTTATTTTCTGAACAATAGTTGCTTGATCCAGTCTTTATTTAGAGATTAGTGGTTCTTCCCCTTTCTTTAGCCTGTGTACAGCCTGAATATACACCTGTAATACAGTCTGTGAAAACTCGCACGATAGCTTGTCAACCCCCCGCTGAGCTACTTAGATCTGAGTAGTAGATTTTGAGTGGTTTAATACTCATATGATTCATAATTGTTTATTTGATTGGATTATTTGATCTCACAAGAATTCCCAGAGAACCAATTGTACCTGGAATAAGTCAAGGGTTGTGATTTGAACAATCAAAATCTACTACTCAGATCTGCGTAGCTCAGCGGGAGGTCGACAAGCTATCGTGCGAGTTTTCACAGACTGTATTACAGGTGTATATTCAGGCTGTACACAGGCTACCTTTCTTGTGCCCTGGCAAAATTAATTAGGTATGGCATGGCCCACCGGGATATCTCCCCACTTATTGAACCCTGCCATGTTAACCAAAAACTTGCCAAGGTTTGTCTTTGATGTGTAATCATATTAAACTGACACATATTAAACAGTTAGACCATCAATTTATTTTTACATAATTTTCCACAGTCACTCTCCATCCCACCGATGAGAAATTACTGGAGGAAGAACCCATTGGTCTAACTGATCAAAAACGGTACAAAATGCAGAAATTTGTTTATGGCCATTTTGATGTTTTTCCTGACATGTTGTGTTTTGTATACTCTGTAGGTCAAGACAACACAATAAAACTGTTTCATGGTTGAGAAAGACAGAGTACATCTCTACGGAATATAATCGCTTCCAAACCAGTAATGAGCAGATGGAAACTAAGTGAGTAAATAAGAATAATTTAAGAATCATCCAGCTCAGGGTATTAACATGAAAATTACTCAACATGATTACTATATAACCTTTAATTTGATTGATTTGGTTAATTTCTATGTACATGTACAGATAAGTTGCCCTTTGTGGTTATTAATGGTTATTTTAAATGTATTGTCATTTTTTCTGTTTAAACTAGGGTTGGCTACAATATAAAGAAGAAATTTCAAGGAGCTGATGTATACAAGGTAATTTATATTGTGCATTGTTTCTTCCCTCTTCACTTCCTTCCCATCCTCCTCTTCACTTCCTTCCCATCCTCCTCTTCACTTCCTTCCCATCCTCCCCTCCTTCCCCTACTCCCCTCTTCACTTCCTTCCCATCCTCCCCTCTTCCCATCTTCCCTTCTTCCCATCTTCCCTTCCTTCCCATCCTTCCCATCCTCCCCTCTTCCCCATCCTCCCCTCTTCACTTCCTTCCCATCCTGCCCTCCTTCCCATCCTGCCCTCTTCACTTCCTTTCCATCCTCCCCTCTTCCCTTCCTTCCCATTATCCCCTCTTTACTTCCTTCCCATCCTCCCCTCTTCACTTCCTTCCCATCCTCCCCTCCTTCCCCTACTCCCCTCTTCACTTCCTTCCCATCCTCCCCTCTTCCCTTCTTCCCATCTTCCCTTCCTTCCCATCCTCCCCTCTTCCCCATCCTCCCCTCTTCACTTCCTTCCCATCCTGCCCTCCTTCCCATCCTCCCCTCTTCACTTCCTTTCCATCCTCCCCTCTTCCCTTCCTTCCCATCCTCCCCTCTTCATTTCCTTCCCATCCTCCCCTCTTCACTTCCTTCCCATCCTCCCCTCCTTCCCATCCTCCCCTCTTCACTTCCTTCCCATCCATCCTCCCCTCCTTCCCATCCTCCCCTCTTCACTTCCTTCCCATCCTCCCCTCCTTCCCATCCTCCCCTCTTCACTTCCTTCCCATCCTCCCCTCCTTCCCATCCTCCCCTCCTTCCCATCCTCCCCTCCTTCCCATCCTCCTCCCCTCTTCACTTCCTTCCCATCCTCCCCTCCTTCCCATCCTCCCCTCTTCACTTCCTTCCCATCCTCCCCTCCTTCCCATCCTTCCCATCCTTCCCATCCTCCCCTCTTCACTTCCTTCCCATCCTCCCCTCCTTCCCATCCTCTTCTCTTCACTTCCTCCCCTCTTCACCTTTTGAATTATTTTATTATTTATTTGATCTACAGGACCGCGATAGTCAAGTAGAAGCCATTCAAACAACATTCGAAGCAGCACAAAGGCCGGTATGTACATGATACATATTGTGTTTTTAAATAATGTAATGCAGCTTCCTCATTTCACGGAAGAAAAAACATTAAATGCAAAACTTAATTTACATAATTATTGCATATTGATTTCCAGATTTACCGTCATCCCACCAAACGAAACATCAAACCTGTAGACGTCTTACCAGTTTTCCCAGATTTTCAGGTATTAATAATAATGAATATTAGTATAAATACATGAGGTGATTATAGAAATCGCGTGCGCTGATTGGTCGAGCTACCTCGGATTATTTCTCGATTTGTCAAAGTGTCAGGAGAAAAAAGTCAAGAAACTAGTATTTTTGAAGGAAATGCTGTTCCTAAGAGTTGGAAAATGTGTATTTATACTAAAACAATTATTCACCTCAGGCTCAGTGAATGTCGGTGAATAAAAACCTTGACTTCGTCTCGGTTTTTATTCACCGTTATTCACTGAGCCTGAGGTGAATAATTGTTAAATAATAAGTTATTATACGACTGTGTTCGCTGATTGGCTGTTTATCTGTGTATAAAGTTTTGCGTGTAGAAGAGCTGTTAGTTTTGGCGGGAAAATTTCCTTGTCAAATTAAGAACAAACAAAGATTTTAAAACCGTTTTAGGAAAGATTAACCACAACAATTTGTTTAGAACATAATTTCAATCCATATCTTGATGATTTTAAGCAAAAAAGCTAAAGAAATAACTAAGACCAATATTCTTGACAACAAAAGATGAACAAATTAGTTCATAATGCCCAAGTGAGGCATGGTGATTAAAATAGAAAAATTATGTCACATCTTGTAAAAGCGCTATTATTTTGAGGTTCATGTGTTTAACAATATTTTATGCTCTCATCTTTAGATGTGGTCTCAGCCTTGTGCTCATGTTATCTTTGACACTGATCCTGCTCCAAGAGGTGGCCATGAACCAGCGAAACCAGAAGAAATGTGTCAAGCTATGATCAGGTTTGGCAAACTAAAGACTAGCCTCATGTCCTGGCGATTATATCTTACACCCAGCAGTGTAAACTATAAACAAGATTAAATACGCGGCCTTCAAAACAAAAAAATTCTTCATGCGAAACAAAGAGAATGAATAATTGGTTGTCCCAAGAGTATTCTCAACGTCGTCTTCGTTCTGTTTACAACGCAACTCTGAGCATTTTCACGTCTTCAGGACGACGTGAACTCGCTGAGAGAAACTTTAGCTCAAACACTACAATCGTTTTAGCAGGACTGGAGCGTTTTGGAGGTCATAAAACAAGCTTCAAACATCAAATACGGTAGTACACTGCTTGTTAAAGTGTCACTGAGACGCAAAATCTACTCTATCAATTTGCTAAAATTCTAGTTCAGTAGGTGTAGTAGCATATTATTAGCCCTGCTACGAAATTTTAATTGATATGGTCAAATAAATGCAGCGTTATAAGCTTTCAAACTTTTCAAAATTGTCGCCGAGGTCGCAGCGTCGTAGATCTTGTAGGACCGAGACACCGAACGTGAATGCAGGCAAGATGCAACAATGATGAATGATTAGTGTCACAGCTGTGATATTTTTAAAAAGTTGGTGTCAGGGGTGATTTTATTCCATTCTAAGAGGGATAACTGCTGCACCATTCTGAAATCATTGTATTTTCTGTGTTCTTCTCTATTCTTAGAGGTATGGTAGACGCCCATGGTGATCAGTTTGTTGCGTACTTTTTGCCCGAGGAAGAGACACGAAGAAAGAGGAAACGTGATCAAGAAGAAACGAAAGATTACACTGAGGATGAAGAGTAAGTTTGAAACGTAGATATAACATGCGAGTTAGTAATCATTCTCTCTGCATGTTCTTCTTCTGCCTCTCTGTTTGTCTTTTTGTTTATTTGTCTGTCTGTCTGTCTGTCTGTCTGTCTGTCTGTCTGTCTGTCTGTCTGTCTGTCATCCCTTCACCCCTCTCTCTCTCCCTCCCTTTGTTTCTTTCCTTCACCCATCCCTCCGTTTACCCCTCCCTTCACTTCTCCCTCCCTCCCTTCACTTCTCCCTCCCTCCCTGCACCCCTCTCTCCCTTCACCCCTCTCTCCCTTCACCCCTCTTTCCCTTCTGCTTCACCCCTCTACCCCTATCTACATACACCCCTCTCTACCTTCACCTCTCTCTATCTCCCTTTACATCTACCTCCATCCCTTCACTCATCCCTCTCTTTACCCTCCCTCTCTTCCTGCTTTCACTCCTCCCTTCATCCTTTCCCTCCCATCATCCTCTTCCTCGCATCATCCTCTTACTCGCATCATCCTCTTACTCGCATCATCCTCTTACTCTCTTCACCCCCTCCCTCCCTTCACCCCCTCCCTCTAACGGTTTAACAGCAAATACTACTGGTGCAATATGTTACCATGAAGTCACCCCTGTTTTTCTTCTATCGCTGAATTTCGTTATTTATTTAAAATGATTGTTAGATATCTTTACAAAATGGCACGAGAATACAACTGGAACGTGAAAAACAAAGCTTCTCAAGGATACGAGGTAAACACAGCGAAGTTGCAGTGTGCTAATCAACGCCATACACGACCTTTCGGACGATGTTCCCCCGACCTTTCGGACGATGTTCCCTCGACCTTTCGGACGATGTTCCCCCGACCTTTCGGACGATGTTCCCCCGACCTTTCGGACGATGTTCCCTCGACCTTTCGGACGATGTTCCACCCACCTTCCCCTTTCCCTCCCGACCTTTCGGACGATGTTCCCCGACCTTTCGGACGATGTTCCCCTCGACCTTTCGGACGATGTTCCCTCAGACCTTATCGGACGATGTTCCCCCTCCTTTCGGACGATGTTTCCACCGACCTTTCGGACGATGTTCCCTCGACCTTTCGGACGATGTTCCCTCGACCTTTCGGACGATGTTCCCTCGACCTTTCGGACGATGTTCCCCCGACCTTTCGGACGATGTTCCCTCGACCTTTCGGACGATGTTCCCCCGACCTTTCGGACGATGTTCCCCGACCTTTCGGACGATGTTCCCTCGACCTTTCGGACGATGTTCCCCCGACCTTTCGGACGATGTTCCCCCGACCTTTCGGACGATGTTCCCCCGACCTTTCGGACGATGTTCCCTCGACCTTTCGGACGATGTTCCCCCGACCTTTCGGACGATGTTCCCCCGACCTTTCGGACGATGTTCCCCCGACCTTTCGGACGATGTTCCCCCGACCTTTCGGACGATGTTCCCTCGACCTTTCGGACGATGTTCCCCCGACCTTTCGGACGATGTTCCCCCGACCTTTCGGACGATGTTCCCCCCGACCTTTCGGACGATGTTCCCTCGACCTTTCGGACGATGTTCCCTCGACCTTTCGGACGATGTTCCCTCGACCTTTCGGACGATGTTCCCTCGACCTTTCGGACGATGTTCCCCCGACCTTTCGGACGATGTTCCCTCGACCTTTCGGACGATGTTCCCCCGACCTTTCGGACGATGTTCCCTCGACCTTTCGGACGATGTTCCACGCGACCTTTCGGACGATGTTCCCCGACGTTTCGGACGATGTTCCCCGACGTTTCGGACGATGTTCCCCGACCTTTCGGACGATGTTCCCCCGACCTTTCGGACGATGTTCCCTCGACCTTTCGGACGATGTTCCCTCGACCTTTCGGACGATGTTCCCGGACGATGTGACCAGCCTCGTAGCCAACACTGCTGTCGCGCAAGGCGTCTGACCTGAAGAAAGACACATTGTCCGAAACGTCGTTTATGGCCGGAAATACATCGAAATTTACGGAAAGGTAATTATTTGATAAATCGGTGATGTACCTCGGTTCTTTACGTAGGTATCTGTACCCAACGTGGGTAATTCATCAAATCAAAATAATTGTATTTCTTGAAACTCTTAGGAAAACTACGTGTTCGTATTCCGTGAAGAAGGAGTATTTTATGATGAGTTGGTGACGAGGTAGGTTGGAAGACGACAAACTATTTTCAAAATAAGAAAAGTTACGACAAATGACACTCACTCTCCTTGTCACGTGACACTCACTCTCTGTCACGTGACACTCACTCTCTTTGTCACGTGACACTCACTCTTTGTCACGTGACACTCACTCTTTGTCACGTGACACTCACTCTCTTTGTCACGTGACACTCACTCTCTTTGTCACGTGACACTCACTCTTTGTCACGCTATTGCTGTCCAAAAACGCCATATAATAAACCTCTTATTAACAGTGGCGTAGGTCTATGCTTTGGGGGCTATTCAAGGCACTAGTTTTCTAGGGGAGTCGGGGGGCATGGTCCCCCAGGAAATTTTGGATTTCTAGAGTCTCTGAAACACTAGCCTGCGAAGGAAGCGGGTGTACGCGCCTGTCGAGACTGCACGCAGGCTACTGAAACACCATTTCCCGCATTCTGAGGCGAATTTTTAAAAACAATGTGAAGCCCACAAATCGCAAAATTTTGTTATTACTAAATCAGAACATGGCACAATACAAGTCAAGATATCTTGAGATTCATTGATAAACAACTCTAAATTGAAACATTTCTTAGAATGATAGAACTTTTTAATAAGTACAGAATATTTTAATTAATTAATTTTTGCCATTAAGGAAATTTTGTTTCTCTTGTTTTGGGTGACTCCTAACGCAAAGACAAAGATTGAAAGATATGAAATATCCCCTCTTCATAGTAATGGGTATGTTCAATAATGCTGTAATGATCACACATTTGGTGATTAAAATCAAGCTCTTCCAATAAATCAGCTTCCACAGACATCAGCATAAGACTTTCAAGCCTTTTGCTCATAAGACTTTCAAGCCTTGAAAGAGCAGGAGCTTCCGCATTTTACATAATTGCGTAACACATGAGTCAGTCACATGGTGCTACAACATTGATACTTTGTTACGTTTAGCTGCTGACCAACACATTTTGAATTTTTTGACAGTCTATGTCGTCGTTGACAGCCATACCAAAGACCACGCGAATTATGAGATACCTGATATGATATCATCGCTGTGTTTTTGCAATTTGATTTGACTCGATGCTCGGAACATCTACCCCCCTCTCAAATTTCTCCACGGATTTAGACTTTTCACGAGAACGGTCTTGGGGCCATTGGGCGGGGCGGTCGCCCCTTGGCTACGCCACTGCTTATTAACGCTAATTAACCTCGTCCGCTTGGTCATTACGGGAAGATATCAGACCTCGGTCTTTCATGTACGGACCTCGACCTACGGGCACGGTCCGTGCTGTCACCAGACCTCAGTCTGATATTTTCTCGTAATGACCGCGCTCTCGGTTAATAAGAGGTTATTATTTTACTCTGTAGGGTTCGTCTTAGTAAACGACGTGCTAAAGGAGGAGCTGGTGGAGTGAAATCTGCCGTCTCAAAACTTCTCGTCAAACACAGAGAGCTGACAGAACAAGAACAACAAGCACAGGTATAATCAGGGTGGTTGCAGCTTGAAATGAGTAAAGTTGTAAAGGTTTTGCTGTACTAAGTTGTCAATACTTAGAGAACTCTGAGCTTCAGACAGGATTCGAGCTTCAATCATTGAGCCACTAGAACTCGTCGCAGGTGTAAATATATACCGTAATTAACCTTGCCCTGCTATCTGAGTTCTAGTGGCTCTAATTTCCCGCATGTCATGGTGTTACTTAAAATAATCTTATTTTTATTTGTACTTTCCTTATTACATAAATGACCCTATTTTGACTGTCGAGTTACCTTAATCACTTGTTATACAACTTGTCTAGAACACGAGGCAGGTGCAACTTGAGAACATTGTCGCAGAGGAGGAAGAAAGAGGGGACGAGGAAGAGAAAGAGGAGAAAGAGGAAGAGAAAGAGGAAGAGAAACAGGAAGAGAAAGAGGAAGAGAAAGAGGAAGATATTGAAGAGGATGAAGAAGAAATGGAGAAAGCCGAGGATGGTAGCAACGATGAAGAAAAGGATGAAGAGGAGGAGGAAGAAGAAGAAGGAGGAAATGCCGAAGCAAATATTGAAAAGAAAACAGAATCGAGCGAAGAAGAGTCGGTAAGTGACAGAGCAAAGGTTACGATAAGTACTGATTCGTAATGTGACATACGTACTACTTAGGTAGACTAGTGAGATGTTCTAACTATTGAGCTACATGAACTAAGATGGCAGACAAAGGTTACGATAAGTACTGGTTCGTAATGTGACATACGTACTACTTTGGTAGACTAGTGAGATGTTCTAACTATAGAGCTACATCGACTAAGATGACAGAGTAAAGGTTACGATAAGTACTGGTTCGTAATGTGACATACGTACTACTTAGGTAGACTAGTGAGATGCTCTAACTATTGAGCTACATGAACTACGATGACAGAGCAAAGGTTACGATAAGTACTGGTTCGTAATGTGACATACGTACTACTTAGGTAGACTAGTGAGATGTTCTAACTATTGAGCTTCATGGACTAAGATGGCAGAGCAAAGGTTACGATAAGTACTGGTTCGTAATGTGACATACGTACTACTTAGGTAGACTAGTGAGATGCTCTAACTATTGAGCTACATGGACTAAGATGACAGAGCTAAAGTTACGATAAGTACTGGTTCATAATGTGACATACGTACTACTTAGGTATTGAGCTATATATTCCAATTCATAATTTCTTAACGGTTGTGTTTTAACAGGGAGATGATAGTGACGACGGCATATTTGGTGACGATTCAGATTGAATATAATATCCAAATTTCGGCTGTTGGTTCGAACACAAAAGACTGCCAGGAGGATGTCCATTTTCCCATCGACATATTTTTCCGACCCAGACCACTGGTAACTCTAGATTGAAAAAATATTTCTTAAATTGGTGAATTTCGCTTTGTATAATAGTGTTTCTCGCGTGGCCTATAGTTTTCTTTTAGCTGTAGAAAGGCTTTTAGAAAATATATATAATGTAATAAATATTTAGCACTATATAAAGACTTGTGGATATAAAGGACCTTAACCCTATTCAGACTGGGGGAGGGTAGAAAGTGCCCGCGATTAAATAATTGCTCTAGCAGCAGAATATTACGGTGTATCTACAGTATCCAAAATGATGACTGTTTGACGTCACAGCATTAGCATTTCGGACAAACAATCCTTTCTAGAATATCAACTCAAAGCTCAAATCTTAAAACATTTTGGCATTCAAATATTTACTTCATATAGAATATATTCACATTTATTCTTAAAAAAGAAAAACACAAAGGAAAATCATGACCGTATCGTGTCTTCATATGTTGATAAAGATTCGTCTTGATTTACATAAAATTTTCCTTCGATTTTCATGGCGAAAATGGCTTGAATCACTGAAATAGTTGGTAAACCTAGTTATTTAGACGCAGTCGTTTTTGAAGCCGTTCAAAACACTCACAGCAGTGTGTTATCGGATCTAAAAGACTCGGCTATCGCCTCGTGTTTTAAACCCGACAAAACACTTACACTGCTGCTTAACTCGTCGAAAAACGTTGAAATTGAGGTCATTGACCTCAGCTATAGCCTATAGCAAGCACTTGGATAAAAACGCTGAGCATTGCTGCATTTACAGTCTACTTGCTGGTAAACTTCCAAAATGACGAGCCTGCTTTTCGCTCGCTTTTTAAAGCTAATTCCCGTTAACAAGATAGCCTACTGGAAACCGTTTTCGAATGCAGTACGGTGGCTCAGATCGAAGGGACATGATCCAGATAGCGACTTACATTGCGACTTAGATGGTGATAAAAATAGCCTATTGTTTTTTCGTGGCGTACATGTACATTGTAGCCTGCAACGTCTGCACGCAGGCTATGTACATTGTTGTCCTTATTTTTATATATTTCTAACCCTAACTCCATCTAACCCGCAATGTAGGTTGTGTTCTAGTGGTTACCACAGGGTCGGATTTACTCAGGGTCTTAAAAATAATCGAGGAGAAAGTGCTGCCTTTGCAATAATATCAGCAAATGGTAAGACTTTCGGGTCTTCTCGGATAACGACCTTAAATCGTAGGCCCTTGGGCTTCTAGCCTGGAAGAGTGATAAATCCAAAAAACTAAACTAAGTTGCAACCGCAACGTATTAAGTCGCCATCTAACCCGCAGCACGGCCAAAAAAAAGTGACAGGTTCATGTCCCTTCTGAGCCACCGTATGTTGCTTTTGTTTTATTATTGCCTCATCTACATGTAGAAACGTTGGTTTTTTTCGAATAGATGTTTTATTTTTTCGAGTGATCACTTTCGTGTACTAGTAATATAAGACTGGGTTCCAGTGGTGCTTGTTGTCTAGGAAACCAATAATGGCGGACGCCGAAAACGACAATTTCGCAGTTAGTAGATTTTCTCCTGGATTTCAAAGCGACGGAGTTCCTTTGTGCCTTCAATGGAGTGCCGAAGATGTTGCCGAGTGGATTGAATGTTTAGATTTTCCGCAGTACAAGGTAAAACTGGTTGATCTTTTTGAAAATCTTGTGCAAAAAACTTCACCTTTTCGCTTTTGGTTCTTTTTGATCGCTCTTGTTTATTTTTATTTTTTCTTTGACTTTTTGAACAGCGTTGTTTTTCAGATAATCTTATAAATGGACGAAAGCTGATCACTATTGATGCATCAACGATGCCCAGAATTGGTATCAATGATTTGGAACACATTAAGGTTGTAAAGTTAAATATAAATAATTAAAAAGTTAAATAAACAATGGGTTAGGGTTTTTAGGGTCATTTTGTCGCAATTGTGTTTATATGTTGATGTTGGACCGGGAGCATTTAGCCTATGGGGTCTGGTGTTGGGCCTGTATTTATGTGTCCGTCAAATCACGGGTCAAATCCAAGCGTGCTCATCCAAACCACTACCACCCCTCCGGCATTTGACATTTTTTCAAAAATGCTGCTAATTTTCCATAGTGGAGATGAAATGCAGGTGTAAATGCCCTTGGACCCAGGGGAAACATGAAAGCAACAACAGCAATTTTCAGTGTTTTCAAATATCAAATTATTATATAAATATTATTTACAAGGCAGGTGGTTGACCCTTTACCTTCTAGGTCTGCTAAATTTGTCTTGGTTAAACTCCGCCATGATTGAATCGGAGCAATGCTATAGGGGGGAGTGGCAATTTAATTGCACCTGCACTGCACTGCCTGTGGTGCTGCCCAATGGGAACAAGGCTCAGATTACTGTATTATCTAATGCCTGACCCCTGTGCAAAGGTTTGGGTTCAAATTCCCCACCCCCGGGATTGGTCAATGTATCAAGTGCCTGGCAGTGTCCGGGGGGAATGGGCATGGTTGAATTTGACTGAGAGGATGTGCATGAATGCACCACTATAGGTCATGAGGGCCAAATATCATATGCATACCCATTATATAATAAAGTTTTAAAAATTTCCAATATTTCATATTAATTTATGCTTTTGTTAGATTATTGCCAAAAAAATACGGGACCTTATTGGATTGGAAGAACCAGACTGGAATAGGAGTATCAGATTACAACATCGTGAACGGCTTGGGTTGTTTCTTGAAAAGAGGAGCCACTCTGGGTGTGAAGGAGACTCGATAACATATAAAGAATTTCAAAGATATCTGGATAAATTGGAAGAACACACTCCTTTGCAGCGAGTGGCCTATCCTGTTCTAAAATCCAAAAGCAAGAGCTCTTCTGAAGGTGTCAGTTAAATTATGAAAGCTGCAATAGTCTTCGAGCAAGACAACACAGTTTGAATTTGTCAGACTAGTATTCTTAGTGCAAATCTTATCAGTGTCACGACTGTTACCATTATAGAGAAAAGCACATGTTTGCTGTGCTTAAGCGTTTTGTACCAGCAATGCTCTATGGTAAACTCACTATTACAACTGGTTATGGTAGAAATTGAATGCTTGTTTTCAATTCACTGAATTATTGAAGGAATACCAACAAATGCAAACCTTGAAACAAGATGGAAATCAATCTAATTTGTGGTAAAAATCATAATAAAATGATTGTGCAGAAGTAGAAACTTACTCGTAGTCTAATGAAGATGCAGAAATCTAATTTGTTGTGCCTACCAATGGCCAATATCCCCTTTAAGTGGTTGCTATTAATAGCTCAAAATGAGCTATTTTCTTTTGTTATGGCTGCAATAATTATGGGTAAATGCAGACAAACATGGGTACTGACGTCATCTTGACAAAGAGCTATAGATATTGAGTAGCGGCAAGCAAATTACAACAAGGCTGAATTTTTCATGCTCTAATCATAATCATCTTGTAGATTTTTGAGCTCATAAACCAATTGGTAATCAGGCAATAAGTTCAGCTACTCCAGTTTAATACAAGATCTTTATCATAATAAATATTTAGATGTGTGAAGTTGATAATGATCGTCCAGGTTGTTGTAGTCTTGAGAAAGAATATTGTTGGTGACTGACGTTTCGACGGCCTCAGCGGCGGTCATCTTCAGAGTCAAGTGACTCTGAAGATGACTGCCAAATTCCACTGAGGCCGTTGAAACATAAGTCACCAACAATAGTCTTTCTCAAGACTACAACAACCTGGACGATAATTAGTTAGAACTCAATTGACATTTATATCTTGTTTGACTTCCATAATATATATATATATATATATATGTTCCATAAATATTTAAAACTGTTATTTTACAGTGTAGTAAACATTAATTTTCTAAAATGTACATGCAAATTACTAGTTGTAAATCCGTTTTATAAGATACTGGATGCCGTCCTCCATCTTAAAGCCAAATTTACCATAGTAAGGAATAAGTTGTTCTTTACAATCTAAACTTATTTTATAACAGCCCAACATTTCAGCAAGAAGAACCAAGGTTTCTAAAAGACTAAGTTTCAAATGAAATACATGTATGTTAGCAATTTATTTACCTATACCTGGGTGTTAAAGGTGGATTTCCAGTCCTCGCACAAAGCAGCTCACTGTGGGTATTCGCATGGTTTCCACTGTATTTCCACCACATGCAGCTCATTGCGATAACTCCCTGGGTTTCAAGACTAATAAGGCGATAGCCGAGTTTTTTTAACAAACTTCGAGGTGTTTGGATATCCTGATGAAGCACTCTTCTCAGTGTTTAAGATAATAGCACCTCAAACAAATCAGAATTTATGAGAAAATCGAGGTGAAAGTTCGATTAATTTATGTAATATCTTCCTTCAATATCTATGCAAGTTAACCATCGACACGGTAATGATTTTCTTTGTGCAGTTTTTGTGCAGATAGTTTTTCAACTATCTGCCATGAGGGCTAAAACACTCGCAGCAAGCTGATTTGTGCGAGGACTGGAAATCTGACTTACACTTTTCCAAAACTTTTCCCTCGACATTCACTGTGTACTACAACTTCTTCTATCTTTCCTTTCTGTGCAATTTCATGAATAAATTTTTGCTCTAAAATCAATGATGCAGCAGCCACTATCGTTTTAGTCTCTATATTCTCTATAACCACAATGTAATATGTGTTTGGACATTCCTTCATCCCATTGAATCTTCCTTGAAAAATAAATCAGAAAGGTAATTACCAGTTTACACATGTCATGTCTAAGGCCCTATTTACATGGAGGTAGGGTGACCTTCTGGATTGTGTTACCCTAGTTCATTGTCTTTCTGGGTTTCATTTACATGTGTCCTAGGGTGACCCTGGGGGTAGGGTTACCCTATCTGCTTGCTTGGGTAACCTTGGCGGCAGGGCTATCTTTTTGTTTACTGCGCAATAACTGTGCTTGTTTGGTGTATTTCAGATTCACTACATTATACAGGTTGAGCCACCACTGTTCTGTTCTACCAGGAATCCGCTAAAATCAACGACGAACAGCTCTCCTTCAAATGTGTCTCAACCAAGCTAAAGCAGCATTGTACTCCGCTGAGCGTGGGAAAAGCCTGGGTACGAGGTTGCATTGTACTGGTTTGCTGCATGAATTGCTAACTGTTGTTGATGACATTTTTGAAACAACAAAAAGCCAAGCAATAAACCACAGCATTTAAATGCAGCGACCAAGAGACAAAAGAATAAAACACCTTAACTTGCCACCAAAACTATTCGTTTGTCTGCCATTTTCAATGTGTTTAGTGGCCATGCAAAGGGCTTACAAGGGTCACCCTACACCATGTAAATAATAGGGGCTATCTTTTGACCCTGACTTGGAAGGGTCATCCTACCTCCATGTAAACAGAGACTAAATAATGTTAAACACGATCAAGATGCTTACTTTGATACATGTCTTCAGTTATATTACCAACTTTTGTCAATTGACTCAACAAATTAATATAACCTTGAAGAGAAAATATTATATACTAGGTTTGAATAAATCAGTTCAATTTATTAGACAAAGCAGTTTTACATTATTACATTCAGTTTTACAGTACATTATTGTACCTTTTTCATAATCACCAGATGAAAGTGGTCTCAACAAGTAACTTCTTCCCAGATTTGAGGGTGAAATATTAATATCTAATCTTCTTTGACTTTCTTCAAAATCTATAGATTTCAGAATTTTTTCGTCGAAAAGAAATTGCTCGACTGGACAACTATTTACATGGCCATTCTAAAAAGATATGAAGATATTCATTTGCTTTACAATCAAATAGATAACACAAAGCTATCATGCTTTATGGGCAAGAAAAATCCTCAATTGATACTATAGGGTATAGCCCATAGGCATAGCAACGTGGCACTGTTGCCATCGGATCGCAATTCATGTCTCGAAGTATATTATTGCAAAATAAATATAAAAAGACTGGCGATATTCATAAGAAAAAGTAAAATCCATCTGACATTCTTACGATACTTACAGTCGCCATTTTCTATGATTTTCGATTTCAAGTGAAGGAACAGAACGAATTAGAAAGTTCTCTGAATTTTAATTTGACATTCTGCCGAAATACCGCTTCCAAAACTTCCTTCCAAATCGGTGGCTCGTAAGCGGAAATTAAGCTCCGTCATCTTCACCCCCCTGCATTAATACTGCCAAGCAATGCCAAGCAGTCTCTCCACCCCCCGGGAGAGTGGAGAGTTTGCTTTCTCAAAAAGACTGGATCTAGAAATGAACCTTGTGGGTGATGGAAATTAGCTGGTTAATTTCTGGTAATTTCTGAACTGCTACATTCTTGTAATTTCTAAATTTGTTACTTGTTTATAAATGTCTTACTATTTGTAATACTTATTGCTGTCTAGAGGAAACTGATGTTTTTGCATAAACTATTGAGGCAAACCTATAATAATTTGAACTCTGGACATTATTGGAGAAACATCACAAGAAACTGTCAAACATTGGACAAGGCAATGGAACTCAAAGAAGTGGTCCAACGTCTTAAAAAATACGCCCCGTTGTCATTGGCCGAAAGCTGGGACAACGTTGGACTTCTTGTTGAGCCGTCGACAAAGAGCCACTTGATCAAATCAATACTTCTGACCAATGATCTGACAGAGAATGTAATGGAAGAAGCAATGAAGAAAAATGTTAACTTGATTATTTCTTATCACCCGCCAATTTTTGTTCCTTTTAAATCTTTAACAAGAAATTCCTGGAAAGAGAGGATTATTTTGAAAGCTATCGAGAATAAGATTGCAATTTATTCTCCTCACACTTCTTTTGATTCAGTAAATGGTGGGATTAATGATTGGCTTGCTAGTGGTTTGGGAAAAGGGACAGTTCAGCCACTACAGTTGACTCACAGTGATGATAAAAGAGGGACACATATGGTTAATGTGTTGATTTCAAAGGAGGGCACCACATCAATTGCTGTGGAGCAGTTGGTTGGTAAGATAAAGGAAGTGACAAGGGTTATTGATGTTGATATTGGGCAACATGGGTAAGTAACTTAAGTACTTGCACTATACATCAATACTATATAAAATCTCTGCCTAAAATGCTGGAAATGCCGGTAGCATAGATATAATTGTCTTGTACCACATAATTTTTATTGTGTTTCAAGCTGCTATATATCATAGGTAGCCCAGACACAAATTTTGAGTATGAATAGATAGATACCTATATAGTTATATTATTTTTTTTTTATAATTCATTTATTTACCACATAAAAATGGATACTGTTAGCCTGCAATTGTTCATATCTTCTTTCATAACATCAATATATTCTATATGACTTGTTTATAGATCATAAAGCTTAGCAGTGTTTCAAAATATTCATCAAATACGCGGCTATACTCCATATTACCCCCTGTAGTGTTCATCTTGCTTGACCGTCAGATAAACATTATATTACTATTTTTACCGTAAAATATACAGGAAAATCAAATTTACTGTTAGGACTATAACTGTCTACTTAATATACCATGTAAGAGGGAAAATTCACACATATAGGCGACTTTAAATCAAAAGCCGTCTAATGGCTATATATGCTTCTATAATATGCATGGCTATATATTCTTCCGTGATGGCTATACTACCGTATTTAAAACACTGTGGATACAGGTCTGACAAAATTGCCCTAAAAAACCCTAACCCTAAAATAATACCTTACAAATTGTCGGACCTCTAACCATTTCCTATTTTAAAATGGCATGCTAATATAGGTTTAAGAAATCATGATTCTTTTGTGTAATTGTTTTAGCGATGATGTCCACATAAACATCAACTGTCATAGTAATTCGTTATTGGATATCATGAGAATATTAGATAACGAACCATCGGAGCTGCTAAAGAGAACAAATATTTTCAATTTGGCTAAGGTACATGTCATTAATAGTTAAATTAATAAAGGCAGTTTAGCATCCTCTCAGAGCATCCTTTCTTCACCCAGTCATCATCATTCATTCTTTCTTTCCACATGCCGAACCCCCTCAATCTTGCTTTCCTTGGTACATAACCTTTCAATTATTCAATACACATTCTCTTCCTCAACAGCTCCCATACTAGGTTTAATTTTTAGAAAACTTTTAAATCATGAATACAAACTTAAGGTTGAATGATTACCTATTTTTTAGATGCCTGTCTTGGGCACAGGAATTGGCCGTTTGTGTACTTTAGAGGAACAAGTATCCGTCCAAACAATCATTGAAAGAATCAAGGCCCATTTAAAATTGAAGAATGTTCGTTTTGCATCAGGAAACAAGCTCACTTCCCAGAAGAGCTTTGTTAAGACAATAGCACTATGTGCTGGAGCTGGAGCGAGTGTTTTAAAAGATGTCAAAGCTGACATGTATTTAACAGGGGAAATGTCTCATCATCAAGTGTTGCATGCCGTGTCCGAAGGAATTCATGTTGTGTTGTGTGAGCATACCAATACTGAACGTGGGTTCTTTGTTGATAAGTTTAAGGATGTGTTATACGACATCCTGGGATCCAAAGTAGAAGTCTTGGTTTCTTCTGAAGATCGTGATCCTATTGTTATTGTCTAATTGTTATTGTCTAATTGTTATTTTCTGTTGCATGCCATTGACTTTTCTTAAACTTTAAGCTGCAGTATCAACATGTAAATTCTCCTTATTGGTTTCCAACCATTTCTTATAATACTAGTTGGGAGAAGTTGTTTTTAAAACATGTCAGTTTTCCTTTGGTGATCATTTTCTTTATTCTCATTACCTCTATGCTTTGTTAACCACTGATATTATTAGGAGAAGTTACATGCTGATCACTTGGGGTATGAAGGTTAATTGTATATTGAATGGAACTCAAAGGAACAATGGCAAAGCTTCACAGACATGAGAAGTGTCTACACAGATGTATTTTGTGCTTAAATTAGTTAAATTAAACCACTCAAACATCACAAACTTGAAAATATAAATGATTTTAATAATAGGCTTTTGAACAACAGCAAGCCCCCCCTGCTGTTCCCTTGACAATAAAATAGTCCTTAGTCTTCCTCTCGTTTTCAATTTTCAAGATGGCCGCCAAGATTGCAAAAAGGTAGTTAATTTATCATCCTCTCATTTCAATATTCCTCCTACAGATAGCGATATCAAAAGGTTGAAAACTAAAAGCTTATATGATGTATATTCTGTCTTGACATCCTAGCTCGTGGTACAAAGACGCTCTTGAGCGCACATCCGCTTACAATTCCCGACTGGGCTTTGAGCGCACACAAAGGAGTCCATTTTTAGATTCTCAAACGGGTGTTGCGCAAGTCAGCTGTCATCTCTGGAAGAGTAAATTAGTGAGGCGTCCTCCTGCGTATCCTTATCAGTTGTATAGTTACCCAGCGAGAAGGTGGAAAAGGAAACCACACAAAACTGTCAAAGAAGTGGAGCCTCCTTTAGAAGAGCCTGGTGAGTAGTGGTGGAGAGTGCTTGTCTCTTTTAGCATAATAAATTACTAGGCACGCAAGTGAGGCTATTCAATTGAACTTCTATCCAGTTGGGGCATTCTGTTCACCTAAAAAAAAAAAAGCACAGTGAAAAGCACAGTGACCCTAACTATGGCCAGGGGGTTAGCAAACTTGTTAGGCGGAGGGTTAGGATCTTTGTTGTTTTGGGGTTGGTTAATCCAATTAACTAGGAGGCTGGTACAAGGGTTCAACGTGTCAGCTATTTGCGCGTTAATTCACTCTATTTGCTTGTCAATGCCTTCTATTTGCACCTCCTTATATTAAGGAATACATACTAGATACCCCTATCGGAGCTGCATGGCCATGGAGTGCATAAAGTACTTTACACTTAACAGTGTTAGCATTACGGTGATAGTTATATAGGCAAAAAGTGGCTTGCTCCGAAGGCAGTGTCGCAGTGGCTATTTGTATGGTAGCTGTACACCAACATTTATTTGCTATTCATACGGTAGTCTCTTAGAATTCAATGAAATGCTAACCCTAATATAACCAAAATACTAACCCTAAACCCAACCACAATATTAACCCTAACCAAAAAAATAGGTACGCAATGCGTACATGTGTCTGCTGACGTTTGAGTTACAGAGAAATGTGAGATAAGTAAGTTCATTGGCTTGTGTCCATTGTTTGTGAGTATGTCCGAGGCTATAGTATAAGAACGGTAGTTTCACCTTCACGCTAAGTTGTCATGATATACTGTGGAATGGGGGCAAACATTTTAATAGGCTAATGCGATATTGAAAAATATCGATATATCGATATCGAAAAATGTTTTCGATAATATCGGCGATATCGAATATCGAAGCAAATACGAAAACTCAATTTACCTCGGTGCAGGCACATGTAAAAAAATTGCAAAAAAGTTAAAGGTTTAGGAATGTTCAATCTACAGAGAGTAATTATTTACAATTTTTTGCATTCTATAAAGAGAAATTTACAAATTTTCAGCAAGAAACACCAACATGTTTGTTTTGTTTGGCTTAAGTAGGACTCGTTTTTCGACATTTTAGAGACTTGATTTGATTGAACACTTGAACATTGACGAAATTAGAAACAGAACTGAGGGATTAGAAAGAGCCGTGATATTCTGATACTTTGTTTTTAAACGCTATTTCAGTTGTCTTCCTACGCGACATCTCGTCTATGGTCTTTTGTTTTGCGGGACCGGCACTACAGTACGTGTTTTTAAATGCAATAAGATCTCGTCACCTCAATTAGCATATTCTGTTCTCTACTTTACGACAATAATTGCCTAAATTATTCTTTAAAAATCGACTTGGGTGTTTAGTGAAGTTGAAACTTTCGATATTTTCGATATGCCTAAAATATAATATCGCTTATCGATATTTTTAAAAATATCGATATTTACCAAAAATATCGATATATCGCATTAGCCTACATTTTAAACATATTTGCTGCAAGTCACTAATATTTATCTAGCACGACATGTTTATCACTCAAAGCAATTTCCAATCATGTATTAATTTTGTTTTGCATGCAAAGGTGACCATAAAGGTAAAAAAATGACATAATAGATAATACTTTTGGGTTAATTTTTAAAAAATGTAGTGACAACGAGCGAAAGTACAACATTGAACCAGCAGGCAGTTTCAATTGCAGAAGTGAATGACAGCAATTTCGAGGAAAATGTTGAATCTTCAGAGGTTCGGAATGCTGAAGAAAGTGAAGAAGAAAATGAAGATGATTCTGAATTTGAAGAAGATGGTGTTTTGGATTCTCAAAGGACTGGCAGGCCTGGGAGACCTCCAAAGAGAATGCTACCAAATACAAGTGGCTTTAACATTTTTAAGGTGATTTATAGAAATATTTTTTTCCAAAATTATATGATAAATTGTAAATGTGGTGTACTACATGTATGCAGTATATTATCAGATACATATAGAAGTCAGTCTTTCAGCAGTGCCAGTACTGGATAGTCAAGATAGTGTAGTTATTATCATTTATAGACCCAGAGTGAGTGAGGGGAATTCGATGAAATATTACCCCGAGGGATGATATATCATCCCGAGGGGGTAATATTTCGACAAATTCCCCTCACTCTGGGTCTTTAAATGATATATTATAACGAAACAATCTTGAATGTTCTCTTTTCAAACGTCTTGTTTTTCCTCCATTATGGTTGTTTACAGGCTCGTCTTGGTTTACGCGCATGTTATTTGGTTTCGCGCGTGTTACTTGATTCGAATACCCCTCCACAGAGGAGTATTCACTATTATACCCCTCCACAGAGGGAATTCACTATTATACCCCGCCACAGCGGAGAATTCTAGTTTAAATTGACTGATCACGTGGTACAAATATAGCTCTTTGATTGGACAACTTATAGTTGCGGTATAATATTGTTGTATATATACACTGATGTAGTTGATGTGGGAAAGTACAGTAGACAGATGATACATGGACGATCATCAAGCTCAAATCTTCAGAATCCCAGACAGGAATCGAACCTGTAACCTTCTGCAGATTGCCTGGCAGTGAGACGCTCTAACCATTGAGCTACCGAGACTCAGATGGAGAGCAATGTATTGATATATGTACTGCCTGCGCGGCAGTGACTTTATATTAGTATTCTTGGGTGTGTTCTATTTATCAGAAAGTGACAAAGATTATAAATACAGTACAACAGACAAAACAACAACAACAGACGTTTTACGGCCGTTTTCCCCGCTTACGCAGGGGTTGGCCGGTGGTTCCCCATGACAGTTTCCTCCACTTTCCACGATCATGTGCATCTTCCCTCTTCAGCCCACTCTCTCTCATATCCCTCTCCACTACCTGGCTCCATGTCATCCTTGGCCTTCCTCTTCCTCTTGCACTTCAGCTTTAGCAACATGTATATAAAAAAGACAAAACATGAGATAGGCACATACCGGCCCAGGAGTGATCAACATCTAACTTCTCCTAGTAATATCAATGGTTAACCAAGTATAGAGGTAATGAGAATAAAGATAATGATCACCATACAGTAGACAAACTGTTTTTAAAACAACTTCTCCCAACTAGTAATGCACCTGTCAATGTTAAGCCCCAGAGGGGTAGTATCGAGCATATGTGGGGCATTTGATCGTGTTTTCTCACCCCACCATCAGGAATTTGATCGTTATTCTTGGCCCGAGGGTGAGGCGATTTGATCTCATCAAAGGATTGCACAATAGGGATGGATAATTATTAATTATCTTTGAACATAAATCATTTTGTTAAATCTTGAATATTTGTTTGAAGCTTGTTTTTATGCCAATTGTCTTGTGTTAATTTTGGACATTTTACTCACTAAGCAGCGTGTTTGTTAGCGATTATGCAGTTTTTATCGGCATCTAAAGGTTGGTTTATATTATTGAACATTTGTTTTAAAAGGAATCATGAAAGGCCTATTTTGCCTCTTTAAGGTAATCCCCACGTGGGGAAATTTGATTACATTTGACAGATATTTTTGCCTGACAGTGGGGCATTTGATCGAAAATTTGCCCCACATATGCCCCACATATGCCCGATAGCACCCCTCTGGGGCTTAACATTGACAGGTGCATAATGTAAGAAAAGTTTGGAGACCAATGAGGAGAATTTGTATTTTGATATTGGGGCTTTCCGTTCACACTACACCAGAAGGTACTGTATATCAAGTATCCTTCCACATTTTCCAAGCTTTTTATCCGTTCACACAAGGATGGGAATGCAAGGTGTAAGCCAGAAGAGAAAAAATCGGTGTTTACCTGAATTTGCAAGAAGGGAGCTAGCTCAGGGGTATGGGGGCATTTGCAGAACGCCCTCAAATGGATAGGCTAAGCCACCAAAATATTTGCTATTTATTTTTTTGGTTTAATAATAAAATACCTTTAAATTGCTTAAACAAAGTCAAATATTTCTTAAAAGTAAAATATCTAAAAAGGTTGGTGTACTGCCGAAATAGCATGTAAGTAGTCTAACGTTTCGAGCGAAGGCCCTTCATCAGAGAGTGAAACGTAACCAGAACCAAATGCACCAAAAAATTTCCATCTTGAAGAATTTCACTAGCCTGCATACATTATAAATTGACTAGAATTGCCTCTGCAACTTGCATGATAATACAAAATTGTACTGTGTGTCCACACAGTCTTATCTATAAAGTAAGTTAACAAAACGCTCTTGTCACACCTTTAAAAAGCAAGCATGGAAATAATTATTTTTGCTGTACCTGTCAGAATGACCAGCTCAAATGAATTTTTCGGACACATAAAAGATTCTACCTGTCACGGTACAACTTAGCGTAACGTCTAAAACTAAGTGTAACATCTCAAAACTTAGCGTAACGTCTCTAAACATAGCGTAACGTCTTACAACTTTATCGCAATATCTCCAAACCTAGCGTATAGCGTCTCCAAACTTAGCGCAATGTCTCCAAACGTATAGTGCAATGTCTCCAACGTTAGCGTATGTCTCCAAACTTAGCCTAACGTCTCATAACGTATAGCGCAATGTCTCCAAATTTAGCGCAATGTCTCAAAATGTAGCGAAATCTAAACGCACTCCATTCAACACAAAAATGTTTTACTTTCGCAAAAAGTTGAGTATAATCTTCGGAAAAGATGAGCATCGGACAGACACAATTAATTTTGTAAATGTCAAATCTCTAGAAATGGGATATTTGTACCGGACAATGTCTGCGTGACCAACCACTAATATCTTAATATATCTTAATATATTTTTCACTTTTTGCTATAAGATTTGAAGTGCTCTCATGTGAGCATAACCCCATTATGTAATATAAAACGTGTTGTGCTGCGTAGGCAGTGTAGAAATACAAATCAAATATCTAAAAAAGGTTGGTGTACTGCCAAAATAGCGTGTACTGCCAAAATAGCGTGTACTGTAAGTACAGTAGTCTAACGTTTCGAGCGAAGGCCCTTCGTCAGAGAGTGAAGTTGGAACTGTACAAATGTGTTTCTGTAGAGGAGCTTAAATACAGAACTTACAGTTTGTATTTAATTTATTAATTATTGACTAATACTAAAGAATTAACAATTATTTTTATATATTCTTAATTTTTTTATGCTTGCCTAATATTATCAAAGGTGGAAACCAACTCACTGAAAGTAAAAAGCTACACGAAAGAAGAACTTGCAAAAATGAATGATGATGAGAGACAGAAGCCATATGTTTGTGAAAGTAAGTGCTTGACATTGGATTGGAAATAGAAGCAAATGTGTAGTACCTTGTAAGTTTGAATTCTGGCGAATGATGTGGGATTTCTTAAAGGAAATTGGCAACAAAAATTAAGTTTGTCTAATATGAAAGAACTCGTAAAATGATAGAGTAACACCTTTTACAACTTTTCGGTATTTAACTTCGTTTTTGAAATATTTCAGTTTGTTTGATATGTAAATGAGATGGTATCTGACGTCAGGTGCAGGATAGAGAATTTTCACTCATTAAAAATGTCTTATATCTCAGTGATTGCTAAGTTGACAACGTTTATTATCACGAGGAGTTATTATACGCACATTTTCAAGTAAATTTGTGGAACATACAGGGGGTGACCAAAACAAAAGTGGCCCCCCATAAAAAAATAAACTCGTTACTTTTTGTTATTTGTGTTTAGGAAGTGTTAGAAATGTTTTGTTTTTTGTATTATTTGTGCAGTTTTGTGGACTTGTGAGTTCGATAATTGTTATTCTATGCAATAAACTGGTAGATAAATTGTATTTGGAGGGTTTTTGCTCTGAATTCAAGATGGCCATTTTTTAACCAAAACACACCAAATTATTAAATTATTATCATTGCAAGTGTTTAACTCTGCACAAATTGACAAGAAATAAAATGTAAAAATATGAAATAAATCTAGAAAGACCAACACGTAATCTTTGTAGCTTGTCTTGTGTGCCGGATTTAACCTTTCTAGAGATTTGAACAAAAATTGTTAAAAACCAAAGTTATACCCAACTATGAGATTCTTCTATAGATTTGACTACTTAAGTGAAATGAGGAATTGTTTACACAAGAAAACAATTTTATGGTATTGTATTAATATATATCTGCTGGTGTCGGCTCTGTATATTTGTTTTTTTGGGGTGCACTATCTATTTCTGTAGCCATAACTCATCTATAAATGTAAGAAGACTACATTATTCAGTATTTAAACTCTACCTATAATGTGATGAAATTTTTACATGATATGGAATTTACTGATTATTTCAGCCATTTTACTTTACTCAACATTTTCCGCCTAATAAACCATTTGTTGTAAAAAGTACTCAAACTCTTTGGTGAAAATTTGATTTTAAACTGCCATAGTGATTTTTTGTTAAAACCCTCCAAATTCAATTTATCTACCAGTCTATTGCTTAGAATAACATTTTGAACTCACAATTCCACAAAACTGTCCAAATAATACAAAAAACAAAACATTTCTAAACACTTTCTTCAAAAAGTAACGAGTTTATTACTTTTTATGGGGGGCCTTTTTATGGGGGGCCTTTATGGGGGGCCATTTTGGTCACCCCCTGTACTTGAAGATGGAACTAATATTTTAATGAGTGAAAATTCTCTACCCTGCACCTGACGTCAGAGACCATCTCAAGTAAAATACGGAAAAGTTGTAAAAGTTGCAAGAAGGTGACAATGCAAAATCATGGCGCCATATCGTGTCTATAATATGTTAATTAAATCCACACTGTTCTCAATAGGTTTCTTCAACGTAAAAGTTGCTCAAAACCTTTCTTGACGTTGGGTCATATTTTTGCAAAACCTAAGGATCGTATTGCAAAGGAACAGAGGAAAGACGCTATTTATTTCATTCCGTGCAATGACTGTGATCAGAGTACATCGATCAGACTAAACGTCAGTTTCGTACACGTTTAAAAGAACACCAAAAGGCTGTTTTCTTTTCAAAAAAGGGAAATTCTGCATTGTCGGAGCACGCATGCGTAACCAACCATGAGATTGCGTGGGAAAATTCCAAAATTATTACCACTAATCCGTGATACCATCAGAGACGTTGTCGGGATGACGGTGGTTTATTACCAGAAGCTTATTTGCATCTTGTTAATAGATAACGTCATCATCAGTTCTATGAGGGTATAAATAGGGATCCTAACTTTACAACGATCACCCCTGATGAAGACACTAGATTGGAGTGTCGAAACGTTGGGTCATGGACAGTAACTTTTAAAGTTACGTTCAAAAAAAATTTTTAAGCCTAATAGTAGCGTCAAACTATGTCTGATTTATCACCTGGTTGCGTTGGGAAATTATTTGGTATCCACTTATATTATTTACTATCATCAAATGAAAATGTATTTTTGCCCATTTTTAGTTTGTGGTAAACGTTATAAGAATGGACCTGGATTGAAATATCATTACACACATTATAATCATGATCTCGACCAGGATGGGTCCGTTGAATCAGCAGAAATGAATCCACAGACCTCACTGATGCCAAGTTCGCCTTTTGTACCAAGTCCTCAATTACCTGTCAATCCAATACCTGATCAGCCAGTTAAGGAACCAGAGTCTGTTGTAACTCCAAATGATTATTGTGATTTCTGTCTCGGTGATGTCAATCAAAATAAGAAAACGTTTCTGTCTGAGGAGTTGTTGTCTTGTGCTGATTGTGGAAGATCTGGTTAGTCAAAAATGATTTGCTATTTTCTACTTTGCCTCATTTTGTTTTATCTACTGTTAAAGTGTCTATCTCATGTTTGGGGATTTTACATATCCGTAATATTTGTGTCTTCCTGAGCAAAATCATAATATATATTGTCAGCCGAAAATTTCATCTTCATGGAGTTTTTCGCTGTCAAATAAATGTATCGGATGTGATGTCACAAGAGGCATTCCAAACCAGTTTTCTTTTGTTACTTGTCTCTTGTGACATCACATCCGATAACTTTAACAGCAAAAAAGTCCATGAAGATGAAATGTTTGGCTGACAAGATATATTATGATTTTGCTCAGGAAGACTCAAATATTACGAATATGTAAAATCTCCAAACGTGAGATAGGCACTTAAAGGTGAGAACGGTACACCGTAAGATAAACAAGTATCATCAGTTTATCTTTTTATTTAAACTACAGAAAAGTTCACAAATGAGATACAAACACAATGTGTGTGTACCGCCCAACTTTAGTATGACTCTCTTTCTCATTTTATCTAAGTCTTACGTCAGACTTTACTTGAATTTCTTTCCTTTTTCTGTTTTTCCACAGGGCATCCAACGTGCTTACAATTTACAATGAAACTTACAAACAATGTGAAGAAATATTGGTGGCAGTGCATTGAATGCAAATCATGTACACTTTGTGGCACTTCAGATAATGATGTATGTCTCTCAACTTTTTTGGAAAGCACTAAAATAATACTGAATCAATACAAAATAAAACATAAACCAAAGAAGAACATCTCGAGTGCCCAAAATATGAGTCTGACTTTTCTTTCATTTCTTTCAAAGGATCAACTATTATTTTGTGATGATTGTGATCGTGGCTATCACATGTATTGTCTAAATCCTCCCATGGAAACCCCTCCTGAAGGTTTGTGTGGTGTGATATTAAGATAAAATATATATCAAACTCATTAAAGTGCCCCTAACCTCAACATTTTTTATTGTCTTATTTGGAAGAACTTTTAAAATGATAAAGTAACTTCTTTTGAAGATTTTCACTTCTTCGCTTTCTTTTTGAGATATAACAGTTTGTTTGATATGCAAATATCTGGAATTTCGTTACACATGCATAATGAGTTATCAGAGAATGTTATATATCTTTGCGTTCATGAAATAAAAACACTAAAGTGTGAATAACACGTGTGTGCGTTTCTCCCACAACACCAAACTTCTTGATTTTAAAGGATTTCGTTCGAGAATGAAAGAGATATACACATTTCTCCAATAAGTCCATTATGCATGTGTGACGAAATTCCAGACATTTGCATATCAAACAAACTGATTTATCTCAAAAAGAAAGCAAAGAAACGAAAATTTTCAAAAGAAGTTACTTTATCATTTTAAAAGTTCTTCCAAACAAGACAATAAAACATTTTGAGGTTATGGGCACTTTAATAATTCGCAATCAGTCTTATACGACCACTGATCTCTAAATAAAGACTGGATTGAGCTTTCTATTGTATCTGATGAGCTGATTTTGAAGCCTGTATATTTGCATAATGTAAATTAACGAGAGATCATTAGAAACTCCGAGTTTGCAAGCAAATCAAACTGTGACGCTCGCGAAATATAGGTTTAGTGTCTGGCGAATATAGTTTCTTTGTTAACATTAAATGATTAAAATCTTCAACCTAATTTGACGTCTCATATCAGGCTTCTCTCGCTGGATAATTAGAGCCAACGGCGGCCATTGCTAAGGGAGGTAGGCGATGAATCGTTTTACCCAGTAATTTGAAAAATGTTTTCTGGTCCTCTTTATAGAAATATTATTTTATTTTGTCGATAGTAAGAGCACATAAACCATCAAAAAACCTCATAGGATTCTCAGTTGGTCCCTTAGTAATGGCGGACTTCCGGCTTCATTTTCTGAACAATAGTTGCTCAATCCAGTCTTTATTTAGAGATCAGTGTATACGACCGACCGATTTTGACTGGGCCAGACTGGAAAGATTTAAAACATTTTTATCTTTATTGTAGGGAGTTGGATATGCAAACTATGTGAGCAAGAAGGTGATGTGGTACTACATGAGTAGCAATATTTTGTTATACATTCAGAAAAAGAATCTATTGAAATTATTATCGAGCTCATTAAACTGCAAAGTATGCTGTTCGCTGCAGCCCGACATTGTGAAAAGCGGGAATGAGGACAGATATGGAATTTTATATTATAGTATTATTAGGACAACAATCTTTCAATCTGTATTACATGTTTGAAGCATAGTGTATATTGTATTATAATGATTGTATATATACTGTAGATTACTAGATTCCAATTCTTTTTATAGTAATGTTAATACCAGTGCCTGTAAACATTATGCAAAAATAAAATACATTGGCAAAAAAAAAAGAAATACAATATTGTACGAAGTAAGAGTCAAATCCCGAGAATGGAGGTATTCAGCCAGACAATTTGAGCCATTCTAGGAAAATGAATAAAATCGACGGAAGAACGAAACTTGACAGCTTCAACTTTCAGCAATATAAGAAATTGTTCTTGTACTTTAAAGTGCCCCTGACATCAAAATTTTTTATTGTCTTATTTGGAAGAACTTTTAAAATGATAAAGTAACTTCTTTTGAAGATTTTCGTTTCTTCGCTTTCTTTTTGAGATATATCAGTTTGTTTGATATGCAAATGTACGGAATGTACGTCACACATGCATAATGACATATTTGAGAAATGTGTGTATCACTTTCATTCTCGAACGAAATCCTTTAAAATCGAGAAGTTTGGTGTTGTGGGAGAAACACGCACACTTTAGTGTGTTTATTCACACTTTAGTGTTTTTATTTGATGAACGCAAAGATATACACCATTCTCTGATAACTCATTATGCATGTGCATGACATAAATTCCGTACATTTGCATATCAAACAAACTGATATATCTCAAAAAGAAAGCGAAGCAACGAAAATCTTCAAAAGAAGTTACTTTATCATTTTAAAAGTTCTTCCAAATAAGACAATAAAAAATTTTGATGTCAGAGGCATTTTAATGTGCATTATGTATAGAAAGTTAAATGCTCATATGTGCAAGTTTTGCTAAGATTTATGGAGCATTCATGTATGGTTTTAGAAGTCTGCTTTTTTCATGACCTGCTTTTAAGAATATTATATCAGTATCCATAATCATTTGTAGAGGCATGGGAATTTAATATTTAACAATTATTGGATGAAATTGAGCATGATATTGTCAGAATAATTATCAAGACCGAGGTTGTGTTCGGCTGCATATGATGATTTGGAGATAGCACAAACCAAAACCTTAATAATTCCGGTATCATGCATGCATGCAAAAACCAAATCCAATAATTGTTTTATAATGCATTTAATGTGTAATCTATACAGGGTGTCCCAAAAAAAAGGCTACCTTTTCAAATTCAAATTAGCATGTTATTGTAGTTCTTTGAAATTCATTATCGCTTTTGAACTACGAATGCGTAAAAACACACAGTTTTATACACATGGGATATTAAACACAATAGGTTGTTTGAATTAACACGCTCATTTGAATTTGAAAAGGTAGCCGGCCTTTTTTTTGGGACACTCTGTATATATCTAATACATTATGTTAAATGTCTAAGGCCATGGTATACGTGGTATTCATGGCTAAGGCCATGGTATACGTCTCCATTAATACCTCCGCGTTCTCTGGATTTCACTCTAAATCCTTTCACTCCATTCAATTGTACAAATTGAATGGTTTCTACTTGGTTGCGTACGAGTGCTCATGAAACAAAAGGAGAAAGTCGATCGCACGACCATATTTGATGTTTGCTTAATCGAAATCCAGTTTTACGAAATCCAGCTTTATATGATTGAGTCGGTTTCTATATTGTTCTTCACAAGGTTTTATTTCTCTTACATCTTAAAAGCCGAGAGGGTTTAGTGATATTCAGCAAGGAATTTCCAAGGAAATGAACTCAAATGAGACATAGTTTGACGCTACTCATGGCTTAAAAAGTTTTTTGAACGTAACTTTAAAAGTTACTTTCTGCATGACCCAACGTTTCCACACTCCAGTATAGAAGAGGTGACCTTTTCTGTACTCCGCAGATGGCGCCATCTTCGGGAAAGATTCGACAGAGTCATTCGTGCATTTCCTTTCCTTTCCCCTCCAATCTAGTGTCTTCATCAGGGGTGATCATTGTAAGCTTGATACCTATAACCAGAAATAGGGTCCTAACCTGACAACGATCACCCCCAAAAAACTAACAAATACAGACAAATTTGTGTAAACTGGACTGAATCCTTAGGTGAAGGTAAAAGAACAGTGATTTGAGCATGAAGGGTTTAACTCGGGCATCTCCTTCGTGTCAGACACATCAAGGTTATTTTCTCGGGATTCAGAAGCTTTACAAGAATAAAAACCCTAACCATAACCCAAATAAAAACTCTAGTCCTAACCCTGAAATAAAGGAATACTAACCCTACTTTTAAACTAAATATTATTTCAATGCTTTGGACTAATGCGGCAGTGTAAAAACCAGCCAACCCATCATATGGGAGAGACAGGTTCAAATCCGTACGGTGTACTCAGGGTCTTAAAAATAATTGAGGAGAAAGTGCTGCCTTTGCAATAAATACCAGCAAGTGGTACTAACACTTTTGGGTCTTCGCGGATAACGAGTCTGTTGGGGTATTCCGTTCACCTATAAATGAGTGATAAACCTCCTGTCCTAAATACCCCAAGAACAAGGCAAGCTAAGTACTATCGTGTAAGACTGTAAGTAGTCTAATTTTACTACTTACACGATATTTCGGCAGTACACCAACCTTTTTAGATATTTTATTTATATTTCTACACTGCCTACGCAGCACAACACGCTCGGTTTGCTAAAAGAAAAGCAAAGATACGCAGTAACTAGTAAAAAACGCGCCTTGAGGAGATCTGCCCGGCTAAACCTCCACTTAGCAAAAACATTTGTTCATGTTCATTTGCATTAGGTTCGTCACACAAGAATTTCGACGTTTGAAACGGGCCAATATTGTTACCAGAGATAAAGGAAATTGAAAGACGGCTTTGTTCGAGCTAGTCTGCGATAGCAGCCTGCCTCTCGCCCGCACCCCCCCTCCGCTCCCGGGGGGGGTGCGGGCGAGAGGCAGGCTGCTATCGCAGACTATGTTCGAGCAAAATAAATGTTTTAATATTTATAATTTGGGTGTTTCTCACATGCAGGGGGTGAAGACGTGGCAAGGGAAGCTACCGGAAGCCAGTGAGGTGTCAATGCGAATGGTGTCATGGTGGCGTCTGGTTGATCATTTACTTGATATAAACATTAAAAATGAGCGAGGAAAGTATAATAGCGGAAAGCTACAGCAACCTCAAGTCTGCTATACTGTTGGGAAGGACAGATATCGTCCGTGGAATCTTGTCGACGGCTGCAGAAAGTAAGAGATTGCAGTGTGTCTGCTGTAGATTGTATGTGTAGATAATTTGTATGTGTCGACTGTAGTTATAGTAAGCCTATGTAAGACGATAAATCATTCTCATTTTACACGAGTTTAGTTATTACTTCCTCTGATGGCCAAAAAATACTGCAGTTCATATGTATTATAGTACGTGCGCTGGATTGTGAGAGTTGTTTTATCAGCTGTCGATGCCGAAGTCAAGCTACAAGCTACAAAGATATATATTTAATTTTGAGCCTTCTATTAAAATGAATAAAATCGACGGGAGAACGAAACTTGACAGCTTAAACTTTCAGCAATATAAGAAATTGTTCTTGTAGTTGAGTGTGTGTATTATAGAAATGCTCATGCATATTTGCAGCATATTTTGCAAATTTTGATAAGATTTATTGAGCATTGATTTGGTTTTGGTAGTCTTGAGGCAGTTTGAACCAAACACCTGCTCTTCAGCATATTATATCAGTGTCCATAATCATTTGTAGAGGCATGGGGATTTAATATTTAACAATTATTGGATGAAATTGAGCATTATGCTGAGAATAATTATCAATACCAAGGTTGTGTTGTCTGCCATTATGATGATTTGGAGATAGCACAAATCGAAGCCTTGATAATTGTTGGTATATACAGGTACCATGCAAAAACCAAATCGAATAATTGTTTTATAATACATGTAATGTGTAATCTATATATCTAAACAAAATATGTCTTTATTTAACATATTTGCAATTGACGTAAACGATCATAATCAATAAACGATCGTAAACAACACAACATTATAGAATAAGCTTTACAGCAAGGCTGGATTAACCTTATGGTAGAAGCTGCATATACCATGGCTGAACGCTTTCTCAGGGCCACGCACCTTTTCATTGAGCAATTTTCATGCGTTCTTTCTGGCTAGAAAGCACCAGGGGTGGCGGCAGGGGGGGCTACAGCCCCCGTGTTGGGGAACCTTAGCCCCCTGTCGGGGGAAAATTAACAATTCGTCGGGGAACGAGCTGGAAGAAAAAAAGAAAAAGAGAAGAAAAAAACAAAAAATGTTCGTCTTTTGTTTTCTTAGAATCGTAAAAGTTTTTTTACGCATTAACAAACATTTCGCTAAACAACGTCAAAGGTAATCATCTTTCATCTCTGGCATAAATCTATCACCTCTGTGTTGTTTCGCGCACTCACTGTCATCTAGTTTTTGCGTGAATATTATTGTTAGAGTTAGTTTTGTATTACAGTAAGGAAATACTGACTATAAAATCGTGATTTTCACTGTTTTTTATTTTAATTTTTTTGTTAAAACTGCCTCAAAATGCAGGAAATAGCATTTCAGAGGCTTAGAAAATCAAAAATTCCTCAGAGGAGCATGCCCCAGATCCCCCTAGAGGAATTACCACTACCTGTTAGCCCCCTGTTGGGGACCTTAGCCCCTTCGTCAGGGAATTCCTGGCGCCACCCCTGGAAAGCACAGGGCTCAAGTATTAGTGTTGGGCTGGGCTGGGCCCCAGTAAATGCAGGGCCCCAATGAGCGCTGGATCCCAAGCAGATCGGAGCCGTAAGCAGAGGGGGGTGGGTGAACAGCCTTCACAAAGCCACGCGCTTTACAAAACCATTAGCCACATTAATAATAAATGGTGAGACAAACGCTTACACAGAATGTTAAAAACCCCGAGTAATATAGGATTATATATAACGAAGCATTGCAACCGGACAATACATGATACAGAGAAGAAACAATTTGACATAGATTTACCTCTGAATGGCACATCTGAGAGCTATAGCAGCATACTTTTCCTATAGCAGCGCACTTTTCCTCCTTTCTTTAAGACGTTCGCCAAACCATCAAACTGTGTGGAATTATCCGTTCCGTATCAACGGCTTTTAACGCACAATATTCAAATATTCAAAGACAGGCGCCAACATGGTCTCAGTGATGACACTTGAACGGGATCGAATTACGCACTATCATATAGCCGCAAGCATCTCTGACGCGATTGGAAAAAGCTCAATGCCTCAATAGTATATTTTACTCAGTCTACTGTTAGGAGTCTTGGGATTTATAGGTATTTATTGTGTTACCTAGATCGCAGATGCGAGAACTGCTACTGTTACAAGTCTATTAACGAAGAGATTAAGTTGTTATCTCTTCAGCATCAACAAAGTATTTTTGCTATTTCCTGCCAAATATATTGGGTCAAATTGGAAAATGCGCTCATAATCAGACAACTATAGTATTTGGACTAAACGACTCATTCTTCACTTTAACGTAGACTAAAATGAATTACGGTACGTTTTGACTTTTTGAATCTACATGAGTAGCTAGTCTATAATATATAGCCACGAACCAGACCTATACTGAGTACTGACTCACCAGGTGTAAAATGTCAAAAATATAAAGAAGCTGAAGACCAATTTTGCAGTAAAACTGGCAACAAAGACATGCGGATTTGTGTCACAGCGCAGTTTCTGCGCTACAGTGGAATCAAATTAGTACATTTCATGAAATGTTCACGACCAATGAAAATTCATGACCAAATTTTATGAACCTTTCATGAATAACTGTATTTTGTCATTTAAATGTGACTTTTGTTCATCAAAATGTTTATATTTAATGAAATATTCATGAACAAGTTTCATGAAATTTTCATGAATAATAAGTTCATGAAATAATCAATAGATTTCCTATGAATATTCATGAACGTTCATGAACGATACAACATAATGAACATAAAGTTCATGAACTAATTTGTTGTTCATCAAACCTCATGAACTGTTCATGAAATACATTCATGAATAGTTCATGAACAGTTATTCATGAACTACATGTTTCATTTTTGATGAACTGAACATGAACTATTCATGAACGGATATGAACATTCATGAACGACCCATGAAAGTTCATCAGTTCATGAACAAATTTTCGCCTGGGTAGCATGGCACAGACTTTGTTTTGATAATTTGATTCAGGTCGGTTGGAAAATGGTTTCTTCGAAGATGAAGAAGAAGATGAGGTGAACGGAGAAGACTTTCGAATAAAAAAATGGGATGAAGATTACGAGGATAATCCATATGATATTTTACGTGTAATGTTGAACTATATTGACACTGATGCTGGAACAGCGTTGCATTTAGCAACCAAGGTATGGTAAGAGTTTTAAAGGTGAATAACAATCCATACTGCACATGTGCGGCATTTGTTTGTTGTGAGGCTCACACATAAGAATGCTTGGATTGTACTGTAATTCATAATTATCTAGTATAAATATAATACAGCACAACATTATGAATTGGATTCTGTATTTAAAGTGGTACTACGATCAAATTTTCACCTATCGATATTTTTACATATTTATAAAGCAGGGCTGCTAAATATTACTCGGTTGAAACTGTTTTGCGATTCGACGATGGCAAGTATTATTTTTCTGACTCCAAATCTGGAGTTGTTACGTCCCCATTAGTCGATCATGTCATGACAAGCGTAACAAAGTGACATCAGATTCTCAACGCGAAGACTCCACATAAAAAAACAAGAAAACAAGTAACCTCGACTGAAATTCAGGCATAGCATTGAGAATCATGACGTCACAAACAATATTACCTTTTGAAATTACGGGATCACATGGAACACGTTCTCAGTAATGGTGGCCTAAATAATAATGATCTCAGAGCTCAAAATACTTACTTCAAAATGCCATTTTTTAGGGTTTTTTTACATCGATGATCACTTTCGACCCTGAAATACTATTCTATGCTAAAGAAAATCTAAAAAACGGGGTGAATTTTCATCGTAGTGCCACTTTAAATAATTAGATACTCATATTTAACATTACCCTAAAAACAAACGATTTTGCCAGTTATATTTACAGCTTGACTCCTCCCTCAATAACATGCACCAAATGATTGTACCAGCTTAGAAATGCAGGTTTCAAATTTCACTCAACTGTGAGAGTAGGCATTTTCATACAAAGTTTAATATAGATTTCCAGGTATTTGAATTGCGCATATTCTTCAGTGAAATTTAATTTAGAACCAAGAAACTCAGTCGCTAATGGTTACATTGATGTTAAACCGAGTGAAGATATCTGACTCTCTCATATTTCATTTACGGGTATATAAATATTACAATCAAAACACTTTTGAATGTCTATAATAGCTTTATTTATCCATATATCTTATATATATAGCTTGGAAATACAGACATTACAAGAGCATTATTAGCAGCTGGAGCTGACCCAACAAGACTTAACAAAGAGGGATCAACACCATTTGAATATTGTGCTGATGAAAAAATACTCAAAGTATATAACGAGCAACTTTTAGAAGCTGCAGCTCATAATCAGTATGAATTTAAAATTTTTTAAATTGTTTTTGTGATAATGTATAATATGGACATGACATGTGATATGATAATGTGTTTTCAGTTGTACTACTGTATGCTGTATGTCTCTAAGCAATCTCGTGCCCAGAGTCTGCGTTCCTTTTGTCCCGCGCCAGGAATGAAGACTCAGCATGGGTACGAGATTGGTCTCTAAGATAGACACTTTCTAATTAGGTCCTGTGTATTTGGTGGCCATTATTGATGAGATGTGTCTGTCTTAGAGAGGGTTTTGTTGCAATAAAATCCCAAGATTATATATACAGACACTTTAGATACAGTACACTGCAGCCTGATCGTTGAGGGCTTTTCGGTGTTAAGACTGATTACACCAATTTCCCATAAACTAAATGAACCTATTTACAGTGTCTACAGTAATTGTTTATATAGTTTTTATCTCTATAGACGACTTTCACGATCATGCGCAGTAGCAACAAATATTCAAATTTTCATCGACGTAGCTAAAAACAAATGTTTCAGCTGGAAAGAGCATATTGAAAATAGTAGAAGTGCAAAGTTTGAAAGGAATTGTGTAAAAAATGAAGAAGTTACACAAGCAGAAAGTTGGCCACTTCAAAAGGGATTTATTAGTGATTTAGCAAAAGGGATTTATTTCGGGCGGGCGTTGCACGCCAAGCCAAAATCCCTATTAAATCCACAGTGAAGAGCAAAACTTCCAAAGTGTGTAGCTTTCGCACTATTTGCCCGATTAGTTTCAAACTTTGCACTAATTTTACTGTTTTTAATATGATCTTTCTAGCTAAAACAGCTGTTTTTACCTCGTATGAAAATTGAAATAAAATTGCTACTGTTCATGTGCATGACCCTGAAACTCGTCTATTGTATAGTTTGCTTACCGGTGTACAGTATAGCTATTATATAGTTCTAACAATCAACATCTTTGACTTACTTAAGCACATAAATGAACTAGTGGCATAAATGTTGACAATCCCTCATTTTCTCATGAGTATGATATTTATTCTAGGTTGGTCAAACTACAGAGATTGCTTACTGCTGGTGTTAGTGCAAATGCAAATGATGGAGCAGCTACAAATAACAGAGCTCTCCATTGGGCGGCCAGTTTTGGAGGGCATGAAGCCATTAAAATGTTGTGTGGTAAGTCATATGTTAGTTCATTAGTTGAGATGTAGAAATTTAGTATGAGGTGATATTCCCATGAGCTCTGGCAATTATTACTCTGAATAGTTTATGATCCGTTGAATTGAAGAAGGATGTACTGTGATGTTCACATCTATTTCTCAAATTGTATGAAATATTTCGCATATTATTTTGTAGAGCATCATGCAGATACAAATGTTACAAATAGCAGTGGTTCTACTCCCCTTTTTGATGCTGTTAAACGAAGACATTTAGATATTGTGGGAATTCTCTTAAGTTATGGTGCCAGAACCGATGTTGCTCTTACAGAAGGGTAAGTGTGAAAACTAGGAAGATTGTCAGATGGGAATGAAATCCTCATCCTTCTGAATTTTGATCGTCAATCAATGAGACATGCTCTAACCATTGAGCTAACTCGGACTCAGACATAGCAGTGGAAATGTCAATACACCAAAGCTTAAAGTGCTTATAAACCCAAAATGGGTTTTTGGTGATTCGGATAGAGCATAAAAAGTTAGTTAATAAGTTCTGGATTAGTTTTTGCGTTAAACTTTTAGTTTCGGAGATATAACGGCTCAAACATGCAAATTGTGCCATTTTTTGGAAAAAAGAGTAGCGCCACCAAAATAACACACAAGGACCTGGATCCGAGGAACCTATCTTCAACAACAACTAGGCTTTTGTATAGAAGACAGCTATCTTAAGAGTTTTTATTGAAAAATGCCCAAACGATGTGTCTTTACGATGTTACCTTGTCTACTCGAATTGTAATATATTTTTATAAGTATTGAAACAAAACACGTTCCTCGGATCCAGTCTTCCGGCCTGCGCTACTTTTTTCACAAATTGTGACTTTGAGCCCTTATATCTCCGAAACTAAAAGTTTAACGCAAAAACTAATCTAGAACTTATTTACTAACTTTTTATGCTCTATCCGAATCACCAAAAACCCATTTTGGGTTTATAAACACTTTAAGTCGGTCTATAATCCGTCTTATTTAATTTACTGCAGGCCACACAGAGGTAAAACTCCTTTAGATCTTGCACCAGATGACTCTGAAGTTAAAGAACTATTACTTTCACCTCCAGCAAGAATTATTCCAGAGAAAGCCCCAACAGAAGTAAATGGTTCTTTTTCGGAGTCAGGTTAGAGCTACATTTAAAATTATTCCTAATTTATGTAATCAATTAACAAATTAATGAATTAATTAATTAATCTCATTAATTAATTCAATTCAATGTCTCACAACTTAGCGCAATGTCTCACAACTTAGCGCAATGTCTCATAACTTAGCGCAATGTCTCACGACTTAGCGCAATGTCTCACAACTTAGCGCAATGTCTCGCAACTTAGCGCAATGTCTCACAACTTAGCGCAATGTCTCACAACTTAGCGCAATGTCTCGCAACTTAGCGCAATGTCTCACAACTTAGCGTAATGTCTCACAACTTAGCGAAATGTCTCACAACGTAGCGCAATGCCTCACAACTTAGCGCAATGTCTCACAACTTAGCGCAATATCTCACAAGTAGCGCAATGTCTCATAACTTAGCGCAATATCTCACAAGTAGCGCAATATCTCACAAGTAGCGTAATGTCTCACAACTTAGTGTAATGTCTCACAACTTAGCGCAATGTCTCACAACTTAGCGCAATGTCTCACAACTTAGCGCAATGTCTCATAACTTAGCGCAATGTCTCACAACTTAGCGCAATGTCTCACAACTTAGCGCAATATCTCACAAGTAGCGCAATTATCTCACAAGTAGCGCAATGTCTCACAACTTAGCGCAATGTCTCACAACTTAGCGCAATGTCTCACAACTTAGCGCAATGTCTCACAACTTAGCGCAATGTCTCACAACTTAGCGCAATGTCTCATAACTTAGCGCAATGTCTCACAACTTAGCGCAATGTCTCACAACTTAGCGCAATGTCTCACAACTTAGCGCAATGTCTCACAACTTAGCGCAATGTCTCACAACTTAGCGCAATGTCTCACAACTTAGCGCAATGTCTCACAACTTAGCACAATGTCTCACAACTTAGCGCAATGTCTCACAACTTAGCGCAATGTCTCACAACTTAGCGCAATGTCTCACAACTTAGCGCAATGTCTCACAACTTAGCGCAATATCTCACAACTTAGCGCAATATCTCACAAGTAGCGTAATGTCTCACAACTTAGCGCAATGTCTCACAACTTAGCGCAATGTCTCACAACTTAGCGCAATGTCTCCAAACTTAGCGTAACGTCTCCAAACTTAGTGTAACGTCTCATAACATTTCGCTATCAATCTCCAAACTTAGCATGTTTCCAAATTTAGTGCAATGTCTCAAAAAACTTAGCGTAATGTGAATGTCTCTCGTCTGAGGTTGTATACAATACGAAATCTATACGCAGTCCATTTAACACAAAAATGTCCAAATTTGTTGGACCGGTGTTTACTTTTTAAATAATTTTATTTATTTTAGATGTTCTCAATGGAAGCGCAAGTAGCCACAGCAGTATTGGTGAAAACAAATCAGATATAAAAAAATCAGCCATTGAAGATGACAAAGGTTCTCCTGCTCGTGATCTTGATCTTGACATCCTGTGGCCCTATCCCCAACAATTAACTTTGATCAAGGGAAGCTGCTATTTTCCTGAAGCTTATCTTAACGTTAAGATCATTAAAAATGCGGAGGAAGGTAACGTCATCTTTCTACTAATATATTCACTTTCTACTAAATAGAAAAGAGAGATGAAGCTAATAAAGTAAATGGTTTGAACCTAGGAGTATCATTAGATGTGTGAGGTTAATCGTCCAGGTTGTTGTAGTGAGTTGAGAAAGACTATCGTTGGTGACTGACGTTTTGACGGCCTCAGCAGTGGCGACAGCAGATATGACCACCGTCGAAACGTCAGTCAACCTGGACGATCAACTTCACACATCTAGAGATGAAGCTGATAGGCTAAACAACTGATCAGAGGAGGAATTAGTGCCGTATTCCAGGGGCGGATCCAGGCTCATCTGATAGAGGGGGTGCAGATTTTTCAGGGGGGGTGCACCCATCCACCACAACCTTAAATTATGTCAAAAATGCCATAAATCATGAAAATTTTAATATACACTGGTTGATGCTGACTTTTTCTGGGGGGTGCTAATTTTCTCTGGGGGGTGCACACCCCCCTGCACCCCACCCCCCTGCACCCCACCCCTAGATCCGCCTATGCAGTATTCGACTAATCGTGATGATCACTTGTTATAGATCCACACTATATCCATGACATGTGGAGAGCAGTCGATGAATCTTTCAAAAGCCTTGGTTTTTCTATCCGAATACTCTTTGTTTCTAAAGGTACTAATCGTGTACTAGTTCATTTCATGATATCAAAGTGTTGTGCTACGTAGGCAATGTATAGAAATTTATTTATTTATTTTTTTTTTTTTAAGAAATTTTTTTTAAGAAATTTTTTAAGAAATTTTTTTAAGAAAATGTATAGAAATACAAATCTAAAAATTTGGTGTACAGTACTATTAAGACCGTTTTATTAAATCACTTTGCAGCTAAAAACTGAATTGCAAAAACATATATATATGTACAATTACTATTATTAAAAATCTAATAAGAAAAATGTAGAGAGGACTCAGAAGAACTATTTACAGTCAAGGGTTTAATTTAAAGTGCTTATAACGTCTGTGGGGATTTAACATATTTGTAATCTATGGATTCTCCTGAGATAAATTGTAATATATCTTGTCAGCTGAAAATTTCATCTTCATAGACTTTTTTGCTGTTAAAGTTGACGGAAATGACGTCAAATCGGGCATCTGTAAAGAGGTTTTCATATAGACAGATTCCCGATTTGACGTCATTTCCGTCCACTTTAACAGCAAAAAAGTCTATGAAGATGACATTTTCAGCTGACAAGATATATTACAATTTATCTCAGGAGAATCCATAGATTACAAATATGTTAAATCCCCACAGACGTTATATGCACTTTAAGAATATTGGCTGGAATAAAACTGTTTTTATAACGATCTGTTCTACACAAGGGTAATTTGAATGGATTGCTTTTACGGAGATTATAATGATTGAGGCCCTTTGGAGTTTGGATGAGATGATACGGAGATGATAGAGCTTATGAGATTCGTTGTTTATAATAGAATTTAAAAATTTAGTTGTAAGATGTTGTCTCCGATCTCTTAACGTTGGAATTTTTGCCATCTGGAGAGCGTCACAATATTGCATTTCGTAGGTACTACCAAAATAGTTTTAAATTTTTGAGTGAATGCCCTTTCAGGGAGTGAAATGTAACGTTTCTTTCTGACAAAGGGCGTTCACTTCTCTGTTAATAATTAACAACATTGAAGAACTAAATTTTGATGTTAATGGCATTGAGTTCCTGAGCAAGTGTCTTATAACAATAGTTTGGCATTTTATTTGGAAATCATATTGAAAGTTTATACTGCATGTTCATGTTGCTACCCATATTATCACTCGTACAGCTAGCTTTGTTCTGTTTTGTTTCAGATGATGGTGATAATAATGCTGTACCTGGCTGCATTACTTGTTCTATTTGTCCTTTATTGTTCTCAAGATCTGAAAGTTATTCAATTCATATCAGTTATCAGAAGGTAACATAACTCAAGCTTAGTAACTTGAATGTACCATACCATACTACACTATACTGTACCATGCTGTGCCATGACCATGCCATGTCATGTCAACATTACCATACAATAACCATAGCATTACCATACAATTACCATTGCATTACTATACAATAACCATACCATTACCATACAATAACCATAGCATTACCATACAATAACCATAGCATTACCATCTCATTACCATAACATTACCATCTCATTACCATAACATTACCATACAATAACCATAGCATTACCATACCATTACCATATCATTACCATATCATTACCATACAATAACCATACCATCATTACCATACCATTACCATATCATTACCATATCATTACCATACAATAACCATACCATTACCATCCATAACCATACCATTACCATCCAATAACCATATCATTACCATACAATAACCATACCATACCATAACCATACCATTACCATACAATAACCATATCATTACCATACAATAACCATACCATTACCATACCATAACCATACCATTACCATACAATAACCATACCACATTACCATACCATAACCATACCATTACCATACTATTACCATACAATTACCATACAATAACCATACTATTACCATGCAATAACCATAGCATTACCATACAATAACCATAGCATTACCATACAATAACCATAGCATTACCATACAATAACCATAGCATTACCATACCATAACCATACATTACCATACAATTACCATAGCATTACCATACAATAACCATACCATCATTACCATATCATTACCATATCATTACCATATCATTACCATACAATAACCATACAATTACCATACAATAACCATACAATTACCATACAATAACCATAGCATTACCATACAATAACCATACCATTACCATACAATAACCATACAATTACCATACAATAACCATACAATAACCATAGCATTACCATACAATAACCATAACATTACCATACAATAACCATACCATTACCATACCCTTACCATAGCATTACCATACAATTACCATACCATTACCATACAATTACCATAGCATTACTATACAATAACCATACCATTACTATACAATAACCATAGCATTACTATACAATAACCATACCATTACCATACAATAACCATAGCATTACCATACAATAACCATACCATTACCATACAATAACCATACCATTACCATACAATTACCATACAATTACCATAGCATTACTATACAATAACCATACCATTACCATACAATAACCATAGCATTACTATACAATAACCATACCATTACCATACAATAACCATACCATTACCATACAATAACCATAGCATTACCATACAATTACCATAGCATTACTATACAATAACCATACCATTACCATACAATAACCATACTATTACCATACAATAACCATACCATTACCATACAATAACCATACCATTACCATACAATTACCATAGCATTACTATACAATAACCATAGCATTACCATACAATAACCATAGCAATACCATACAATAACCATAGCATTACCATACCATAACCATACCATTACCATACAATAACCATACCATTACCATACAATTACCGTAGCATTACTATACAATAACCATACCATTACCATACAATAACCATAGCATTACTATACAATAACCATACCATTACCATACAATAACCATAGCATTACCATACAATAACCATACCATTACCATACAATTACCATAGCATTACCATACAATAACCATAGCATTACATTACCATTAACCATACCATTACCATACAATAACCATAGCATTACATTACCATACCATTACCATACTAGCCGCACTGGTCATGGACCATACTATTACCATAACTTCTCATACCATATCATTTGCAGATTGTTATGAATATCTTATTCTGATATTGTTCTGTGGTTTTTGTTCTCATATTTTCAGATTTCCCTTTGTGCGAATGAACCAAGGTCACTTTGGCATAGCATCAATACATTGCTCCAACTATTCAGGTTATCCAAAGGTGGTGGTATCCCACAGATGCAGGTACTTCAACTACCACAATCCCAATCAATGAATGCCTGCAACATAACATGTTTTTGTCCAACTAATTGACTCTTCATTACCATGTAAAACTACCTGTAATGTACAGTAAGTCACCCTCCAAACCTTTGTACATTAACACATCTCTTTTGCTCACCAGATAAATGACTGGCCTGATCTGAAATACCGAGCATTCTTGTTGGATGTCGGTCATGGAAGGTTGCTAAATAATGTGAGTTGATAAACGTTGTAAAATCTATCGCCATATACTCATAAACAGCGGTAAAAATCTTGTGTTTTTTCTATAGGACGCGTTATTATTCTTAGTTGATGTACTGTCGAACTTAAAGTATAATCAAGTATGTATAATCTTCCTTTATTTACTATTTGATCTTTTACATTGTATTCGCTTATGTTACGCTTTTGTTTTGTTTTTCTCTTTTGTTACTCACTTTTTACCATCTTGTGTTATGTTACTCAGATGGTGTTATGTCTACAAAACAATTATCAATTCGCGAATCACGGCGAGACAACGAAAAACAGTTCGCCGTATACACAGAGGTCAGTATATGCTGAAGTAATTTGTTTTGTTTTATAATTTTATGTTTGCCCCAAGATGAAGGCTCACATACTATAGATATTATATTACAAAGATTTACGAAGATTTAGGCCGTACAAATAAATAAAAAAAGAAAAAGTACACACATAGGTGTATCAGGTTAAAACCTTGAATCTTTTATTATCTATATAATATAACTTTGAACCAGGGTTCGAAGTAACGGTGTGCAATGTGCAATTTGCACATCGTTTTGGCCCAAATAGTAAAAGTTGCACGTCACTTTTTAAAACGATGTGCAGAAAACATAGGCTCAGTATTGAACACAAACAAATAGTTCTGACAAACTATAAGTTAAGTTTAACAGTCCTATTTCCCAAAGGTGGAAAAATTGTATGTATTTCCCGCAGCCACGGAAAAATTGGTATTAAAATCGTAAAGAAAAGCCATAATCGATTGACGATTGTCGTCGACGCCATTTTTTGCGTGTCTGCTCTAAAGTGTCCTGGGAACGAATCACTTTTCCGCACAGGCCCGCGCAATGTTCAGGATCTGCCCGCACAAAATGGCATCTTTGTTGCGCATTTTAGTGATTTTATAAACTTTCCAATCTCTTAAACCAACAGGGGCAATGGCAACCGAAAGTATCACACGCCTAGCCTAGAATTCCTTTAGGCATTCAATTTCTTGCACACCATTATTTTGCTTATATTGAGAGGGCCCACCTGGATGTCATATTTTCGGGGGAAAAATGCAAATCGTTTTTACTCAACTAATTCGAACCCAGTGCTTTGAACTGAACAGCTAGAAAATATTGAACTTTAGTTTTAAAATTAAGACCAATAACTTATTGGGAAATAGCATAATAATAATATTATATATAACATAGATAAATGCTGAGATTCAGTAACCAAGAAGACGAGCAGCTGAGGTAAAGAGCTTTTAAAAAGCGAAGAGCATGAGCAAGAACGTATTTTGTCCAAAATAATAGTCGCCCATCTCCACAACGGACATAAAAAAAATCAAAACGAAATGCATGCCCGAACATTCTGTCCAAACATTAAACTGTTCCGCGTTATTTTTTGCGAATTGGTTAATTTTCCTAAATTTACTTGACAAATTTCAATCCGTGAGACATGATGATTGTTAATGCAATTTCTTCTGCAACTTCTGTTGCAACAAAAATGCAAGCCAAGTTGTGAGACAAGTTTCATATTAGGTTAACATCGAAGAACATGACCAATATTTTTTCTCTTTCTATATAGCGATATTCTCAAATTAGATCGATATTGTCGGAAAAGATACATCGAGCTAATCCCTTTCATGGATCACGTGTCGGATTTCCCAAAATGGTAATATTGACCACTTATTACAGTCATTTCGCATTTATTGGTTGGTATTAAGCTTATTATAAGTGTTAGTTTTCACTGTTTATTGGAAATTTTGTAAGTCAAGGATAAGGTCATAGATGACAATGACCATTACGAAACGGCATACCGCGCCTCACCGACAGAGAAAAATGCGATATTGACGTCCTGTTTCGCTGGTCGTCAGTTTTACCAACGAAATTAGTAGTTTTCTTTGCGAATATTTTTTCTGTCGGTGGGCGAAATACTGAAGTGTAAAATAATAATGAAAATCGGCTTAAAGTTGGTTACTTGTTTAGCGCTGTTCGACTTGCATATTCGACTTGCATGATGTTCATATTTTTACCTCAAGGTTAAAACGAGACAGGAACAAGAATCGTGAAGCGACGACTGCAGTTGACAGCAACAAGCAAACCAAGTAGGTATTTCTTGTTGAAATTCTTGCAACAACTAACGCAACAACTAAATTATATGAAATCAAATACATACGATAAACCCAATTATATATACAAATCAAATATCTAAAAACGTTGGTGTACTGCCGAAATAGCATGTAAGTTGTCTTCGTCAGAGAGTGATCCTCAGAGCTTTCAAAATGATCGCGGAAGAAAAGCGCGGGAAAAACCGGTTACAAACAGGTTTTTTAGAGTCCATAATAACCTCCTGTCCAAATATCGCAGCCTGATTAAATGTGTATAATAATATATATATAAAATAATATACATACGTAAATCCAAATACTTGTATATAATTAAGAATTATAAGAGGAATAAATATTGGTGTATATCTAGAACGAAGTCCTGCAGTCGAAAGGTTAGACCAAGCTGTTGGCAACGGTCTCAGCGTGTTCAACATCTAGCCGAAGACCTTATAGTAGTATAGAGAGTGGTGGTACGAGCTCAGTCAACGTCAACCGTAATATAAACACCAAAACATCACCAAATTTGTGTCAAGCCACAACTGAGTGATGTTTTGGTGTTTATGTTTTACAATCGACGTTGGTGAGCTCGTACCACCACTCTCTATACTACTATGGCAATCATTAGTCATTCTAAACACCCCTCCCATGTTTTCTACTCAATTGATAAGAAATACTAAAATAACTGTTTTCGCTAAATTTAAAGCTAGAATATGTCGTTTCATCATTTTCACGTCTTTAAAAAGTAGAAAGTGTCGTTTCAACATTTTCGCGTATTTAAAAAAAGGCATAGTGTGCCACTTCAACGTTTTCACACATTTAAAAAAGTAGAAGGTGTCATTTCAGCATTTTTACATTTTTGTTCAACAAACCACCGACGCGTTCTGCTGCTGTCTCACAAATTCACGCGCGAAAAAAAAACCACCAGATTTTGATTCTAGTGGTGATGTTTATCCAAATGGATAGCAAAATGGTGCTCTTTTGATTGGCTAACAACATTGACTAACAAATAGCCAGTTGTTTTGCGAATTAGTCCGTTTGCTCACTATTTTCAGTGGGTGTCTCACTTTTAAAGTGGTGATCGTACACATATTTCGACGTTGTGATTCCTCCCGACAACAAGCCCAAGAAAGGCACGTACGGCGTCACAATCGCGACAATGCTCTCAATGTCTTTCTTTAGTAACGGGTCTTTTTGCAGCTCGTCATTTAGTTCGTCAGGATTTTCAATAGCGTTCAACCCATCCAGTAAGCTAGCGAATTTGCTGATTAGCAAGTCGGTGAGAAAAGCGTTTGCGATTTCCATTCTCTTCAACTCGTATTGGCGCCATATCTTATCAATAACTTTTGCGGACGCTTTTTTAATGTACGCTTCGGACTGACTTACCACACCGTCACCGGACAGTCTAATAAGTTCGGATCTCCTAACGTCGACGTTGTCTTCCACAGTTGAGGTGTCATCAGTCTCCTCAACTAATTCCTCAATCGTGGGATTTTCCTCACTTTTGCGTTTTACCATCACGCTATTACTTATACCCATATTTTATTGCGGAATAACAACTTCGTGACTGTATGGGTAGCGCAGTGAGATTTCTAGTCTAGCGTACTTATTATTTTTTAATGCGGTCACAATCGCCGACGATTTTTCTCTGCTAATGTTTCCAAGGTAATCGTCGATAACGACCTTCATATCACTTCTGCTCGGACAGTAAAAACAAACAAGCTTACTAATGTTTTCTCTATACGGTTTTGCGATCGACGTCAGTTGTTGTGTGATGACAATAACGCTCAACATAAAATGTCGCGCACTAAAAGCTAAGTTGACCAATTGACTAGTCCTATTCTTAACATCTTGAGAGCTCGCGCAGTCGTCCAACACAATCAGAGTGTTAGTGCCTTTAAAAACATTTGTTACACACTTGAGAACAGCGTCGACACTGTCTTGCGCACAGTCTATCGCTAACACGTCGGGGTCGCGTATGTATCTCCAATCTTGATATGCTTTGTTCCACTCAAAAGTAGGACAAATCAACACAATGTAGTCAAATTTACTAAAGTACTCAGATTCCAATGTTTCCAGCAAATAATGCGTCTTACCACAAGCTGTCATACCAACAATTAACATATTAAACGGAGTCTCCATTAACTCACGTTTGATTTAATACTGGATTGATTGCAACCCATTGTTCATAAAGTTGACCAACCCATCACTTATCACAAACACCCTGCACATGACATTTGCAGTCGTCGCTTTCTTTGTGATTTCAAGAAGCACACCGGATTGTGTGTTCACAATTTTTTTACCAGTGGCGACGTTGTAATTATCTTGGACGCTCCTCAAGTCAATGACTAACGCAAAACCATCTTTATAGAATTTCTGTATAGTCATGAACTGAGCGTGTTCTTCACCCAACCCAAACAACCGCTTCGCTTCTGCATAGAACTTCGACTTTGGGATGCCTTGTGAGTACACACTATTTGGCACACCTTCGATTGTGACTCTAATATTCTCAATATTTGGGTAAAGAAACTCCTCACTGTCTGTTCGCACCTTATTTGTGAATAGCAACACAATTGCCTTCATGCTTTTTCTTGGAAGATTAATGTTTTCATTCACAATGGTCGTGCCTTTGTCCCATTCGGTGGTTTTCATCAACGTAACGTGCTCATACGACAAACTACGACCACTTGCGTAGCCCGACGCTATTTCGTCAGCGAGCTCCTGGTTATCAATCGTCTCATACTCAAGCTCGAGGTTCTCCAGAGTGTATCCACCCACAGCGCTACCAGATTGCGCCACCATGATGTCTGCGGCCTTCGGAAGTGTGATCACATACTGCAAGTTGTTGTTCATGCTAAAAGGAGCGTACAACCCATGGTCATTCATGATTTTACCAAGCTTAATCCGCTGTTTCGTTCCAATCACACCAAACATCAACGCGTCGCTAACTTTAGCAACGTTCCCACTTGCTGCGCCACTGTCATCCTTAGAAATTAACTTTCTCAAGTTCTCACCACCAATACCATAGTCAATCATTTGGTCTCGCGCAGTAACACTTTCCCAAAGGTCGCGATAAACACCAGTGTAATTTTCCCCATTGTTGTCATACACAGTTTCCCCAGCTAGTCTCACAACAAGTTTCTCAACCAACAACTTGCTAACATTATTCAAGAACCAGCTTTTGGCGTTCGCATTCTTAAAGTCGAACACTAAACCTAATGATCCAGGCACCAAACAGCTACTAACCTTAAGCTTCGGTATATCAATGTAAAGTTCCTCACCAGGACTGACTTTATTAGGGTTCAACGTGATCACATGCTGTGTTCTCACCCCTTTTATGCCACCCATGGTCGCTCGTCTAAAACCAGGACTCAACTCTGCTGACGTGACGTTCATATACCTTTACATATGTTTTATCGCTACCGTTTTAGCTTGTAATAATCATAAGCAAACCACGCAAGTACCACCGCGAGTACCCACAGATTTTGAGCCAACCAAGCGAGACCCTTCGCACCCAACGTCAACGCATTGTAAACTAAATTAGCCAGCCCAACAGCCCATGGACCCATCTTCATTATCGCGTTCTTAACAGCCTGTGCGAACGACCTCGTAGCCATAGCGCCTTTCATAACAGCAGACCTCCCAGCGATAATAATAGTTGTTATAATCCCAGCCACTGAAATTGCTACAGCGCTCAACCCAACCATATTTTCTTTAGCCCATTCCTTAAATTTCTGCAATCTGTCAATGTCGACTTCTTGTTGCGCTCTAACCTCTTCTATTCGCCGCTGTTCTAGGATTCTGTCTATGGCTTTCTCAAGTCCTCTCACTCTTTCAAACAAACCAACGTACTCTCGCTCTTCGTCACTCGTGAGACCACTTTGGCCAGCTTTTTTTTTTTCAAGCTCCACCAATCTCCCATTCGCTTCGTCTAACGCCTTTTGAAAATAGTCTGCTTGTATTTGCAATGCACCATTGTCACCTATTCTTGACTCACGCAACACACCATCACCTGGATTAAGCACACCATTCAGCTCACGGTTTTCGTTTGACGATAACCCAAGTATGTCAACATAACCCACTTTTGTATCAATTACTGAGGGGTTGTCTGGGGTCACTTCTGTTGTGGCAACTGTTGTTTCTGTACTCTTAGGGATTTGACTAACTAACTGTTTGAATTGCTTAATCGCGTTTTTACTACTCACATCTTTACTGTAGATCGAGCCGTTTTCCACAGGTATTAGAATTCGTTTGGGTTTTCCATATTTACCATCTTTGTTTATCGGTTTGAAAAGAATAACCTTTGAGTCCGTAACCCACGACCTGTTGACTATTTCCCTTGACGCGTCGTCTTGACCGAGTCCCTTTTTGTTTAATTTACGTATTTTCTCATTTATTAGCTTGATTCTTTTTACGTTGTTTTCTGTTAGCTTTTTGTTGGATGCTTTTAGCTCGCCCAGCCTTCTCTCAATTTCTTTCTCCTCTTCAAAAGCTATACTAAAACTCTCGTCATTGACATCACCATATGACTCCTGCTCAACAAACTCCACTGCAGGGACTTCTGTGTTGGTTCCCCTTATCGTCACCGTCTTACCATCATCAGTATCAATAAATGACGTCTCTTTTTGCCAATCTCGTCTCGCGTCTAGCTCACTCCTTATCTTTTTCGCTTGGTCTTGATAGTCATCGTAATTAACACGAACGTCTTCCGGCATGTTGTCTTCAGTGTACCCACCGTACACGCCTTGAATAGCATCTTCAATATCGGTGAGCGTATTTTCTAATTGCTCGCCACTCATGCCTTCATACTTATTGAGGGTTTCCATCTCAATCTCGTTAAAATCTCTCCCACCTTTAGCCATATTACATTAGCTCACATTTTGAATGTCGCTTTCTGGTATTCATGAATCACGTTTGCTTTCTAGTTTAGATAATTGTACGCAAGCCACGCGAATGTCACCGCGAACACCCACAGATTTTGAGCTAACCAAGCGAGGCCCTTCGCGCCTGTCACCAGCGCGTCATAAACTAAGTTCGCCAATCCAACAGCCCATGGACCCATCTTCGTTATCGCGTTTTTAGCAGCCTGTGCAAACGACCTCGTGGTCATAGCGCCTTTCATAACGTTAGTCCTCCCAGCGATAATAATAGTTGTTATAATCGCAGCTACTGAAATCGCTAAAGCACTCACCCCAACCATATTTTCTCTAGCCCATTTCTTAAACTTCTGCAATCTGTCAATATCAATCTCTTGTTGCGCTCTAACCTCTTCTATTCGCCGCTGTTCAATAACCATGTCTTTAGCTTGTGTAAGTCCAATCACTCTTTCAGCTAGATCGACGAACTCTTCGTTCTCTGCGACCGTGAGGTCTTTTTCTGCGAGCTCCGCTATTCTTTTGTTCACTTCATTTATCAAGTTTTGATAACGGTCCGCTCGTATTTGCAATGCGCCAGTGTCGCCTATTCTAGACTCACGCGACACATTCTCGCTTGGATTGAGTAGCGCGCTCAACTCACGGTTCTCGACTGGTGTTAGTCCAGGTATGTTGACGTACTCTGCGTGTGTGGTGTCTAATAATGGCACACTCCTCGCGACGTCTTCACGATCTCTCACGTTGTCAATAGTCTGCGTTGCGAGATCACTAAAAACCCTCTCCACATGTTGATACACCCCTCCACCACTCCGCGTTACGAGATTGCTAGTAGTCTCCCCCATGTGTTGACGAAGTCTTATGTCGTGTTCGCGCTTCAGTCCACTCTCCACTCTAGTTAGTCTAGTTTCCTCATCGGCTGTGACGCCTAGATCACCCCGAGCTAGCTCAAGATCTTGAGTGGCTCTTTCGAGACTGCGATCTAGTTCATCATTACTCATATCTTTGTATTCATCAAAGCCCTCCGTCTCGAGGTCGTCGAAGCCACTCTTAGCCATGTTACACTAACCTACATTTTGAATATCACTTTCTGGTATCCATGAGTTATGTTTGCTCTCATAACCCAACCATTTGACCAGCGCCATCTTCTTCCCTCTGACTTTCTTTCTTTTCAACACCTTTTCAACTCTGTACACATCGTCGCCACGTTTCTTATTGACCAGCGATAATTCCTGTTCATAAAATTTACCAATAATCTGTTCACCGGTGTGATCCTCAATTTCGTACACATTTGGATCACCACGAATAACCTTTACCACTTTAAACAGCTCTTCAGTGAAGTTGGCTTCATAGCCCTTTGTGAACACACTCTTGTATTTACTAATTCTCACTGACTCACCAACTCTAAACTTCGGCAATGGGTTGTCTGCAAATTGGTGACCAAACAAAGTGGTCCAAACTTCGCCTTCGTTTGACTTATTGACGTCCTTCGGCTTCATCATAATACTGCGATTCACACTGCTATTGTAATTGCTCACGAACTGATCCAAAGTGTCAATCCATTTGTATGTCCCACGAGCGTAAAAGTACTTCCACATAATGCTCTTCAGACTTCTATTAAAACGCTCAACAACAGCAGCCTTTTTGTCGGTCTTAGTGCTGAAATATTCAACACCGTGTTTTTCCAACAAACTTTTCACACCAACGTTGTAGAACTCAAGTCCATCATCAAATTGTGCTAACTTAGGTGTGACCCCAAACCGATCTTTAAAGTCAACCAACAATTTTCCAACAGCCTTAGTCATGTTCTTAGTGTCTTTTCTATAAACCGCAATACCAAAAGCGTATCTACTCAATATCTCAATACCTGTCAATATCCAATAATAACCTCCATTCTGTTTTGAGTACTTACTCATGTCCACTAAGTCCATTTGGAGCTCTTCACCAAGAAATCCAACAAAAGTCGCGCGGAACTTATGTTTTCTCACAATAGGTTTGTACCTAGTGTAAGTGTCCTGCGCTGTCAACCATTCTTTCACTGTTTTTCTAGTTACTTTCAATCCGTCTCCCAATGCACTTTGATACAATTTCTCTACACCACTGTACCCTGTCTTGGGACTATAATAAATATCTCTCAACCCTTGCTCTGTTTCCACACCAAGCTCCATATAATTCACACAATATACAGTTCCAATAGCACCGCACCAATTTTAATAGCGCTGTTATTTGGTTTGACGTGAAATGTCATACTTGAGTAAACACCTTTCTTAATACCCACCTTTGACTCAATGTCTACATGACGTTGCACTGACCCCTTCAAAGACTGCTCAGTGGGTATTGGTAACGTTGTGATCACATTGCTACGCTTCCCATCAACGCCTACATTGTTCTCGGTTTCAACAATATCACATGAGATTTCTATGTACTTCAGACCTCTATACATGTCGACCTTGTTTGGGCTGACGTGCCACCGCTTCCTTTGGATTAACGTGTTTTCTGCAAAGCCGAGGAGAGGTCCAACCCCACGCAACCTTAGCAAGGTTGTGGCCTTCACTCTACATCCACCAGATGGAATTTTCTCTATTTCAAGACTTTGCCCCACGCCAGGGATCTGAAGCTTCATAAACTTAACCAACTCGTTGAAGTTGTAGTGTCCCCAAGGCACTGAGATCAGTGAGAGACTATCGAAGGAGAAGTTGGTTGTGTTTGCCAATACGTTATTGTAGTTCCAAAACACAGTGGCTGTCTTAACCATAATGCATGGGTTGTCGTGCGTGATCATCACACTGTTGTCAAAGGACACAACTTTTTCTGCGCCTTCAATAAACACCGTCAACTTTCGCATTATGTATAACATATGGTGTGTTTTATGCAGAGAGCCCTTCATGAGTACTATGGAAAGTATTACAAACGTGCGATGGTGAGCACGTCAAAAAGCACCCTCACACCACTTTAGGCAAATTCGAGTTCTATCCAAATATTTCGCAAGATGGTGAAATCATGAGTGTCAACATATATCTCAGAAACAACGACATAACCAGCGCAACCTTCAAAAATGGTAAAAACATGTGGAAGTGGTTACACAATATACAGTTCCAATAACACTGCACCAATTTTGAGACTACCGTTATTTGGTTTGACGCGAAACGTCATACTTGAGTAAACACCTTTTTTAATACCCACCTTAGACTCGATGTCTACATGACGTTGTACTAACCCTTTCAAAGACTGTCCGGTGGGTATTGGTAACGTTGTGATCACATTGCTACGCTTCCCATCAATACCCACGTTGCTCTCAGAGTCAACAATGTCACACGAAACTTCTATGTACTTCAGACCTCTATACATGTCGACCTCGTTTGGGCTGATCTCCCACTCTGAGCCACCATAGATCCACGCATCCCCCTCGAAACCAAGTAGAACCCCAATGGTTTCTCCTATGCGAGCTTCGCTATTAGCCCTGACCCTACATTTGCCTGTGGGCGCTAGTCTCTCTATCTCGAGATTCACCTTATACTTGCTAAACTTGTGTTTTAGATCTTCAACCAATGTGTCGAAGCTGAAGTGCCCTTCACCCACTTTAACTTCTGCATTAGGGGCGTACCAAGGGGTGTCGTTATCATGGAGAGTAGTGATGTCCTCGTTTATTATGTTATTGTAGTCCCAAAACACAGTGGTTGTCTTGACTATAATGTATGGGTTGTCACTCACGATCATCACACTGTTGTCAAAGGACACAACTTTTTCTGCGCCTTCAATGAATACCGTCAACTTTCGCATTATGTATAACATATGGTGTATTATATATGCAGAAAGCCCTTCGTGAGTACTATGGAAAGCGCTACAAACTCGCGATGGCTAACACATCAAAGGCTGCACACGACGCGAAGGCAGACCTCATCAAAAAGTATCCTCACGCTACTTTAAGCAAATTCGAGTTCGATCCAAATATTTCGCAAGATGGTAAAATCATGAGTGTCGATGTGTATTTCAAAAACAACGACATCCTCAGCACAGACATAACCAGCACAACCTTCAAAAATGATAAAAACATGTGGAAGTGGCTACACAATAGTAAGTTCCCAATAATATGGCAAGGCGGTGGAGCTATCCAACCACTACCAAAAGGTCATAAGAACCACTGGGGGCTTTGGGATGGCTATCCAACGGAAAACGTGTTGAATTATCCAGTGAACAACTTTAAAGTTTTTGTTAACCAGAGTAGCTACTTCATGTCAAAGCTACCAGTCTTGCGAGTCACCACGTCAAAGACAAAATCAGAGTGGGACGACAACGAATCCTACTACCGTGTTGTGTTCGCGACGTATTGTGCTAGTTTCTGTTGTGGGGTGTCACTGCAACATTTATCAGTGTCACAAGAAGTCCACCCCGTGGTCACAAGTGTAATGAGATTTCATTTGTACTTCACCATTAGAAGACTTCTCAGAAGAATGGAAGGTGGTGAGACCATGAGATCAATAAGTAGAGAATTCAACGCCTCTGAATTGTATGGTAAGATTTCCAAGATTCCTAGAAGGCACTACTACCAGAATAAAGTCCTGAGCGATGACACTTTAGGTGAATCCAGAGTCTTCACACTCAACGACGTTCAGAACGATTACAAACGATACGTCGCGCGACTCTCAGACGGCTTTACCAACATTGGACTGCAATATCTAAATCAAAGCATAGAAGCCTTTGTGTACTCCACACTTGGTGCGCAAGCGAGAACACGTGTGTCAGTCGTTGGTGGTTCTGCAGGAAGTCTAGAGACCCAACAAGAATTCCGCAAGTTGTTTTCTGACAGTGTTATACAGTATGACGTATCGACATGGATTCTCAACATGAACAAATCGATTAGAGACACCAACGTTGTCCAAAATCTCGCAGTGTCGCCAAGTACATGGTTAATGCCAAGCAATGTAGTAATTCTCAAGAATAAAATCGCTGGGTACAACAACTTATTAAAGATTGCTACAGAGTCCATGAGATTTGGAGTGAACACTCGCTTGAATGCAACAACACCAACAATTACGGCTAAAAAAGTCCACCAAGAAAATGTGGTGACTAACTTAGTAGCGCCAACGACTGTGAGGAGAAAAGCTCACCAAGAAAGTGTGGTGGTGGTACCAACGACTGTGGCTAAAAAAGTTTACCAAGAAAATGTGACACCACCTCCTGTGAAAAAAACAGTGACCACCACCACAAGTGAGTCAGACACGACAACGCTGGTGATAATCTTGGGGTTCTCAGCAGTCTCTGGCTATCTGCTAACCAAATACACCTTGAAGTAGTAATGAGTCTAAACTATGGGTATGAGTCTGACGACCCTCACGATAAAATACTAAAGAGAACGAAAAGGCATCTGGACGAAGATCCTAAATTAAGCGCGACCGGCGGAAGGATGTCTGGAATAATAGACATGCAAGGCTCAGCGATAAAAAACGTAGCAGACCCAGTCGATGACTCAGATGCCACGAATAAAAGAGCTCTAGAGCAATTGCTAGCAGGTTTCCTCAAGAGTCAGTCCTACAATGTTGTGCTCGACTTCAACGTTAGCACACACGCCTTGAAAAATGTGGAATTTCACACCAATGGTTCAAACAAAGTGAAAGCCATTGGTGAAACGAGTAAATTAGTGCAAAACAACCTAGCTTATGGCCCTATTGTTGGCATCAGCGGTGTGAGTCAAAGTTTTCTATCACCTGTGTTAACACCACTCCCACTTGAGTCAGGTCTTCATTTTAATTGTCCAAGTATGCAATGGTGTGATCTCTCCATTTTTGTTGTGGTGAGGTTACCAATGAGAACCGCTGGATCAAATTGGGAGACAATTATATCAAACGACGATGGTAGTTGGGATAAGTTCATAGGGTACAAGACTGGTGTGACCAACAAGCTCGCGTATGGTGGTAGCATCCCAGCGATGGAGAAAGTATGCACTATTCCGAGTAGCATTGACATAAGTAAAACGCATATGATATCAATACACTGGCAAATGTACAATTCACACGTCAGGGTCAACAACGTTAAGTCAACCGACTCAGACTTCATAGCAAATATGAAAAAGATAGGCGCGCCCTACGGAACAATTTTTGGAATACATCGACCAAGAATACCACTCACACCTTATGCGCACCCATCGTTGATAGAATTCTACGGTGTGAAAATCGTGAGTGGTTACATGACAAACCGAGACATCATAATCATGGGTGGAGAAATGATGAAGGAATATGGTGTAAAGTAAATGGGAGCGTGTATTTCGAGACCTCATGAAATATATAAGATAAATAAGACGACTGATCACATGTTCAAAGCTGGTGGATCATTTGGTCGCGGTGACGTTACTCTCGAGCTCCACGCTGAGATTGGTATGAGGTCTAAAAAGACTTACGGCAAACCTATTATGTTACCAGAATTAGACACTGTGGGAGTGGTAGGAGACGTGACTTAAGTTATGTAATGGGTTGGTTTAGAAAACTGGCTCGTAACATTAGAAACTTTTTCAGACGACGTAGAAAACTGAAGACTAATAAAACGTATTTGCTGCATTGGTACACAACAAACCAGATCTATAAAAAACCTGACACCTATGTCGAGTAGTTTTTTTGTAGGAGACTATAATATAGTGATGACCTCCACAGTGCTTCGATTATTCGACTTCGATGGTCATCAAATCACAACGGTCATGGACAACGGTGAAGTATGGTTCAAAGCAAGAGAAGTCGCAAGTGCTCTAGGTTACGCTCGACCAAAAGATGCAGTCAACGACCACGTCGAACCTGATTGTAAAATGAAGATAGAGCAGGCCTCGTTTATCAACGAACTTGGGGTCTACTCACTGACGTTCTCGAGTAAAATGGAGCGTGCGAAACACTTTGGAAGGTGGGTGCACTCGGAAGTCTTGCCAAGCGTTAGAAAAAGTTTAGCTGACGTTGGTCTCAAACACAATCAATTCGTAATGATCACCGAGTTCGACCTTCATACGAAAGTCGTCGGTTTTCTTAGGAAATATTATCCAGAAGCTATTTTGATAGCTGCTTGTGGTGAGAATCAAGACACCTCAAGTAAAAGAATAAATTCGTGGAAAAAAGGTTATCAACGTGGAACGCCTGACTTGATTATTGCCAATGCGAACCGACAGCACAGCGGGCTTGTGATTGAGTTCAAGAACCCAGGTGGCACAGGTAGGACATCCAAAGAGCAGGAGTCTCTGTTGCTCAGATATAAATCCGCTGGGTATCTAACGTTGTTGTGTGAGTCATACGACGACGCTATTACCACGGTAATAAAATATTTCTTTGACGTTGGGTTTCAGTGTTCTCACTGCCTTCGTAAATTTAAAAATAAATCAGCGTTGAGTAACCACGAGAGACGCTATTGTAAAGAGACTTTTTAGACAGTGACTGATGAGTCGAATTAGCGCTCGTTCTCGTTGTTGAGACGACGTCTGAAGTGACAACTGCTCTAGCATTTTTTAAAGACGTTTTTAACTCAGTAAAAAATGTCTGCGAGACTTTCTCTACTTATTTCACAAACCTTCTGACCACTGTGTGAAAAAATGTTTCTATTTACATTGGACGCTTCATGTGACCAATGTATAAATTTAAAAAAGTGGGGTATCCGAGAACACCCTTAATTTTGTGTGGAAGGATGATGACGTCTGCACACTGCGCGATATTGCTCAGCACCACCAACGAATGATGGTCCTGGATTATATCTCCAATTGAATGGCGCTTCAACAGTTGTTCCGTAAGTGTCGCGACAAACGGCGCAATACGCTTTTAGAAATGTGATGTCGTCTGCCATTGGGAAGAGTGTGTCAAGTTCACCAAGTCTTTTTAAATGCTCCGTTGTTATGAGACCACAAATAATGACATGAATGCCAGCTTTGATGTACTCGTGAATAACTGGGAGTAACCCAGAGTACCAATGGCCTTCGTCAATTCCGATGACGTCATAATCGGCTATCTCGGAAGAACTTGGGAGGTTGGTGATTAACTTCGCAGGTAAACTGTCTGATCCGACAACAATGGTCTGACGATGTGTGGAGAACGCGTGGTCAGTTCGCCTAGTGTCACGTTTGTTGTTCATGTAAACGACTTTGAGCCCTGACTTACTTAACGTGAGTAACCTGCGGAGAGTCTCGGTTGTTTTTCCTGCAAACATGGGACCAATCACAATTTCTAGTTTACCGACTTTCTTCATGGTTACTATACCTCCAGAGAAACGCTCTCCCCTCTCGCGGCAACTGTTGTTCGTTGTTAAATATCCGCTGGAGCTCTAAGTTTTCAAGATGAGTCTTCGAGCTCTCATGTCTTGAGCGACACATTGGGCTATTGGTAGCCACACCGCATGGGTAACAGACGTACGCGTTTTTATTTCTCGCAAAGTGTCTGTGGGCGGGTGAGAGTACGTGGTCCCTGATATCGTCCGCACCCAGTATCTCATTACACCCAACCTTGCAAACGTGAACGTCGCGGTTTGCGGCGAGATCTAGCCACGCTTTGGCTTTGGTTGGGCATGGTTTCCATAGAAGGGTCGCTAAGAACACTTGGAGGGAATTACCGAGTAATGTAGCTGTGGACCCACTAGGGTTGTTCAAGTAGACGTCACTCGCTAACATAAGGTACTTGAATGATGAGTAACACCACACAGGGATTATGCCAGCTAACACACCAGCAAGCTCGTTGGCTCTGTCTTCTCGAAGATCGATCCAAGCGTCGAGAAGATACCTCGTATGGCGGATCTGAGAGCCAAGCCGTTTTGGTGGTCCTTCAGGGTCGGGGTCGAACATTGTGTATGTTGAGAAGTACTCGTTTAAGACGATAGGTCCAGAGGCGTCTTGTAGGGTAGGCACACTGATAAAGGCTGTTCTCAACATGTTGGCAATATCTTCTTCGCTGATTTCTCTGGCTTGAGTCATTATGTTATACTCTCAGAAAAAATCCTAATTTTTTAATGCGTTTGGTTTGGAACTGTGAGACACCTGTGAGGTCAACTGTGAGACACCTGTGAGGTCAACTGTGAGTAAGATAACACGTGATAGTGTATTAGATGGTTGAAGACTCACAGACGGCTGTTGAAGCTAAGATCACAGCTGATGTGAAAAGTGTTAAGGTGAAGGACCCAAAGCGCGTCGCTGCTGGTAAAAAGTTGGCTGAGATATCGAAAGCTGCGAAAGAAAAGAAAATGCGTGAAATGATAGTCAATGAAGAACAGGGTGGTGAGTGGAGCTACGGTTACATTGTTGGAACACTTGGTGTTATCATTGCTGCTGCTTCGTTGTGGTACACAATTAGCAGTGAAAAAGAAACGCAACTGGAGCCTGTGAGTACTGTGGTTAGCGCGTCAGAAAATCGTAGAGCTTGTCGTCCAGCGTTAGACACATTTGATTCTTGAACAAAACACACGACAATGTATATGGCTGCGATCGATCGAAAAGAACTTATGAACGAATTGTACGACGCGCTACTTGTCACGACTGGTGCTGTGGCAGTGAGTATGATTTCTAAAAAGGCTTTGGGAGAACCATTGGGAACACCAGAGACAGTTAAAGGTACAGTGAAACTTGCTGCAGCTGTTGGTGCAGGAACGCTGTTAGTAAAATGGATGCAATCAAAAAAGTGGATACCGACAGATCCATTCAAATCAACGTAAGTTAATGGCGAGTGTCGTGGCTGGAGGGATATTTAATGCAGTGGCTTTTGCAGGCGCTGGCTTTATGTTTTCAAAGTTCAATCACTCAGGCTATGAAGCTGAGATGAAAAGACATAACCATGCGTTGGAACAGCTAGCCAGTGCGAAAGAAGTGTGGTATGAAAATGAAGTCGCTAAAAAAGATCAGATTCAGCGTTTGCGACAACAGCTCTCTGATGCTAATGCTGACATCAATGACACAAACCACGCGTTGGAAGAACTTAGAAGCGTAATGACTATTCAGTACAGCGGACGAGTGTTCACTGACTCCCCGAAGATTGCGGATTACTATCAACCGAGTGCGGAAATGAAGGAATACCAATTGTTGTTTGTTAGCGCGCTAGGTTTGGGTAGTGGAATAGTAGTGTGGGTGCTAGTTCGGTAAAAAAAATGTTGGAGTAGTATAAGCGATGGACAAACTTATGAGGCAGATGAGCTATGGCTTAACAATTGACGAAATCGCGAATGAGACGCAAATTGAGTGTGGAGGCACCTTCAGGCTTTACTACTGCTCGGATTGTGACGTTGTGAAACATGTGACTGACTGTGGTGGGTACGCATGTCCAAAGTGTGGCGACACCGAATGGGGCTACACTCAGAGTTACAGCGACATGAGACTCACTCGGTTAAAAAGCGTTCACAAACGGTCTTGGTGGATGGGGAGGAGACTACGGAACGTTGTGAAGTATGAACACCTTGAGTTGATAAAAGAGGACTTCCTGAAAGTTGTCAATGTGCTGCACTCATGCAATTTGATCAAGGGTAGAAATGTCAGCAGATATGGGTACTACATTATTAGGTTGTGTCATAGAAGACGAGTTGAGACACTCAAGAAGGTGTCAGACCTCAAAGACGGGAAGGTGAAAGACTTGTTTGATAACAATCTGTTTGGGGTGGTGTACCCAAAGCTGGGATGGTGTGAAAGTGGTGACAATTACTACGACGAGTGGTCTAGGAAAAAAACAAGTGTAGTATATAGAAGCCATGGGTGACGTCACAGAAAACTCACTTGTTAGAAATGGTGCAGCCGTTGTAAATCCACTAACAGGTAGAGCAGTCAACGTTCATGGGCGAGTCTACAATCGACTTGTTAGAGACGGTGTTTTTAGCGACACGACAAATGTCAGTACTATTAACCCGCTGACAAACAGGCGAGTTAACGTTGGTAGTCGGACACACAACCGTCTTGTCAGAAACCAGGAGGCACAACCCACAGTTGAAGACCATAGCCCACGGCTGTTGGGTCAAGCACTGAGAGGGTTCACAAGGTCCTATGGGGTTGAGGTGGTTAACGATAGAGACATCAATCAGGTGAATGGTAGTAGAAGCGCTGTCATCAACCTTTTGAGACGTGAACTAGGTGAGACCAACGGAATGAAAGTGGTAGAGACAGTCAAGGTCACTTTTGAGAAAGTTTTAGAACTCAATAAGACCACGTACAAAACTGCCTACTTTAACAGCGAAACGTTCGTCGTCATTAATGAACACGACATCGAGGGTGTCGCCAATCGTGGGTCGGAGCAGATTTTGACGCGGATAGCTGGGTGGTTATCTGAGGGGTCTGGATGGACTATCGACAAAATAGATGCGCACTACGTCAATATCGCTATTTACAGACCTCTGCGTGGGAGTAGCTACATTGCGTTGCCAAAGGAGTTGCGTAACAGTAAGAAGGGTTTGATAAACGTAAATAACGGTGATGACAACGAGTGCTTTAGATGGTGTCACCTCGCACATAAATTCCCTGCTGGAAAAAACTCTGATAGAACGTCGAAGTACGCTAGGCATGTCAGTGAGCTGAATTATGACGGAATCGACTTCCCAGTATCAGTCAAAGACTACAACAAGATCGAAAAGGCTAACGAAATTAGCATTAATGTTTTTGGGTATGAAAATAAGCAGCCGTTCCCTGTGTACGTTTCTAAGGAGGCGCGCCCTGACCATATGGACTTGTTGTTGATAACTAATGACGTAGGTAACAAGCACTACGTCTACATTCGCGATTTTAATAAATTCATGCACCGGCAAACAAAGCACGAGGCGAGAAAGCACTTTTGTAGGTATTGTTTGCAGTGCTTCACCCGAGAGGACGTGCTTGAAAGCCACATTGAAGTATGTTTGATCATCAATGGGAAGCAAGCTATTAAAATGCCGCAAAAAGGTGCGAAAGTGAAATACGAGAATTTTAGCAGACAATTAAATGTACCATTTGTGGTGTATGCAGACTTCGAGGCTATCACACAGAAGGTGCACACAACAAGACTGTCAAGCGAGTGTAGCTACACAAACGCTTACCAGAGGCACGTTGACTGTGGTTATGGGTATAAATTGGTTTGTTGCTATGACAATGAGTACAGTAAGCCAGTAAAAGTGTATCGCGGTGAAAATGCAGTCAACAAGTTCATTGGGGAGATGTTAGAAATTGTTGAATATTGTAAAGAAACATCTGAAAGTCACTTTAACAAAGAAATGATACTGACTGACGACGATAAGAAGAATTTCGACGAGGCTAAGAGTTGCCATATTTGCAGCGTTGAGTACACTGGCGCTGACGTTAGAGTGAGAGACCACTGTCACGCGTCAGGTAAGTATAGAGGGTCCGCGCATCGTGACTGTAATGTGAACTTTAGATTGACTGACAAAATCCCTGTGATCTTTCATAACTTACGTGGCTACGATAGTCATTTTATCATGCAGGAGATTGGTAAGTTTGGTCAAGACATAAATGTGATACCGAACAACATGGAGAAGTACATGGCGTTCATGCTTGGAAAAAACTTGGTATTTTTGGACAGCTTTCAGTTCATGGGTAGCTCTTTGGACAACTTGGTGAAGAACCTACCAAGGGACGCTTTCAAATACACGTCAGAAGTGTTTCGCGACGATGGGTTGGCACTAATGACAAGAAAGGGAGTCTACCCCTATGATTATATGAACTCCTTTGAAAAATTCGACGAGCGCGAGCTACCCTCCAAAAAAGATTTCTACAGCGTTCTGAACGATGAGCACATCACGGAAGAAATGCACGAGCGTGCCATCGACGTGTGGGACTACTTCGACGTTGAAAGTATGGGTGGGTATCACGACCTGTATTTGAAAAGCGATGTGCTCTTGCTTGCCGACGTTTTTGAGAACTTTAGAAAGACGTGCCATCGTGAGTATAAATTAGACCCTTGCCATTATTTCACATCGCCTGGGTTGGCTTGGGATGCCATGCTGAAGATGACTGGAGTAGAACTCGAATTATTGTCCGACATCGACATGTTCCAGTTCGTAGAATTAGGTATGCGTGGTGGTGTGAGCTACATATGCAACAGACATGGTGTGGCGAATAATAAATACATGAAGGGGTACGATAAAGCGCAAGAGTCGAAGTATTTGATGTACCTTGACGCCAACAATTTATATGGGTGGGCAATGAGTCGAAGTCTACCTACAGGTGGCTTCAAGTGGTTGACTGAGAAAGAAATAAAAAAGGTTAATCTGCGTGAGTATCACAACAATAGTAAAAAAGGTTTACTGCTTGAGGTCGACTTGGAGTATCCAACCCATTTGCATGACCTACACAACGATTACCCGCTGGCTCCTGAAAAGATGGAGATAACTGTCGACATGTTGTCAGAGTACTGCACGAAAATCAAAAATAAGTTTAACGTGAGTGTTGGTGGTGTGAAAAAGCTGGTGACTAATTTGATGGACAAAAAAAAGTACGTGTGTCACTATGGAAATCTGCAGTTGTACATGGATCTTGGATTGAAAATCAAAAAGATTCATAGGGTCCTACAGTTCGACCAGTCTAAGTGGTTGGGCAAGTACATCGACTTTAACACAGTCAAAAGAACTGCGGCTAAGAACGCTTTTGAGAAGGACTTCTTCAAGTTGATGAACAACAGTGTGTTTGGAAAAACAATGGAGAATTTGAGGAAGCGTGTGGATGTAAGATTAGTGACCACCGAGAAAAAGTTAGAAAAGCTTGTCTCAAAGCCTACGTTTGTGTCTTGCAAGATATTTAGCGAGAATTTAGTCGCTGTCCACAAAGTCAAAGAAACGTTGACACTAAATAGACCTGCATATGTGGGTATGTGCATACTAGACTTGAGCAAAACGTTGATGTATGACTTCCACTACAACTATATCATGAAAAAGTACTCTAGCGATACCTGCAGACTACACTTCACCGACACTGACAGTCTGTTGTACACAATCAAAACTGACGACGTTTATTCTGACTTCATGGAGGAGCGCGAAAAGTTTGACAATAGCGATTACCCTGCAGACAACCCATTCGCTTTCAAAGAGAACAAGAAAGTCATTGGCAAGATGAAGGACGAGTGCGCTGGAACACCAATTATTGAGTTCGTCGGGTTGCGCAGTAAAATGTATAGCTATTTGAAAGAGGATGGGGGTGGTGGGAAAACTGCTAAAGGTATTAGAAAGAATATAATTAAAAAAGTGATTAAGCACGAAGATTATAAAAGTGTGTTACTCGAGCAGAAACAATTGCGACACACAATGAAGACCATTAGAAGTGTCAAGCATCAGCTAGGTAGTTATGAAATTAACAAAGTGTCGTTATCCTGTTTTGACGATAAACGATACCTTTTAGAAAATGGTATTGACTCCTACGCGTATGGTCACAAAAACATTGTAGTGAGCAAACGGACTAATTCGTAGAGTAGTTGGCTATTTGTTAGCTAACGTTGTTAGCCAATCAAAAGAGCGCCATTTCGCCATCCATTTGGATAAACATCACCACTAGAATCAAAATCTGGTGGTTTTTTTTTCGCGCGTGAATTTGTGAGACAGCAGCAGAACGCGTCGGTGGTTTGTTGAACAAAAATGTAAAAATGCTGAAATGACACCTTCTACTTTTTTAAATGTGTGAAAACGTTGAAGTGGCACACTATGCCTTTTTTTAAATACGCGAAAATGTTGAAACGACACTTTCTACTTTTTAAAGACGTGAAAATGATGAAACGACATATTCTAGCTTTAAATTTAGCGAAAACAGTTATTTTAGTATTTCTTATCAATTGAGTAGAAAACATGGGAGGGGTGTTTAGAATGACTAATGATTGCCATAGTAGTATAGAGAGTGGTGGTACGAGCTCACCAACGTCGATTGTAAAACATAAACACCAAAACATCACTCAGTTGTGGCTTGACACAAATTTGGTGATGTTTTGGTGTTTATATTACGGTTGACGTTGACTGAGCTCGTACCACCACTCTCTATACTACTCCTTATCATGACTACATTTTTCACAACTGGTTTCAGACTACACATTCAGTACTCGCAAAATTTCTGTCCATGATAATCACAAAGATTTGGCTTGGCAGGAATAATGGATTAAAAATGGTTAAATATAATAAAAAAGGTGTTTCTTAGATTCCCATTCAAGTAGTTTTGTCAGACACACAAAGAGTCGTGTTCCTAACGCATGACTCAGATTAGATATTTAAGAAACTAAATTTTGATATGGTTTGCTCTCTTAGTTCATCAAGCTGTCTATCACCTGGGAAAACAAACGCGACAAACTTTCCCAGAGACGCTAATGCTCAACTTTGTTCTGCATTTTCTTCCTCAAGGTAAAATTCAATGGCCGATGCAGAGGGTTAATTTGACATGTTTTTTCACTTTATTTTTCTCTTTTTGTTATTATCTTCCTACTTTCGTAGGTTTTTCCATGTTGGAATGAGTGCGCAGGATGAGATGGGGACTGGAGCCTCAGAAGAAGAAGAATGCAAGGTTAACTATTCATTCGGTGGTGTGCTAGTAGTTGTATTCTGTTGTGTTGTGTTGTGTTGTGCTGTGGTGTGGGGAGGTGTATGACGTCGTGTGGTGTCTAGTTTGTTGTGATGCGGTGTGTAATGTTGTATGATATCTGTGTTGTGTTGTGCTGTACTGTGTTGTGCTGTACTGTGCTGTGCTGTGCTGTGCTGTGCTGTGCTGTGCTGTGCTGTGCTGTGCTGTGCTGTGCTGTGCTGTGCTGTGCTGTGCTGTGCTGTGCTGTGCTGTGCTGTGCTGTGCTGTGCTGTGCTGTGCTGTGCTGTGCGTGCTGTGCTGTGTTGTGTTGCACTGTACTACGTTGTGCTGTCTGGGCTGTGTTGTGTTGTGCTGTACTGTGCAATGTGTGCTGTGCTGTGTCGTGATATGTGTGCTGTGATGTGCTATGTTGTGTTGCACTGTACTACGTTGTGTTGTGATGTGCTGTGTTGTGCTGTGCTGTGTTGTATTTGTTGTGTGGCGAGGTGTACAACAACGTGTATACATAGTGTGTTGAGCTGTGGTGTGCAGTGTTGTATCTGGTGTGTTGTGTCTTGGTGTGATGGTGTACTGTATGGTGACTGTTTATATCTGATCTGCTGTGCCGTTATGCGATGTACAGTGTTGTGTGGTGTCTGGTGATTAGATTAGATTAGATTAGATTAGATCAGATTAGATTAGAGACCTTACGCAAGCAAGAACAACAGTAAACTAAATGATTGTGTGTTTCTTCCAAGGTGAAGGAAAACGAATGTGTTTTGATAAACCACCTCAAAAGTATAAACGAGAACTGTGAAAAACATAGAAAGATTTCAATGTTCTGGGTGAACTCATTCCATGATCATATCAGGCGAGGGAAGGATATCCCACATGGTGTCATTGCTATGGAATATGGAGGCAAGGTGTGTGATGTATACTAGAACAGGGACCTTTGGAAGCAAACATAACGGTCTTAGAAATAAAGGTTAATTAGTCGAGTTAAAATGAACTATGAATGTGATTTCTTCAAGCCCATGGTAGTTTCTTAACTTTCAAAGCACTTGCAATTAGTGAGTCAACGTTAAAGTGGCACTACGATGAAAATTCACCGCCGTTTTTTAGATTTTCTTTAGCATAGAATAGTATTTCAGGGTCGAAAGTGATCATAGATGTAAAAAAAATAAAAAATGGTATTTTAAAGTAAGTATTTTAAGCTCTGAGATCACTACTATTTAGGCCACCATTACTGAGAACATGCATGTTCCAAGTGAGCCCGCAATTTCAAAAGGTAATATTGCTGGTGACGTCAGACTCTCAATGCTATACGCCTGAATTTCAGTCGAGGTTACTTGTTTTCTTGTTTTCTTCGAGAAGTAGATGAAATGTCCAGCCTTTCAGACGAAGAATTTGAAAAAAGGACCTTGATCATTATGGATATACTTGAAGAATTAGCCATGTGGAGTCTTCGCGTTGAGAGTCTGACGTCACTACCTTACGCTGGTCAGGAACATGATCGATTAATGGCGGACATAACAACTCCAGATTCGGAGTCAGAAAAATAATACTTGCCATCGTCGAATCGCGAAACAGTTTCGACCAAGTAATATTTAGCTGCTCTGCTTTATAAATACGTAAAAATATCGATAGGTAAAAATTTGATCGTAGTACTTTAAACAGGAGCGAGACATTGAATTATCATCAACTATAATTGATCTCGGTTTTAGTCGTAACGCAAGCATGTTAATGAATAATGCTAACTACCTTAAGAGTGAAGAACGAGTAAAAATCTGAAACGTCGCGTGCTATTATAGTAAAGCTATTTTGAAAAACAAAAACCTTTTGGTTGTTATTAATTTTAAGAAACATTTGTCCCGTCGCGGCTCCCACATCAACAGCCCCTTAAAGACAAGACATTATTACAATGAAGTTCTTTTTCTCTTTTTAGCCTCTTTATGACTTTGGTGTGTTTTGTAAATTGTGTTCAGACTCTGGGTAAGGACCGTGATAAAGATACATGTCTTTTAAGAAAATGCTGGTTTTGTGATTCGCTAAATGTTCTTTGTCTTTTTCTTTCTTTTTGACTGTAGCATTCCATATTATGTTTGTCCAGGCACAATGAGTTGGAGTAGGTAAGTAGACGGGCTATGATATTTCATAATTTTGAGTGACCTTGTATTGATGTAATGTTTAGTAGACGAGCAGCGATGTTTTATGAGGTTTCAGACACGAGGTGATAGTCGAGTTTTCTAGACCACTTTCGTAGCGTTCATTTTCCTTAAAGTGCATTTCAAAAATGCTTTAAAACCACAAATGGGTGCCACTTTTACTTCAAAAGTTGGCCATCTACGGCGCGCGCGGTCGCATGACTCGTTATTTACGTCACATGGTGATGGAGGAAAATGTGACTATAGCTGTGAAACGAGGTGGAAAATATTGTGTTACTGGAGCGGGAAATAATATTAGTTTTAAAAATACTAGCTACACTCCAGGAGAACTAGCGAAGATGCAATGCAGGTGCAAACCATGTGACGTAATAAAGACCACAAAACTCGAACCCAGTCCTTCCAATGGTCAACTTTTGAAGCAAAAGTGGTACCCAAAAGTGGTAAGCAGTTTTGAAAAATTTCTTTTATGAATTCAATATTTGTAAACATTAAGCTTTCAAAAATTGTAAAAAAAATTTCGCTTCATATGCATGATTAAGCGTCCAAATTCCCGTTTTATTTCACAATTAAACATTGTATTTAAAATCACTCTCAGAGACCACGACCACCTTTGTGGTTGGATTTTAGACTTTTCTAATTATTTTTCTTTTGTAAGCGACCACCCGCAGATTATATAAATTATTATTCTATTTCTATTAACTCCTATCTCACGTTTGGGAGTTTTACATGTTCGTAATATTTGGGTCTTCCTGAGCAAAATCATAATATATCTTGTCAGCCGAAAATTTCATCTTCATGGACTTTTTTGCTGTTAATGTTACTGGATGTGATGTCACAAGAGGCATTTTTGTGGCAAGTAACAAAAGAAAACTGGTTAGGAATGCCTCTTGTGACATCACATCCGGTAACTTTGACAGCGAAAAACTCCATGAAGATGACATTTTCGGCTGACAATGTATATTATGATTTTGCTCAGGAAGACCCAAATATTACGAATATGTAAAACTCCCAAACGTGAGATAGGCACTTTAAGCATGTGTGAATAATTACCACATGTCGTTCGCTCATTCCTGAAAGGTATTGCCTTACATTGTGGTCTTATGTTTGTTACACTTGCCCATAGTTTAGTTGGTGCTGTCAGTGATAGTGTTGGTTTAATTGATGACGCCGTACAGTCTGCCGTTAATTACAACGCCTTGGGTATCCTTGTCACTGATTGGTCCGCCTATGGTAACGTCACACCAATGGAAGTTAGTATATCTGCTTTTGCTGCTGGAGCAGCACTTTCCTGGAACTCAAAGATCAAGCAGGTTTGAGCAATCTTTATAAATAGTGATAAAAATAGCCTTAATACTTAATACTCATTTAGTGGCCTGATAAAACATTTCCTTGATGATGCATCCTATCCTATCCTATCCTACTCTATCCTATCCTTATTCTACCTATCCTAACCTGTCCTACCCTGTCTTAACCTGTCTCACCCTATGCTACTCTATCATGGTCGTGGCGAGATGGAATACTCGCACATGAGTCGTCTTCTTGACGATCTTTTTTAGTATTCGCGAGAGGTTGGACGAAATGAGAGATTGTACTGCTATCATATGATCGGACATGCCTGTATGATGAAATACATCGTGGAACTGCTAACCCCAAAACAACGTAGATCCTAACCCCCCGCTTAATGGGTTTTCTAACCCCCCGTCTAATGGTTTTCTAATACTAACCTTAAAGCGGCAGTAAGACGCAAAAATCATTTATCCCAATTTGGACTTTATCTAGAAGTGCATTCGAAATAATCAAGAATAGCGCTCTTACTTTGTCAATGTCTTATCTTGTTCCAGAGATATTTCAGTTTTTAAAAGCTGTAAATGAGATACCTGATGACATCATCTGCTCCACTCAAATTCTAAAAATGAGGAATATCTTTGGAGATAGCGGCTAGATTGTGCTGAAACGTTCCAGCTACTAAAAATGGTACACTGCACTGTGTATAGTTCATGCTTTATACATTTTTCATTTTAGAGATTTCCTTTAGTTTAAATTTTAGTGTAGATTACATCATAAGTTCATTTGCATCTTTCAAAAACGTCAATATCTCTGGAACAACATAAGATATTGACTAAGTAAGAACGCTATTCTTCTTCATTTTTTTAGTACTAATAGATAAAATAAAAATTGGATAGACGATTTTCGGTCTTACTACCCCTTTAATAATAATAAAAAGATCGTCCAGAAGATGACTCAGACCTCGTACCTCACGCACGACCCTCCATCATATCCTGTCCTATTCTGTCCTATCCTGTCCTATTCTGTCCTATCCTGTCCTACCCTGTCGAATCCTACTCTATCCAAACCGTTCCTACTATGACCTATTCTACCCTATCCTAACCATATCCTATATAATGACCTATTCTACCATATCCTAACCATATCCTATATAATGACCTATTCTACCATATCCTGTCCAAATTGTATCCAAATCTATCTTATCACATCCAAATGATCCCATGCAAACATGCCCCTGATTATCCTATCCCAGCCCATTTATACTTACCCCATCTAATATACTTATGTTAGTATGACTTCGTTTTACTTCTTGCCTTCAGGAAAGCGTGTTATCGTCTCTCGCCAAAGTCCTAGATGTACACGTGTTTCAAGATGAGGCTGGTTTGATGGGAGACATTCTGCAAAACCTATCCAAGGTTCATTCACTCCTTGATCCACATCCAATGAGAACTGAAAGTGACGGTGGCCAAGGTGGTGTCTATCCTGATGAGAAACCTGAAAATGCATGTCAGCTTTTGAAGCTCTTATTGTTTCCAAGAAACATCGATGCTAAACAGCTGGGCAGTGACAATGTGCAGGTGATGCATTATGCTATGGGGCAAGAAACACTTCCAGTTTACGATTAGAATTGTTATTTTATTTATTTATTTTTATTTTTTATAAGCTTTGCCACATCTAACACGATGGCAGGGTAGCCCACCTCCGTAGCTCAGTGGTCAGAGCACTGCACTAGCATCGCAGGGTCGCTGGTTCAAATTCTGGCCTTTAATTAGATAATAGAATACGTTTGCCCGGGTCTCTATAACGTTATCGAAACCCGCGAGTGACGTAATAAAAACACGAGAGAAGGGAGAAGCACGAGCCGCGGAGGCGAGTGCTTTCCCAACTTCTCGAGTGTTTTTATTACTTCACAAGGGTTTCGATCACGTTATAGAGACCCAAGCAAACGTATTCTATTATTTTTATAAAATAATTCGGAAACAATTTCTTATACTTTGGATAATTACGATATATTCTCATTAGTTACTGACGTCATTCCGGTCTCCGTAGCCTGATCGAGACCGGCAAGCTGACCAATCATAGCGTGCGCAGAGTAAAATTATTTTATAAGTTGTATTGGAAAACACTGGAAATTTTCCTTCACCATAAATCATTAGAACAATAACGATTGTGTTACACTTTTCGTCCTGCGAAACGTAGTGCGACCACCGTGTTTTTGAAGAAATTATTTAGTCCTTAGCGTTAGCGTAGGATCCAAGAAAGGTTGGAATTATTTCGAGGTCTGGCTGTCAGAGACCCCATTTTCTGAACACAATTTCTTGGTTGTTTTCCTGAGCTAATATATTTTTATTTCCTTCCTTCCTTAGAAAGCATCTCGTTGTTTGCGAAAATGCCAAGCCTCGCTTTCAAAAGTTCAAATGAAGTGTCGCCGAGCTTCTGCTTCCGTCAAAGTATTGAATTTAGTGATTGACATGGCGTTGTATGCTTGCAGGTATGATATGACAATTATGGTTGTAATAATCAGCTGTGATTTATTGGATTTATTTATACAAACGCCTGTCATTCGTCGTTCAGCGAGTTAGAAAAAATGGAGAAAAGTCCATTAAACAATTAGACAACGAGTCCGAGTTGTCTATGAGCGAATAGTCAACGAAGGCGAAGCCTGAGTTGACTATTCGCTCATAGACAATGAGGACGAGTTGTCTAATTGTTTTAGTAGAAACAAATTAGTGGACTATTACAAATCATGCATTCTCCATAAAATTATTCAAAAACTCATCTGAAACCTCCCCAAAACGAGAGTTTTCTGCCATTGTTTTGAGCGTGTTTCTCCATCATGACCTATCACGAATAAACAACGGTTGAGTAGCCAATCATGCAGCATTTGTAATAGACCATGGTCAGTTTCTACTAAAACGAAATAGAGCACAGACGACATAAAGCTCGTTGCATTTCATGAATTGGATTAGCCAGGTCTATATATATGTCTTTATTGGAGAATGACTACGCATACAGACGTGCGAGTTTACATAAATTTGGAAAATAGTTACAATTGTATAAATGATATGAAGTCTCAAACTTAATTTATATAAAGTTAAACAAACATCTATTTACAAAAATACACGTTTATGTCGTACAGTTCGAACACAAGGTAATATATGAAGTTATGGCCACGATCCCTCAATTGGTGGGCTCTTTGCATCGGCAGCAAATCACGAAGGCAGTGTTTTGGATTTGTAGAGATCTTATTCCACAATTTCCTGTCTATATTACAAAAAGATCTTTGATAGGAACATACCTACTTGTATAGCCGAACCTGACGGAGCACCGTTTAAATAATTCATCGATTCGACTTAGGTATTTTCCTTCCAGGGCGCAAGCCCATACCTCTAATGCATATAAAAATAGAGACATTATCAAGCTGTCAAACAAAGTGCTCAGTTTGCTTTGTGAAGTAATGAACCAATGTGAGAGTTACAGTTACATGGGTCTTCATCAATGGTAACTCCTGACAGTTTCAGTTCCTTATACGTGGCAATACATCCGGCACAGGCTGGATTATGACATATTATGGTGGTCCGGTGTTCGTCTTCCCTGCAATGTGCAGGCATTTTTCTGTGGAGATCCTTGAGGTTCTTAACTTTGCTTTTTAGGGTTGGACGTGCGTTGACATTAGTTGCAAAAGGTGATGGGGAGAGTGATGATAATTCCACGGCCATCTCTGGTTTACCAAGCATAAGCAGGACGGATCTTGCGAACAGGTTAGATGGATTTTCATCTTTTTAGAAATGTTAATAGTTCTACTGTATCTGCTCTTATACTCAAGAAATACTGTATAACATTCTTTCGAAACGTTACACCATACTACCCACTATCAGTTCGGCAGTACAAGAACCTTTTAGTGTTTTTAGTGTTTTGGGGGGCAGTCTTAGGTAAACACCTCCTAATTAGACGTTTAGTACAACATCGCTTTTTACCAAGCAATTTTGACGCGTTAAAATTTACCATTCGCAGACTTCTGGGCATCGTGGACAACTACCGACGTGTATGGGGTCTCACCAACAAGCCGGCTGGCCTACAAGAGTCCATCGACGTCCTCCAAAGAGTATTCGACGAAATCGTGCCATCCTCTACTCTCATTGTTTAGGAACGAATAGTGTTTGCCTTCAGCTGATGATTCTTAATTTTTTTAGTATTTATACAATTGAATTCCAAGTTCAATATGAACAACGAACATGACATAAAGAATAAGCTAATAATTATGTCGATACACCAATCCCTGGGTTAATATCTAACCAGATATTGAATTTCAGACAATCCACAGGAAAAATCCATCCTGAATTTCTATAATATCTGTGAAAGGAAACTCTAAACTTAATTGGGCAAGCTACCTTAAATTTTATGTTCGTAAACCCATGATGTAATAATGGCTCTATCTTATTATGGTTAAATGTACATGCAACATGCTATATACATATCATTTTAAAGCTTATAACATGCTCTAAACAAAGAGCATTACAGATGCCCTCCCAGGCAAAAATATAAATGTAAAAAAACCCTGCAAAGCTGAAAACATGCATCTTTGGATGCGATCTTGTCAAAAACTAAGCATCAAGGATCGGTCATTTTAATTTGTAAAATAGATTACATCCCAGTCAAGAAATTAATGGCTGCTTTTTACCCTGTGATAAAAATTGAGTGTTCTATACCGAATTTGGTATTAACAAATAAGATCCTCACTTAATATTTGTTGCTATATGGCAATAAAATGCAATAAAATGCTATATGACATTAATTTGTTGACTAGGATGTAATCTATTTTACAAGTTAAAATGACCAATTCTTGATGCTTAGTTTTTGACTAGATAGCATCCAAAGATGGTTTGCAGCTCTATATTTATGTTTTTGCCTGAGATGGAATCTGTAATGCTATTTGTTTAGAGCATGTTATATAAGCTTTAAAATGATATATAGCATGTTGCATATACATTTAACCATAATAAGATAGAGCCATTATTACATCATGGGTTTGCGAACATAAAATTTAAGGTAGCTTGTGAAAAATGCTTGTAAGACATTTTAAAAGTTGAATAAGGGGCTTTTTACACGAATCCGGATTGAGTTTCATTCCGGATTGAACGTGAATTCAAATCGCGTTTACATAGGAATTCCATCCCAGGATCGAAAATCGCGCGAAATCTGAAATTTCAAGATGGCGATCAATAACATTATAGCGGGTATATTTCTTTCAACGATTTCTGCGCTTGTACATTTCAACATGTGCCTTAAACTGATAATTTGGCGAAGAATAAATATAAAGAAAAGGGGAATATAGCAACGATAATCGATGCGGTCGCAAGTAAATAAGCATTTAATTCAACCTTTAGTTTGTAATGTCGTCGACAAAGAGCTATTTATATTTATCAATTATTGAATGAGGTTGAGCATGATATGAAGAATTATCAAGGCCGAAGTTTGTGTTATCTGTCGAAGGCTGAGGCGGATAACACAAACTGAGGCCTTGATAATTCTTCATATCATGCGAAAACCGAATTCAAAACTTTATCAACTATTTAACAACTGCATCATGGAAAAACGTCATATTAGTTTTTCATATTGCACCAGGTGACGTACCCTGGGTGCCAGACAGGTGACGTCAATCGTGCAATAATCTTTTGTCATATTGCACCATTGATGTCACAACTCCATATTTGGTAGGGCAATGAGTTGATATGACGATTTCACCGTTGGCTGTTAGCCAATCAGCGATCACGAATTCTTTTAAATAAATAATAATGACCAATATGACGTCGGCGCAATTCCTGTCTCTAGCTGCAAATTGTCTATAAATGTTAAAAGCATGCATGTGTTGTTCGTTTCAGTCTTCTAGATCGTATTTTTCATTCTGGAATGAAATCTCGCACCGCCTTCACATGACACCGGAATGAAATTTCAATGAAACTCAATCCGGAATGATGAAACTCAATCCGGAATAATGAAACTCAATCCGGAATAATGAAACTCAATCCGGAATGAAACTCAATCCGGATTCATGTAAACAGCCCCTAGACCATCTCACATGTGGCTAGAGACAGGAATGGCTCCGACTCCATATATTGGTCAAATTGGTCAATAAAAAGGCTTTTTAGCTCGAAATGTTGAGAGTACTGTACGTAACCAACCCCAAAACAACAAAGGTTCTAACCCTAACCCCCCGCCTAACGAGTTTTACCTAACGAGTTTTCTACATAACGAGTTTTCTAACCCTAACCCGCCTAACGAGTTTTAGTCGGAGCCATTCCTGTCTTTAGTCGGAGCTGACCATCTCTTGGACAGCCATTTTGAATATGACCGTGACGTCATCTGCTGGTAAGGTTGTATTTCTTACTGTTGTGTAGCCGGCGGGTTTGGGTTTGGGGTCGGGTAAGCCGCAGGCTAACTGTTGTGTTACTATCGTGGATATAATATGAAAAGGAGAAATAGAACGTCATTGAGTCGAAAAGTACTTAAGTAAGAGTACTTGCCGTCCTATCTTCATCATATGCCATGAATATACTAAGTATACTCTTACTTTAAAGACATTGGCAACAAAAATTAAGTTTGTCTAATATGAAAGAACTCGTTTGTTTTTTTTGTATCGTGAGCGGGCGGAATCTTAGCCTTTCCTGCAACCTGATTGGCTGCAGCATCGGGCGGAATTTTACGATATTTTGAGGGTAACAGTTCCTAAATGCTAAAATTTTTATCGTGATTTTTGCTTCATTATTAACTGGAAAACTAATACAGAATTTGATTCAACTAAGCTGGAATTAACTATATAATACAAAAACTAAAGTATTTTGGTTTGTTTTTCTTTCCTTATCCAAATAATGCAGTTTGACCGAACTAAAGTAACCAACTCTTTTACCTTGTATAATAAAAAGCTAAATATGTTATTTACCGTTTTTGGTCGGTCCGGATAGAGAAATATTTGCCCTCGGTCTCAAAAACATCCCTCGGGCCGTTTTTGAGACCTCGGGCCGTTTTTGAGACCTCGGGCAAATATTTCTCTATACGGACCTTCCAGCCGGTAAATAACATATATTTACAACTCTGCCATATTTTACTTCGTTTTTGAAATGTAAATGAGATGGCCTCTGACGTCGTGTGCAGGGTAGAGAATTTTCACTCATTAAAAAATTCTTATATCTGAGTGATTGCTAAGTTTACAACGTTCATTATCATGAGGAGTTATTATACGCACATTTTCAAGTAAATTTATGGAACAAACTTGAAGATGCAACTAATATTTTAATGAGTGAAATACAAATTCCCGGGGTATGTTGACTTTCGATTTGATTCGCGCATTATTTTACTAATCTCAAAATATAGAGGCCATCGCCTAGCAAACTGGTGACGAGTAGTAGAAAACGAAAAATTCAAATGAAGTGCACTTCCTGTTATGCCAAACACAGTGTCAGTCACGATTTCGTTTGATTCTTTAATTTTATCTCTGTTACGAATTCGTTGGACAATATAACGTTGCTGGAACATAAGAATTAAAACGTTGATAAACTAGTTATGATATTTAAAGTAAATGATCTGTTTATTTTGGGTATGTGATATGTCAACATGACCATCTGACACGTCTTTAATGTGCTCTTAGTAACGTTGAAAGTTAGTCACGTTGTCATCTCAATGAGCAATTTTGCGAGCACCGTCAACCCAAGAGCGTTGAAGGAAATATGGCAGGAGTATCTGAAAGCTGTTCAGCTACAGGTAATAATATTCTGTTGCTATCTGTCTGTTTTCAATGGTCAGTATAGAGATGTTGGCATGTGTTGTTCTTCTGACTAAAAATGTTGTTTAACATTTGCATGTGGTTGTATAGAAAAGAGAAGAAAAGCTGGAGGAGTTTCTGTTGTTGTTAGTTAAGTTCAATAGCTATGGGGGTAGCTCGTCGTTCACTGAAAGGTACAATTTTGCTTGACATTAATAGTTGACTAAACTGATTGTCTGATTTTAGGTCATCCTTATGCTCCTAACCTTCCACACTCCCATGCCACTTCCACACTCCCATGCCACTCACGCTCCCATGCCACTTCCACACTCCCATGCCACTTCCACACTCCCATGCCACTTCCACACTCCCATGCCACTTCCACACTCCCATGCCACTCACGCTCCCACCCTACTTCCACCACACTCAGGCCACCCCACTCACTCCCTGCACCCCACTCACTCCCTGCACCCCACTCACTCCCTGCACCCCACTCACTCCCTGCACCCCACTCACTCCCAGTCACGCTCCCACCCACTTACTCCCATCCCACCCACTTACTCCCATCCCACCCACTTACTCCCATCCCACTCACCCCCCACTCACACTCCCACCCTATTCCCATCCTACTCACACTCCCACCCTATTCCCATCCTACTCACTCCCACCCTACTCCCACCCCACTCACACTCCCACCCCACTCACACTCCCACCCCACTCACTCCCTGTCACACTCCAACCCCAGTCACGCTCCCACCCCCCACTTACTCCCATCCCATTCACCCCCACCCCACTCACTTCCACCCCACTCAAACTTCCTCACCCTACTCAAACTCCCTCACCCCACTTATACTCCCACTCCTTCACCCCACTCACATTCCCTCTAATACTCATTCCAACTCCCTTCTACAGTATTAACACTCCCCACTCATTCCCTACCACCCCACTCATATTCCCACTTGCACACTGCCACACACCACACTCTCTTCACCTTATAGTATGCGTGATATCAAGAGTTATCCAGTCCGAGGTCAATGTTTATCTGCTGAAGTCGAAAGCTGAGGATAACTCTTGATATCATGCTCAGCAACAACAGCCAATTTTGGCCGGCCTGGCTGATTGAGCGCGGTTTATCAATTTAGAAACTATTTTTATTTCTAGTGAACTTACAAGCATTGGTAATCTTCTTGGCTGTGAGCTGTTAAAAGTGATCAGCAAACAATGTGAAGTATTGGAACATGACTCAGGATTGGTTCATTATTTTCAAAAAGGCCTGGGCTTGTGCTTACTACAAGCATTGCATATTTTAGCAGATCAGGTACCGTACTCAATATTTATTATGATGATTTTTTGTACTCAATGTCACGTGTGTGACGGGAGAATCGCCCTGTAGTGTTATGCAGGGGGGGATTCTCCCCACTTTTCTTCAAGAACAATTTTGAAATTCTTCTAAATCTGGCAAGATTCGCACTTTGGGATACTTTGGGTTAGGTTTTCGGACATGTTTGGGATATTTAAAGTTTGTGAGTGACTTACAGTAGTTTTAGGGTTACAGCTGCCTTTAGGGTTAGCACTACCAGAAACACCATTAAATTAGATGGAGCACTTCTGCTGGAAACCAAGCTATTCTGCCTGGTTTCCAAGCCATTTTGCCAAGTTTTAGTGATGTCTGTGAGATGTCATCATTTTGTTCCCCCAGGGGTGAAAAAATCTTGGAGGGTCCGGAGGCATGTGCCCACTGAAATGTTTTGAATTTGTAAGTCTCGGAAACACCATTTCCTGCATTTTGAGACATGTTTTAAGAGGTATCTACTAGTAAAGGTTATAAATCACACAATTTAATGTGTAGGATTACTATGATATTATATATACAAAAAATAACAAAGATGTACTACATTCTTTTCTAATCTTAATGAAAGATGCCAAAAAAACTCTGTCAGGCTTATGCCTTCGTTTCATAATTTCCACTTTAATAAAAATAATAATGGCGTTTGCCACAATCTCGTTCCCAAATCGCCGCAGCGAGATGGAAGTCAGCTGGGCCAAGTCGGTCAAACTGGTTCCCAGTTTTCCTCAATTGTACTTCTGCAGTCCACATGACAGCCGAAATTCCTTCAAGACCTTTGTACGTACATTTGACAGTCTGCACAACAAGAACTCGTACTTTTGTGGACTGTGGAGCAGCAGTTGCACGTTTTGGCTTGCATGTATGCTTCGTTTTTATTGGGGGGTGGTGCACCCCCACCATTGACATTGGGGGGGGGGGGGTGATGGCCCCTCTGCCCCCCCTGCTCCGCTGCCCCTGCCAATGGTATAACTTTTTCTGCTATTTTACTGTATTCAGGTGAATAACTGTAATTCAGAAGTCTCCAATGTTCTTGTATCACTGTTACCTTGTTTGCTGTCAGTATCTTGTGAACTTGAAGATGACAATGGTAGGTACATACATGCATTCTCTATGTTAGAAGTAACTGAACAAGGCGATATAGTAACTTAAATATATTACTGCTAGTTTTAATGTGGCTAAATGAATCATCACTTTTATCTATCACTTTATCAAACTCCATCTGACTCTGAGTCTTGGTAGCTCAATGGTTAGAGCATCTCACTGGCAATCAGAAGGTTGCAGGTTCGATCCGGCTGTCCAGGTCTCAGAACATTTTATCACAATTTGAGCAGTGCTGTAAAAGTTACTTTTTTTTTGGAACTAGTTACAGTTACAGTTACATGCTCAAAAAAGGAACTAGTTACTGGTAAAAGTTACATGAAATAAATGTAACTAGTTACCGTTACAAAGTTACTTTAAGATTTTTGTAACTAGTTACAAAGTTACTTTGACATTTTTGTAACTTGTTAAAAGTTACATTGCCAGGTTTTACTATTTACAATAGCAATGGGTTCAGTAAAGCCTAGTTTCCATTTGGTCGCCACGATCGCAACGGTGTCATAGTGGTCGATGTAATAGAGTATGTATCTATATCTCTGCAATCAATAAAGACTGCTTTGCATATAGCAGACAAAAGACAACATAGATCGACACTATTACATCGACCACTATGACACCATTGCGATCGTGGCGACCAAATGGAAACCAGGCTTTAGTACTGTTTTTTAGTGACCTTATACCTTCTTTAAAGAACGAGATAACCCAACAACAACTACTCAAATAAAACAGTACAGTGAATCAGTATTTCAAAAACATTAAACATTTTGCATTCGAACATGTCCGCCAAATACGGCCAAGGATGCCTCGCATGAAGTCATGACTCAATAGCGCATGAAATTATGAAAATTATTCTGTTTATTGAACGAAAATCATGCCAGCCTCGTGAGTCTTGAAAAAATACTAATATGCGCCCGTGATCAGTGGTCAGCAGATTGGCGTTGATAATTTGGCGAGGACGTTATGTAGTCCTCAATGAAATATTGAAATGTTACGGAAATACAAACACTGCTTCAATTGACTGTAGAAGCAAACCATGGTAGAAGTGAGCGTGAGAATGTAACGGAAAAGTAACGTTAACGCTGGTAAAAAATGTAACTCGTTATAGTTCCATTTTTAGCAAAAATGTAACTAGTTACAGTTACAGTTACCTCCTTGCAAAATGTAACTAGTTACCCATATAGTTACTTTAAAAAGTAACGATTACTTGTAATTTCGTTACTTGTAACGAAGTTACTTACAGCACTGAATTTGAGCTTGACAATTATTATCATTTATAGACCCGGAGTGAGGGGAATTAGACAAAATATTACCCCGAGGGATGATAATGTATATCATACTGAGGGAGCGGTAATATTTCGACGAATTCCCCGAGCAGAGGATCTATAAATTATATATTATTATACCAAAACAATCTTGAATGCTGTCTTGAAACATCTAGAAATGTCTTGAAACTTGTTGTTCCTTCATTAGTATTTGTGATCAGCAGGTGATTCAAACTCGAATCACCTGGTGTATTCATCATCAGTGGGTGATTCAAACTCAAATCACCTGGTGTATTCATCATCAACAGGCGATTTGAGGTCAAATATCATGCCCTGGAGAAATAGCGGGGAATTCAAGTTTAAATTGACTGGTCACATGGTACAAATCTAGCTCTAACTGATTGGACAATTTATAGTTGAGGTATAATATTCCAGTGTATCATTGAATGTCTACCACCTGGGGTTGTTTTTCTCTCTTTATCTTAGCATTTGCATTGCTACAGAAATTATCTATCTCATACAAGGATATCACATGCGGTAAAAAGAATTTCCAAAACCTTTACGAGATGTTACTTCCATCTTCTGTACCAGCAACAAGCAAGCACATCACCATTCTTCAGTTGTTTGGCCTCATTTTGGACATTGTTAGCAAGCTTTGTACCAGAGGTTGCTCGCTTGCAATCGCCGAGTCGTCGTTTAACGTTGCAGACAAATTAACAACGCTGTTGCTTGAATTTAACAGAAATAACAAACTAAGAGATGGTGGTGATTTAGGTGATGATTTCCCTGAGTGCACATGGACAGAAACAGTTAAGTTAGTTTGTATCTGCATGGTGCTGTTCCCTCTATGGAGTGTTGGTGTTGCAAGAGGGGAACCTGCTGTGTTTAGTAATCGGGTGGATCAAAGTGAACTGGTTAATAAGTTGTTAGAGGTCATGAAAAACCTGGAAAGTAACACCTGTGACGATATAGGTTTCCAGAATGAACATTTCAAGCAGCAAGACATCTTGGGTTACCGGTTGTCTTTGCTATATTCACTTCTCGGATTGGTTTTGACATTGTTAAAGGACAGCGTTTGTTCCAAAGCTATTTCTCATTCTGGTCTGGACCTGTCCAGGAAACTTCACTCAAAGGAGCTTGTGGATACCTTTGTTAAATCAGGTGGTTCTGAACTTATCACATTTATATCTTCTTCAATGAACAATATAACAAGTAACCATTGGAAAGTTAATACGGACTGCAACAGCCTACTTCGAGAGAAGGCATGTTTTGTTATAGCCACAACCGGTCAGCTTATTTCAGCAATGAAGAAAGCATTGTTCTCGTCAAGTTGTAAGTCTGGTGATCCGAAATTACATTTTTCACCTGCTAAAGATGCTGTTAGGGATTCACAGAGACACCACCAAGATTCCCGTTCTTCCAGATTTGTGTCCGTTTCTAGTCGACCTTGCCCTGTTGCGTCAAGCAGTGATAGTGATAATGAACCTCGTGGTCAGGTGCACATTCATCAACAACAATACCATTCTAACAAAGGTACGCGTGTGGTTAAAAAGTGTGTTATGTAGCATACAGTATAATTTATTTGATTGCTTTAATTTGATTGATTGATTTTCCCCAGTTTTATCTTTATTGATTATAATTGGTCTTAATTGTTGAACATTGTAATAGTACTCACTGCTTATTTTATGATGTTTTCTCATATGGAAATAAAAGTAATTATTATTATTATATTGATTGGTTGTTTGGTTCATCAGTTAGTTGGTTCATTGGCTGGTTTGTTGGCTGAGTACATAGGCGTACGGGCAAAATTTTGAAGGGGGGGCTGAGCATAACTTGCCCGAATAAATGATGACGTCATATTACTGAAGAACACAAATTGCCATCGTTTAATAGATTAATTTTTGATTCCCTGAAAGTGTATTTCCTGCAATTTGAGGGCACTTTTCTCGTTTTTGCAGCCGCGGCAGTGTGCGGGATTCGAAGTATTAATTACCGTTAAAGTAACACAGATTTTCCAAATTTAGACCGCGTGGATATCTCTCGCGCATAGGGAATGCGTTGCACGACGGCAGAAGAGAAGGAAGGAAAAGCAAAATGTATTAGGTATATTCAAGTTGAATATACAAGATTTATACGTTTAGACAATGCCCGGACCCTTAGGCCTGGTTATATACCACTTTTAACCATTGCTAAACGATGAACAACAATGAAATACCAGATTTCCCTCAATGAGAATCCCAGATTTCTCTCAATGAGAATCCGTTATAATGTCATTAAGTTGCATTCAAATATTAGAATAATTTAATACAGGACACTTTTTGCCCGAATGACAACACCATTTTTGCCCGAATAGAGCTAATTTTTCGGACAACTGGGGGGGCTGCAGCCCCCCCCCCAGCCCCCACGTCTCGTATGCCTATGGCTGAGTAGTTTGTTGGTTGGCTGGTTTTAAGTTAGTTCATTGGTTATTTGTTTGGTTGGTTGATTGGTTGGCTGGTTCGTTGGTTGGTTAGTCGGCTGGTAAGAGTGGTTGGTTGGTTGATTGGTTTGCTGGTTGTTAAGACTTAAGTTGGTTCATTGGCTGCTTGGTTGGTTGGCTGGATCGTTGGTTGGATTGTTGGACAGTTGTTGTTTGCTTGGCTTTTTGGTTGGTTGGCTGACTTGCTTGCTGGTTGGTTGGTTGATTGATTGATTGATTTGATGTGCACTTTCTTCCAGGTCATGTAATTTTCCTTTGTTTCTAGACTGCATTTTATCCCGTCTTTGTTCCACCATGTTACTGGTGTACGACACAAGTACTGTGGAAGAAATTGATGTTGTGAGTCTGACCTCTCTTTCCCATTGTGGTGCATGTAGTTGCATGGATGTCTCTGTCATGGCAATGGCTTTGCTGTCTCGGTGAGAAAAACAATCCTATGTATGTTACAAGATAAGCGAGCTGTCATTAATTCCACCAGGGAGGGGGCAGAAGGAAAAGTGCTGGGCCATGAAACTATAAATCAAAAGTTGGTGGGGCTACGAAAACATTTGGAAACCTTTGATGCGCCATGAAACCTTTTTGATTAGTATCAAAAGTAATCGAAGAAAACAAATATTTATATAGGAATTGATATACATGTATGCTATGTAAGTCCAAGAAATATCCATATCACACCCAAAGAAAAGTTGTTTTGAGAACCCCTTGCCCCTTCGTCAGGGAGTGAACCGTAAAAATATGTAAAAAATGTACAAATCTTTTTTGTATTTTATAGGTTTGTAGAAAGATCTTCGCACGTACAGAACTTAGTATTGGCACTTCTCTGCAATGTCATTCTTAAAGACGCAGCTTTAGCGACAAGCCGCAGTGTCTCGGAGATTTCCCCAGATGCTAACAACACAGATAACGAGTCTCATTTGGAAAGCTGTGACACAGCGAGTCCTATGACGACCGAGCACTGGTCGTTCTTGCGACAGCTTTTTCTGCTCGCTACGGAACACAACGGCGAAGTAACCATCACGATTCTGAAGCACTTGAAGGCCTTGACAAAATTAGGTACGCCTCGCTTAAGGGAAGCCGTGTTCGACCAAGTTCTTCTTCCGTTCTTGTTAAAGTACAAAGACATCAAGAGAGTGAACGCGCTTTCACAGGTGTGCGGCAAGTTGGTGTTGCTCAACCCTTCTGGTGGTAATGGTGGCACACGGAACGACTCTGGTTATGCCACACCTTCAGAAACATGTGATGTCTCGACGTCTGGGGAGTCTAACCTTCCTATAGATCAACCCTCCGACGCCAAGACCACGGTCTCTGATGACGCCTTACGAATTTCCTTAACCTGCTTACTGACTCTTCTCGAATCCAATCACTTGCAAAGACTGTTCTTGGAATCGGACGGAGTGCAAAGCATTGTCAATTTTTTAGGCCATGAATCACTCCACTCTATCTGCCTCGGGATTTTACAGTTGTTGGCAGGGAAAGAAGATGAGGGCCCTATTTCTCTTACCCAAGGTAAATCCTTGACAAATCGTGAGACGGTTTCAGTGAAGAGATATCCGGTGGTGGTAACGATATTATGGCGGTCTATGGTATTGCTCGACCCGACAAAAAGCGAACCACAGAAATCCGAGACGCCCAAGGGGCCACTGAGCGAGTTTGCTGCCAAGATACAGCTCAGCTTAAGATCACCAAAGGTGTTACGATTATTGTGTCAACTCTGGAGAACATGCCTCGAGCTTTTAAAAAGGAACAGCATTTTCAGGGAGTTATTTGTTCAATCTGATGGACCATCCTGTGTTGTGATTGTCTTAGAAGTCGTCAAAGATTATTTAGAAAAAGTAAGTTCGGTGTATGATGATATCAAGGATCACGTTATTGGTTGTGTGACATTCATGGAACACGCTGTAGCTGTTGGGTTGGAGTTCGAGGAGGAACTTGTTGACGATGTGAAGGTATGTGGTGCAGAATTAAAGGTACACTCCACCCCAGGCCGGCCCTATAAGGAAATTTTAATACTGCACACTTCAGAGAGTTAGGGCATAAATAGCCTACCAGCTGGCCAATCACATGTAAAGTGATAAATTCGAGACCCCATTGAATGGTAATAGTATTATCGCCAGCAACTAATAAACGAATCAAGAAAATTTGAACTAATAGTTAGGATCGCATAAATCATTAACTTAATTGGCTTTTATCACTTTTGTTATAAGGATACCATGCTAGGGCACAATGTTTGACAGCCGTGTGTATATAGACAGAGTTAGGGCCCCTGGTCAAAATATATTTATGGGCCCCTCTACCCCCGAAATTTGTCCTTTTGTATCATGCAGACAAGCTTTATTGCAGTGATAAAGCCATAAAGGGCCCTATGCCAGTGCCATTAGCGAGTTTACAGACACTGCAATGTAACGATTAATGCTAAAACTGCAGGTCTTGATTATTATAAAAATGATTTTATCGCTTTACAGTTAAGATAATGTATAACATATTCTTTGTAATTTTTAATGTATAACGTTTGCTTAAAAATTGGCCCCCTTTGGCCACGGGCCCCTGGTCAACGACCAGGCTGACCCCCCCTCTCGTCAGGCCTGTATATAGACTTCCAAATCAGGTAAATTTGACTGGCCTGGGACACTGTAGACTACGAGGCTTCGACAAAATATTTCATGTGGCATAATGTTAAAATTTCAAACCATATAATGAAATCATACAATACTAATATTGTTTTTTTACTTTCAATACTACACACACACACTTTCCAATCAATACTGCACAATGCCACAAAGTGTGCAATACTACTGCACACTAAAATAGACCCTACTCTACCCCCAAAACAAGTGTTGCTTAAATGAAAGTTCTTTGTCGCCTTACACGAGAATGGGTATTAGTTGTCTTCTAATCGTTTTAGTTTTAGAGAAATTTGGCTTTGTTTATCGTATTTTTGTAAATTGAAGGCCGCCATTTTTGTTCTGATTGCGGGCGAATGCGGTCACTCCCATTATTTTTTGACGTCGTTGAGTGATCATGAAAAACTACACAAAGAAACCCTTCGCAATAGCATGACAATAACGTGGTCTTAGTCTATTGTGCAGGATTTCTATTCACGCTATTGTGAAGGATTTCTTTTTATAGGTTTCTAGCGACCGCATTCGCCCGCAATCAGAATTAGGATCCCTAAGTTAGGATCCCTATTTATATCCTCATAGAACCGATGATGACGTTATCTATTAACAAGATGCAAATAAGCTTCTGGTAATAAGCCACCGTCATCGCGATTCAATGGGGCGTGGGTGCTATTGATATGCCAAGCCTCCAGACAACGTCTCTGATGGTACCGCGGATTAGTGGTAATAATTTTGGAATTTTCCCACGCAATCTCATGGTAGGTTACGCACGCGTGCTCCGACAAAGCAGAATTTTCCTTTTTTTAAAAGAAAACAGCCTTTTGGAGTGTTCTTTTAAACGCGTACAAAACTGAATTATTATTGAATTATTACCACTAATCCGCGGTACCATCAGAGACGTTGTCTGGAGCCTTGGCATATCAATAGCGCCCACGCCCCATTGAATCGTTTTTGCATCTTGTTAATAGATAACGTCATCATCGGTTCTATGAGGATATAAATAGGGATCCTAACTTTACAACGATCACCCCTGATGAAGACACTAGATTGCAGTGTCAAAACGTTGGGTCATGGACAGTAACTTTTAAAGTTACTTTCAAAAAACTTTTTAAGCCAGAATAGCTTCATACTATATCTAATATAACATAATGTTGTTTACTTGTCTTATTTAGCTGGGCATTCAAATTACCGAAGCAGTGAAAGTCATTCAACGGCTTGTGCACAAAGACAAAGTCCTTAAAGATATCGCCGGCAAAACGTTTTGCACCCGCCTTCTTAATTTGGCGGTGGGTGCCGTAGCCGAAGACACCTCTTCCTTAAAAGCCGACATTCACGATTCGGAAAAACTGTTATTGGAGTTGGAAAATTCAGACGACAGTGGAAGCAATAGCGATTGTTTTATTTCCAAAAGTTCGAAGTTGGGCTTGGGATTTTCCAGAGTCCTGGATGTGGAGCCTGGGTACGAGGCGGACGTGGAGATAGATAACGTGTCTCGTAAAGCGAATGGTTCACAGCTTACTAAAGTGAGAAGAGCAAGTGATATTTTACCTCGTCGACGTACCGAGGTGGCTGATGGTCTTATCTTGTATCCTCAGATGTGTGAACAGTTGATAGATTTCTTGGCATATGACGAAGAACTCACTGCGTATGTCTTTTACGTTTATGCACGTGTGTATGCATGTGACATTACTGGCGTGTCTCTAACTGTATGTTTGGAGACGACTGGAGGGCAACTGCAGTTTAGCTGATATACAAAAACAACTCGCCTGTACCGCGGGCTCAATCCGTCAAAACCGTCAACGCTAACCTTAATCTCAACCTAAACATAACCTTGTGTTAATATTATTGAATCGACCTCTTGTCTTTTAAACGTTTCTGCTAAACTGCAGTCGATCCTATGTTTATCGCAGATGTGTCATGGAGTATCGCTGTGTTGGTCTTTGTGCATATAATATACATTTCTGTCTGTCTGTTTCTAACTTGAGTCTGTGTCTTTGTTTCTGTGTCTGGCTTTCTGTCTGCGTCCATATCTCTGTCGTCGTTTGCGTCTTGGTTTATATCGGTGTCTTCCTCTCCGTCTACGTCTGTGTAGTTGTCGGTGTAGTTGTTCGTTTCTGGCTCTAGCCCTCCGTCATGTGTTTATGCCGTCGTGTGTATCTGCATAGCTTGTATCTGCAGTCTGGCACTCCGTCTATGTCTATGTAGTTGTTGGTGTCGTCGTTCGTTTCTTTGTCTGGCTCTCCATTTGTGTGTATTTGTGTCTATGTCGTCGTCTGTGTCGTCTCCATCTGTGTCTACATCGGTATATCTGTCATCGTCTGCCTCTCCGTCTATGTCCATGTATGTCTATGTCTATGTCTGCGTCTTTGTCTATTTCTATATGTCTGTGTCCATGTCCGTGTCTGTGTGTCTATGTCCATATGTCCATGTCTATGTCTATGTCTTTGTCTCTCTGTCGTCGTCAGCGTCTTTGTTTATATCTGTGTCTGCCTCCCCGTGTCTGTGTAGTTGTCGGTGTTTGCTTCTGGGTCTTTGTGTCTGTCTATGTCGTCGCCTGTGCCTTCGTTTTTGTGTCTACTTTTCTATCCATGTTTTTGTCATTTCCTTTTTGTCATGTTTTCACGTGATTCAAGAACTATCTCATATATTTTTCGTTAGGAATGACAAGGTACTTCTTCTGTTTGGACTGGAAGGGATTATCAGTCTGGCTTCATACTCGGACAGAAACCGCGAAATTCTTTGCCAACAGGTTGTCGGTTAACTAAAATACTGAAATTCCCTTTCACTTTTCGTATATATCATACAAAAAGCTACATGGTTAGCCCAAATTTATTTTTGAAAACCAGAAATGTTCTTTTTCTGACAAACATTACTTTCTTTCAGGGAATTCTTCACTTGGTCATAAAGACCTTCACCCCTTATCTCGTTTCGGTGGATCAAAGTCTAAAAGGTACCACACTAAAACAGCAACCGTTGAAGGCGCTGTTAGTTACACATTTATTAGGAACGTTAAGATCTACGATGCGGCAATCTCGACGACACAGCCTTCAAAACAAATAATTCCTCGTGCGAGACAAAGATAATGAATAGTTTGTTGTCCTAAGTGTATTCTCAACACCGTCTTCGTTCTGTTTACAACGCAACTCTGAGCATTTTCACGTCTTCAGGACGACGTGAACTCGCTGAGAGGTGAAAGCTGTTCCTTAATGTTGACTTCAGCTCAAACACTACTATCGTTTTAGCAGAACTGGGAGCGTTTTGGAGGTCATAAAATAAGCTTCAAACCTCATATACGGTAGTTAATTTACCATGGCTTCTTTCAAATGATTAAACTCACACTGCTTGTTAACGTTTTGAAGACGTCGAGGTTGCCGCGTTGTAGATCATAAAGTCCCTAATAAGCCGGCGAAGGACATTGTTCGTTCTCATTTTCGCAAACCGGACTGAAGGATAGCAAACAACGAACAAAATATCGCTTTACAATGTCAATTAACGATTCAGCACAGAAATAAACCTGAAAAGTAGATAAACATGCGACAAATTCTTCGTAAACCTTAGTTCTAAAGTCCCATAAAAGAGTTTTTTTGTTATATTTGTGTTTGATAGTTTGCCATGTTTATTTTTGAGCGACCTTTGCAAATCACTAAATGATAATAAAAACCGTACAGAATAACGTTTTATAATGTCCAGAAAGTTTCACTGGAAAAATAAAACTGAAAATGCCATAAATATACGATAAATTGGCAATAAACTTTCCTTCGTAAGTCCTGTCGAAGCGTTTTCTTTGTAAATTTGAGTTTCGTTGTTTTCAGCCGCTGCCATCTTTATTTTCAAGAGACTTTGACGACCATAGCTATTGTCCGTCGATTTTCTGGATTTACCTTGTCCATCGGTGATCAACCAATCGCCTTGTAGCAAGAATATTTCCTTCGTGTTTTTTAATTCCTTCATTTTACATTCCGTTGCAATGACAGCCGTTCCTAAACGTTCTTCTGAATCACGCATTTTTTGTTTTTTAGGTGTTCAGAAGACGGTTCTTGATCTTATTGTTGTCTTGGCTGGATACGAGTTTAGTTCTGAAGAGTTGAAGATGTATCTTAAGTTACTGGAAACCAATAGTCCTGTACTGGTAAGACGATTTAGGTTGATTGACCGATCCAACCATCCAACCATCGGTCAGTTGGTTACCTATGGTTGCTTGGTTGTTGTTAGAAGTTAGATTAGTTAGTTGGGTGGTTGGTTGGTTGAATGGTGGATGGATGGATGAATGGTTAGTTACATGATTGGTTGGATGATTGGATGATTAGTACTAGAGGTGTGCGAATCCGATCAAAATTCACGCGCCCGGATTTCTGCCGGATCGGATTTTGTCGGATCGGATCGGATTTATTTTTTCCAGGCATTTGGTCATATTTTGTTATTAAAATATCATTAAACTCGCAAGTTGCAACTCGCAAGCAAACATTTAATTGCTATATTAAGTGCTATATTCTACAACTTTATTTCGGCTTTTTCCGTTTGCAAATGGCTTCACAATGGCTTAGAACTTAGAAGCTACGACAAAACAAGAATTATTACTCCATTCGTTCGACTTACGTTTCGCTCAAAGAATGCCCCCACTCCCCATTATTTTACTGCATTATAAACAGTGTTTTTTGTGTTTGTTTATTTTGTTTATTTTGTTAGGTTTATGATTCATAAAACACTGTCAATGAGGTTTTTCACTATTCTGCAATTTATTTGTTTTGATTTTGTTTTAAGCATGGTCTCAGATATTGCAAGTTATATATAACATATGTTCGGACTTCGGATCGGATTTTACGGAGTTTTTTTCGGACCGGATCGGATTACGATTTTTTAGCATCGGGTCGGATTTAATAAACTGTTTTCGGATTGGATCGGATCGGATTACATTTTTTTAATTTTCGGATCGGATTGGGAACTCAGACAAACCTTCGGATCCGATCCGACGCACACCTCTAATTATACTAGAAATACGTTACGCAATAACCCCTCGCCCGCCTTTTCTACCCCCACCCCCCTAGAGTTTATTTTCGCATCCATAGTCCCCAGGACCCAGACCGCGCACGCCGTGTATTAGATTTTGAACGCTATCTCGGCCAATATTTACTCGATTTCAATTCTGAAAACAGATTTGGAATTACCGAGTCTAAATACATAACATACGTGTTTATTATATTACGAGAACGTGTATAGCCTTCGTAAAAACGGTTTATGTACTTAGAAATTAGTACTTAGAAATTGGCCGCTTCGTCGTATATTATTTTGAACGTTATCTCGATCAATATTTAACCATTTTCAATTCTGAATACAGATTTGGAATTAGTGAGTCTCAATACATAACATACGTGCCTTACGCAAACGTGTATGCCCTTCGATCACAAATCGCCAATTGCCGCTTCGTGTTGTCTGCCCAAATATTGTCCGATTCAAACGGATCACCCAAAACGACTTTTTACTTCCTTATAAGGATTTGGTACTACCACTTTACACTTATATATACAAACGTTTCGTGAGAAATGGATCCCTGCCTCGGATCCCTTTTATCTATATCTTAGATATTTATATTTTATATTCTATGTTTATTTGTATATTTCATAGTATTAGTATGGTGTTTTTAATTGTTTATGAAATCATTTTATGTAAAGTATAAAGCAATTCACAATTGGTGCAATTTATATCTAATAAACCGTTAATTTATTATGGTCTTAATTCTTAGGGTGCCCTTATTAAAGCATTAGGAAATATCTCCGCAACTGTCTCTTCTCATGGCCCAACCTATGTCCACATGTTTCCAGCTGAAAGAACCTCAACATCGTTACAAAACTCCAATCACAAATCACCAAGTTCTGTTCCCCAATGCGAACCCGAAGCAGCGCTTGTTGTAGACGGTCAAACCGCCTCGCTAAAGGTGACCGAAAATCATGATAAACGACATCTATTCGACGCCATCGAATTGAAACTGAACCAGTCTCTACCTTGGCCTGTGGGAAGTTTTAGTTTGGCGTTCTGGCTGTATTTGGATAGTGGATTGACAGGTCGTTCCGATCGTGAACATCACGCAAAGAGACAGTCCCCGCGTGGAGGACACGCCACGCGATCTTCCGAGCATCGTCGTCGGGGTCGCGCGAGGAAAGTGAGAAGTGACAATTGTATTCACGTTGTCTCGTTTGGTACGAAGACTGTCTTATTTGAGGTGTGGGTCAATGTTTTGAAAACGACATTGATTTGCAGGTTAGAAAGTCTCCTTTAGATAACTCTTTTTAACATTAGTCCTTTAAACGAGCCGTTTCGATGAGTCGGTTTTGAACTCGAGTAAGGCTATTCTGCACTCAGTTGATGTAGTGACGTCATACCAACAATTCACGAAGTTCGTCGGAAAATGCTCGGTCTATCTTCGCGTTTCGCGAAATATAATATTCCCGCGAATTTTAATTGAAAATGAATACGGTGCTTGAACTTGTAAACAAAAGACTAAAAAATGTGGAAAAGGGAGCAATTATTTTGTCGGTTTTATCGATGTATGTTCCTCCCTACAGTTGTATGGCTACTCTGTGAACTTGACAACTGTATAATAAACAGGATTCTCCATCCATGATCCAGTCATGATTCAAGGCTAAAAATAACGGCAAGTCAACGGACAATGACCGGCCAAAAATGCCTCTTGACCAGTCACTTTTTTACCTCACCGGTCATTTTGACCGGTCGACACATTTTTATGCATTCCGATAGAATTTTAAATCGTTTTTTCTCTTCGGCATATCTGCTGAAATCTTGTCAGAGAAAGACTATATTTCATGGCGAGTATACGCAATTTCACTGTAAGTACGACAAAAACATTGTTTGTTCTTGGCCAAAACGTAAAATATATGCTGGTTGCACTTGAAAGGTTTCGATTTTGTTTCGGAGGAAGGAGGTGAGCAGAGTGACGACGAGGAAGCAATGGAGTAGGGTAGTGACGTCAAGGGTACAGACTCAGTCAAGCAAGATAACACTTTGTTAAGAAAGCTGGCTGAGTTGGAATGAAGAGTTTGTGCTGCTCTTGACTTAACTTTGAAAGTTAACACGTGTTCAATTTATACACAATTGACAAGAATAACGCTTTGGTTTCTTTTGCGTTTTTGGTATTTGTTAATTGGTAATAATTATTTAGGTAGGCGAGTCGTTTTAGGCTAAATATAGTAAGTGGGATGAAACATTTAACTCAAAGACTATACCTGTATAACGAGTATCAAAGGCTACCTGTATAATGAGTGGAGTTTATTACTCAATATTAAGATTATATCTAGAAAACAATAACATTTTATTTACTTTAGACAACCACCTAATCAACGATGATAACGTTGCCTGTTCACTTTTACAATGTGATTGCTAACGTCTTGAGCGTTTAAAACATGAAACAATAAAAGTGATGTCTCGAAACAAATTCGTTATTATTTGTTTCACTGTAAGTGTATGCGTATTAATGACAGGCCAAAAACAGATTTTGACCGAGCTAAAATCAAGTTGACCGGTCATTTTGACCGGCGACCTACCGGCCGTTATTTTGAGCCCTGTGATTGAGTCAAAATAATGAATAATACGTCAACTGAGTACAGCATCTCAAAGTATAGTTAATATTTATGGCATATGTATATATAGATATACTATTTTCTATTTCCGTCTGAGTGACTGGAGTAGGCTCAGTAGCAGCGCTGAGCCACTAAAAACATTAAAACAACATATAAACAATCCAAGTAATCAAAAATAGAAAAAGTCCAAGTGATCTTTTTCATCGCCCCTAACACTCCTTAGAATATTGGAAGATGAAGAATAACTCCTTACTCTTCTGGCATGTAGTTCAATTAATGGTGCCAACCACACGGCGCCATCTTCTTGATTGATCTTGATTTTCCGACGATTTGTCAGCAGAATAGCCTCATCCACTCGAACTCTAAAGAACCTGTTTTAAAACCGGTTTTTCCCGGCGCTTTTCTTCTGTGATAATTTTGAATGTTTTTGAGACTTTGTTTGGAAAAGTAAGGTTTTTATAATATATTTGGATAATAAATAACTTATTAAACAGTTTAGTTTACAGCACGGCTCGATATGGATACTCATTTTTTTGTATTTTGAATCGCTAGTTAGACAAAGCCTGCATAAATTACCTTTAGGCCCAAGTTTTTCCTAACTTTTGCAAAAGTAATAATGGTTATTACAACCATTTCATGTTTTATTGTTTTACCTCAGCTGGTCAGTACGTAATGATGAAGATAATTCTGTTTCCGCTGTTACGCCTCCCCGCAATGTCTTCGTCAAATTTCCCTTGAAAGACTATGTTTGGTCTCATCTCGTTTTATCTGTTCGTGCTGCACGCGAAGATGACGTCACAGCTGGCAAGGTCAGTACTTATTTATTTATTTAGCTTCGCCTCTTAAAAATACATAGAAGAAGCAGGGTCACCACAACAGTTAAACACCAATTACAGTGGGCCCTTACAAAAATAAAATAATAACTAATAACAGCAAGTTATGGGTTCAGGCTTCGCGATGTGTTGTACTTTAGGCAGACAGTTTTCCAAGTTCGAGGATCGTCAACATTGTAACAGGATAATAGAGCATTATTATAATAGTCTAATAGTGACTTCTTAAGTTTAAATTATCTAGCCTTAAGTGTTCAGGGAGAGAGTTCCAAGTCTTAGTTGTTCTAATAAGAAATGAGCGATTGAAAGTAGTTGTTTTACATTTATGTTGACGGAATGAGATTGCATTGACATTTGCGGAGGATCTAGTAAGCCTTAAGGGAACAAGACGTTTGGGTAGGATATCGCTTGATATAGGTACAATGCCATTGATGACCCTAAAGAAGAACAGTATAAGTCAAGATACTCGTACCAGTAGGAAAGTACTCCCCTCTAGTAACCCCTTGGAGCTAGGGGATGATTACATTTGCTTTCGGTTTTTCGAAAACTTTAGGCAAATACTTTTCCGCAAAGACCAAACTAAAATGTGATATGAAAAACACTGAAAGTAACTGGGACTACTACTTTGGGGTTCTGTGGCGAATAGAAGTAAATAAACAACGCCATCTAACACAATTCTACTCGACCACAAACCTCTTTGATCTACAGCGCTTGCGTTTTAGACTTTTAGTCGACCTTCTTAATTTTCATTTTCACTTCAGGTTACCCTTATCGTCGATGGTTCATTTGAAATAACCAAAGCATTGCCTTATCCTAGCGTGCCTGTGAGAAAAACTAAACCAGTCTCTTTGTTGATTGGTGGAACGGTAAAAGATGAAAATGATGGGCCCAGGATTATCGCCGAAAAACGCCAACCACGATCTTCTTGCAAACTTGGTAACGTTGTGGCCTTCATTGGTAAGTATTTGTAGCTTGCCTATCTCACGTTTGGGGATTTTACATGTTCGTAATGTTTGGGTCTTCCTGAGCAAAATCATAATATATATTTTCAGCCGAAAATTTCATCTTCATGGAGTTTTTCGCTGCCAAAGTCACCGGATGTGATGTCACAAGAGGTGTTCTAAACCAGTTTTCTTTTATTACTTGCCACAGAAATGTCTCTTGTGATATCACATCCGATAACTGTAACAGCAAAAAACTCCACGAAGATGAAATTTTCGGCTGAGAAGATATATTATGATTTTTCTAAGGAAGACGCAAATATAAAATATTACGAATATATAAAATCCCAAAACGTGAGATAGGCACTTTAATATTTCAACTAATCTTGATGTTAAGACCTTTACTATGTCATTGTAACCTTGGTTCTCCATCTGAGTCTCGTTAGCTCAATGGTTAGAGCGTCTTACCGTTACATATTCGATTCCTGTCCGGGACTCAGAATCATTTTTCTGAGGATATGAGCTTAAAGATCGCCTATGTGTGTACTCCAAGCTCTCCCACATTCACTACAGCAGTGTGTATATTAACACATCCAAACATTACCGATATATAGTGCACTGCCACATAGGCAGTACATATACCAATAGAACCAGTACATCATTGTAACCTTCGCTCTCCATCTGAGTCTTGGTGGCTCAATGGTTAGAGCGTCTCACCGGTAATCAGAAGGTTACAGGTTCGATTCCTGCTCGGGACTCAGAAACATTCTCTTAGGATTTGGGCTTGACGATCGTCGTCCATGTATCGTCTGTCCACTCCAAGCTCTCCCACATTCACTACATCAGAGTATATCAGTGTATATATATACAACACACTTCAATCATGTTGTGTTTCCAACTGTAGGTGACTTACACAGAGATGGCAGTCCCTTGACAGGCTTAATTTCCATGCTGAACTCCAAGAGCCCGGAAAAATTACGAACCATCGATAAACAGGGAGCGGCGTATTTGAATTTAATGGGAGTGAATTGTCAAGCAATAGATTTCCACCTCTCTGAAATCACATCAGCGAGCTACAGGTATGACGGAAATGCGTTACAGTTTGTAGGGCCTATCTGGGGTTTGTGGATTTTACATATTAGTAATCTTTGGGTTCTACCAAGAAGAAATGAAATGACTTGTCGTTCGAAAATTTCATCTTCATGCCTTTTTCCCTGCTAAAGTTGATTTACTATTCACAGGAAATGACGTCAAAGCAGGGATACGCTAGTCGTTGCACACTACTTCAACAGTGAAATACAAAGAAAGTTTGGCTCTGAACTTTAAACACACCTGTTTAGACAAAAAAATCGCTTAATTCCCAAACTTTCATTGTATTTCACTGCTGAATCAGTGTGCTTTGACGTCATTTCCTGTGAATAGTAAATCACTTTAGCAGGGGTAAAAGGTATGCAGATGAAATTTTCGCACGACAAGATATTTTACAATTCTTCTCAAGAGATTCCAAAGATCACAAATATCTAAAGGATAGGCCCTTTTATTAAATTATCCATCTTCTTCTATAAGCATATTAGACGTTGAACGAGCTGGTAAAATTCTTTGTTCTCTTTATTCTTCATTCTCTATGTTCTCTCGTTTAGTAATCAGCTGGACTTGGAAATTTTGGGCACATTACCGGAAGATAGTTCCCAGACGTTTCTGTGTGGACCTCATGGCGAACCTGTTCTAGTTGCTGAGCAACAGCTGAATGCTACGAAGATCTCTCTGAAGGTGAGCAGGTTGTTTTCCTACTGGGTTCCAAGAAATGTTCCTGATAAGAGTTTGGCATACCGATTATGTACAATTCCTGAAAATTAGATTTGACAACAATATATAACAAGACGTGACATGCATGGATGATCGTCAAGCTCATATCCTCAGAAAAATTATTCGGAGTCCCGGACAGGAATCGAACCTGTAACCTTCTGATTGCCGGTGAGACGCTCTAACCATTGAGCAGATGGAGAGCGAAGGTTACAATGATGGACTGCAGGTTCGATTGATATATCTCCTGCCTATGCAGCGACAGTCACTATATATCAGTAATGCTTGGGTGTGTTATGATATACCAATCGAGCCATAATAATAATTAGGAGCATTATACAATAGTTTCAATGCTGTTACAACAATATATTCTTAAATTTACTTATAAAACTTATTACAGTTTCATTATACTGTAAGATAAAGCCTACTACATATATTACCACTATGAACAAAAAACTATTAATTTAAAAAAAGAAAAGTCTTAACTGCTGACTTAAAATTACCCAACATATCAAAGCTTCTAATTTCCTGTGGTAATGAATTCCACAGTTTTGGTGCCGAAACCGAGAACGCTCTGTCTCCATGAGTCACCGTTTTGGATTTTGGCTCAAGTAGTAGATTACGGTCAGATGATCACACGAATGCCATCACACGAATGCTATCTTTGGATTTTTAATTTTATAATAATTGCAGAAGGGTGATGAGCTTCATTTAGGAGTTACAACAGTTGAGGTTACTGGTCTAAGGTTTGACGTTCTTTGGTGCGTTATTCTAATAATTCTCCTTCTTTCCTAGAAACAATTGCTTTTAGTTTACTCGCCGGTCACTCCGTCCGAGTTCCTGGAGTACAAACTCGAAGGTACTAGCTGGAGAGGAAATACGTCACACGGTGAAAACGTCATCACCGGAAACGTTAGCCGAAACACTGCCTTGTCTGTTCGTCGAAGAAAAAGGATGGAGGAAGCAATTCACAGCGTTGGAGGGATCGGAGTTTTTCTTTTCCTGTTTGCAAAGGTTACGATATTCTCAAAATAATGTCAGCGACAACAACAACAACAACAACAACAATGACGACGACGACGACGACGACGACGACGACGACGACGACAACAACAACAACAACAACAACAACAACAAAAACAGCAGCAGCGGCAACAACAACGACGACGACAACAGCATCAGCAACAGCAGCGGCAATTGCAGCAACAATAACAACAGCAGCAACAAGAACAATAACAACAACAGCAGCAGCAACAACAGCAGCAACAACAACAACAACAACAACAACAACGACGACGACGACGACAATGACGACGACAATGACGACGACAATGACAGCAACAATAGCTAACAACAAACGTCCTAATAAAAACGAAGTAAGCCTGGAGAGATATCATATCAAACTAATGCACTGTAACAGTTACACCCCCAAGAAATTTCGATTGGAAATGTTATCTCATTTTGTTTTTTGCAGACTGTAGAAAAATCAAAAGACGAGAGAGCTCAGGCAGATGCTCTCTCAATCATCTTCACCATTGCTAAAAAGAACATTGCTTTTGCGAAAGAAATGGAAGGTTTAGTTGCCAATAAGATGATTCTTAAAGTCCTACTAACACCGAACTGTACGCCGGGATATCACTTTGCGAAGGTGAGACCACGATAAAGATTGTGACATACAGTTGACTCTCTCGTAAGCGATTACCTCAGAACCTTCTGTAACCTGATTGTCGATGAGACGCTCTTACCATTGAGCTACCAAAGACCGAAGGTTACAATGATGTACTTGTTCGATTGATATCTGAGTAACCCGAATTTGACCTGTTTTTTCAGGTGTTTTTCAGCGCTGCCTGTGAAGGTGAGGTATTCCGAGAGACTGGACTTCACGATAAACCCTACCTTGTCAACCTCAACACCACTGCAATCGTAAAGAATTACGAGATATTGCGGGAATTTCTGCTCAGTTGGAGGATCTGGTATCGAGTCGGCTCTTCGTTACCCTGGGAGACTGTTCTTCTGGCTCTAGAAGCGTTGACTAGTACTACTCATCCTTCCTCAGAGTTTAATATCAAACAATTTGAAAGAGCTGGCGCCTTGGGAATACTTCTACTTGGATGTCAGGTAGGATATGAATAATGATTTGCAACGAGCGGTAATGTATTATTTCAATTAATGTGACGTTCTTTTACCGAGGTTGGTGTATGTTTGTTTCTGTTTCCGATTTTGTGGTCGTCCCGTTAAAATGGTTCCCATTTTGTTCTGTTTCTTACACTCCACTCCACTTTTCTCCACACCTCACCTCACTACATCTCACCTCACTACACCATACCTCACTACACATTACACCACACTCACCTCACTACACCATACTAGTATACCATACCAAACTACACACACCACACCAAACTACACACAACACAGTACACTACCCCACCACACTACACTACACCACCTCACTACACCACACCTCACCTCACTACACCACACCTCACCTAACTACACCTCACCTCATTACACCTCACCTCATTACACCTCACCTCACTACACCACACTACATCTCACCTCACTACACTACATCTCACCTCACTACACCTCACTACACCACACCACATTACACCACACTCACCTCACCACACCATACTACGCCACACCTCACCTCACTACACACACCACACTACACTACACCACCACACTACACTACACCACATCTCACCTCACTACACCTCACCTCACTACACCACACCACATCACTACACCACACCACCTCACTACACCACACCACACCACACTACACCACCCACACCACACCATAATACACCGTACTACAGTACACCACACTACATCTCCCACATCAGTCCACACACTTCTCTCCGCTTTACCTCTCTTCTCATCACTTCATTCGTCTTAATTGCCTGACTCCCTCTCTCACACAACTCTTCCTTCTTCCAGGAAACTCAAACTGATGATCTTCCATTCTCGACCATCACTAGCAGCATTCATCTGAACATTATTCAAAACCTCCTTGGTTGTCCTGCTGACCCACAAGTTCTCAAACGAATTTGTGAGTTCCTCGTTGCTGTTCATCCCACTTATGAAACGTTGGTCATTCATGGACCTGGAAATCTTTATTTTTCTCCCATCGCCAAACTTCAAGGTAATGAAGCGTTTCTAGCTTCACGAACAATTCAAATCACAAATAGGAATGGCCAAGTGCCAACCACATGCAGTGGGGTAACGCTCATTAGGTAGGGTTAGGTCGAGAACTAAGAGCCCCCGACACAGTGGGGCCCCTGCCAAAAATGGAGTGGAAGATTATAATGAAAAATTACGGCTTAACAGAGACATTACTGACATATATATTTCAAAGTCATATTTAGTCAGAACTCATTTACGGGGTCCCCGATAATCGATTCTCCCGGACCACCCCCGGCCTCCTGCGAATCTGCGATTTGGGGTGAAGAATCATTAATGTCCTGGGTGGGAGATTGACCTTCAGTTGATAAGAAAGAGCTGAATTACCGATTTGCCAACGTTAACTCGAGGAGGAAGGAATATATAGGTGTCTAGGTATTCATGATTGTTTAACATTGTACTGTATAGTGATAATATTTAAGAAATACAAAACGTGTCGCGTGTGATTATCGAGTTATAATGGCACGAGAGATGCGTGTAAAATACGAGGCGATAGCCGAGTGTTTTACTAGCTTCTCAAGTGCCATTATAACTCGATAATCACACAAGACAAAGTTTTTTATTTCTTTTATAAAAGAACGGCCATTAAATTAACAATAAGCCATGAAAAATTTAGATTTACCTGTTATAAATGACGTTACTATGTGCGTTGCTAGGAAGCCAATGATGAAAACACGTTGGCGATTTTAGCGATGAAAATGCACTCAGCGTTGCAGTTAAAACATTCTGTTGTGTTAGTACCTTGATTAGCTTTGTATCCAGCTATTCTTTGACTTTCTTTTGTGATTTAAACTACTTAAAATCCGTCAAAAACGACAAAATCTACGCGAGGAATCACGTCAGCTTATGCTTTATTGAGTTATAATGCACGGTTTTTGAGCTCAGTAACCAATCAGATAGCGTGTACTCGCTCATTTACTTCCGGTTATTTTATAAAGTGGTATAGAGTATGAGTATGTTTTATTTAGAGTCAATCACGCAGGATAAGGTTAGCCTAGCCAGAGGCTCATGTGTTCGACTGTTCAGTTTATCACTCTTATAGGTGAGCGGAAAACCCAACTGATAGGGATTGCGAGGGACTACGATTTAAGGTCGTTTTCCGAGAAGATCCGAAAGTTTTACCATTTGCTGGTGTTGTTGCAAAGGCAGCACCTTCTCCTCAATTATTTTAAGACCCCGAGTGGTCCGACCCAGGATTTGAACCCGGGTCTCCCAGCTCATAGACATAGGCGGTAACCACTAGCTGGTTGTGAGCCTTCATGGGGCCCCTGACCCAAGACATGTATAAGGGCCAAGTCTACCTCTATTACGCCACTGACCACATTGTTAATTTTTAGGAGTTAGTTTTACTCCATTGAAATATATTTTATTGTAGATAGAAAAGCGAGCACTGTTATGGAAGTAGACTCGAACATTCCATCGCGAAGCAGTCTTGAAAATGATGTCGATGGAAAACCACGAACCAGTGATGTCTCGCAATCACAAGATGGACGAAGTCTCAGAAATCGCGAAAATAGCACTATTACAGAACAAGAATGCGGAGAGGAAGATAGTATGGTGGATATGATAACCAACGACTTCGCTCACGGTGAAATAGCCAGAACTAACGTTCTTAACACGGATGACTCGAAGGACATGATTATCTCGGTGGAACATCTCCGTCGGCCGGAACAAGAGAACACAGATGGCATGCACTTCCCCCTTCAGTCCCCGGACTCTGATTTTGCATTCGTTGACTTCTCGACTTCATTGAAGGTCCCCGATCAAACCGACACATCGCCACTCTGCCCGACACCCAGCCCGATCGCGGGTTCTTCTCCAAGTGGGCCTCGTAAACACAGTGACCCGATCACGATTGGTTCACGCGAGACGACCTCGAACGTGGCGGATTCCTACGACGTCGTGTCGTCTTCGGAATTCAGCGCCTCGAAACGGACTGCTAACTCGAACGACGATTACTTGGTCGTTGAAAACAAACCAGGTCATTCCTCTAGCATGTCCACTTATCGACATTTTAAAAGAAAGACGTCTGAGGTCCGTGAGTATAAGAAATTGGATGGGGTACGAGTTGGGTTGTTGGATTTGATCCATAGTGCTGTGGTGAACCTCGCAGACACTGCTGTCGATACTGTTCTTGGGGGAATCCTCAAAGTTGAATACTTCTTATGCATTGTTAATCATCCTGTGGCAAGAGTTCGAACATTGTCTGTTGAGGTACTGTAAGATAAAACACGCCTCTGATTTCATATGTTCTTTTTTATCATTCTCAATAATTTGATTGGTTTTTAGATACTTCACATGATCTTGGAGAGAGCCCCTCCTAGCGTTGTCAATCTATTTCACCAAATGTCTGGCTATCATTTGCTCGCAGATCAGGTAACGTCAATAATATACGCTTCGTATTAATGAAATTATCAGTCTTAAGCATGGATCAAATGAGAGAACGCAACTTACCGCAAGTTAACTTGCGCTGACTTACGATGCCATCAGTCAAACAGCGGGTCAAGTCGTCGCAAGTTCTGCACTTCCGCTAGTTTCCAGGTTCTTGCGGTAAAGCCATGGGTAAAGTAAACAAATAAAAAATGGCGGACAATTCGCCCATTTGCCATTTAAAGAGTGAGTGTCAACCGTGACGCATTGCACGCTCGGTCGGCCATTTTTTTAAGCATGAAATTCCTTTAGTGAACTCATCCGTAAATATCTTGTCAATCCTTGATATAAATTATTCATTTTGTCTTTTAATTGAAAGAAGACATACCTTAGAAAGTAATTATTTCTGCATTTTTCACAAAACTCGACGTTTTCTTGACTTTCATTTCGAATTATGTCAGCCTTGACTGACGCGAAGCGTGCAAGATCAAGTGACGAGGTTCAAACAAAAAATCAGGTTCTGAGTCGACGTATTTGGATTGTAGATGAATAAGAAAGCCTCTATAGGGTTTTCTGAGAAGACTCGGCGAATTTCCGCAGTACTTCAAAACACTTCGTTATCGTACAGAAAGATAAACACAAACGCGCAATGCACGACGGTTGACACTCACTCTGTCATCTCAGAAAAAAACATGAAAAAAACTTGCGGTCGCAAAACAAGCCAACGCAAGCCATCATCAAGCTAAAACATGTGGTAACTTGCGTTCTAGTTTGACCAGGACTTTAGGAAAGCGTGTTTCTTTTCGATTTCTTATTTTCTTGGCACAAAGTTTCGACCAAAAACTCTAGAGCTAAGTTAACTCCACCTCTATTTAAACTTGTTTTAATTTTATTTTTTGCACCCTTCACATTGGCATTTTTGTATACACTTAGATCCATCTGCATCCTATTACTCAAGAACTGGCTGAAGCTTGTTTCTGTTTGTTTTTTCAACAACCTGTTTCAATAAATCAGTCGTAAGTCTCCTTTCGTTGGGTAACTATATAGCTTCAAGCTTTTCCCTATAACTATTCTCTTTAAAGTACCCCTGTAATCAAATTTTTGGTATCCCGAATTTTTACAAATTTATAAAGAGCATGGTGTTCTTACTTAACTTGCCAAATGTCAAGCAATTGCGAGCATGGGAAGTCGCCTTTTCAGACAGTTTTTATACGAGATTATATGGCCGCCATTACTCGAACATGTTCCGGACGCTTAGGTTGCGATTAGAGGAAGTGTCGTCAAAGACTCAACACGTGGCTGATTGTGTATGAATATAAAGCTACTTGGGGAAAACTTTCTATTGTAACTTGTCGTATAATTTCCACAAAGCTTTGTCACGTGTCGAGTCTCTGACGTCACAATCACATACTCTGCAGTGGAATCGCGGGCTCGTCTGGAACAAGTTTTGAGCAATGGCGGACAAAATTTGGGCGATTTTGGAAGTTAAATTTCTTGTGATAGAATGTTTGTTGTTGGATTTGTCAAAGTTCCCTTCGTACGTATTCCTTATATGGAAGGTGGCAGGTTCCATACGCAGAGCAAATACATTGCCCTGATAAGCAAATACATTGCCTCGCACCAGCCTCCGGCATTTTAAGCAGTAAATTATTGGATTGTAACCGACCCCAAAACAACAAAGATCTTAACCCTATAACCCCCCGCGGAGTTTTCTAACCCTAACCCCCCCCCCCACCCCCCCCCCCCCCCCCGCCTAGCGAGCTTTACGAGCGGCCCGAACGTCACTACTTTCTCGGATATCTTCCTTTATTTCTAGAAATTTCTTTGAAGGCATTAAGCGTGAAAGTGATTTGGCGAAGAAAATTAACATCCAAGCCGTAGTTCCGCTGTTAGGCATGTTAGAGGGCTCAATATCCTGTCCCGAGGTCTTTCAGTTTCTTACGCAGTCCTTTGTGAGGGTGCTCGACGTTGTAGAAGATTTCCTGTTGAAAGCCACGGACCAGGGCCTGTTGAAAACCTTGGTGAATGCAGTGAGGGCATTGTGCATCTGGAAACTGGAACATAGGTAAGGATAGTCGAGAAAATGAGTTGCCAAAAGTGTTGTCCTGCGGTAGGCAGTGTATAAATAGGATGGCTAGGGTTACTTCCGGTGGTTTTGGCGCGAAAACATTTTTGTTGACTTTGAAAAATCCTGAACAATGAAGCATGCTGGAAGCAGAAGGAAAACTGAAAATTCTTGTTAAAGTTTCGTGACCTAACCAAATTTCAACCAACTATACATTTTGTTTTAGTTTCGTCCGACAACACAGGAGTGCTGGGAACTGAGGGTAGTCTGCCATATAGAGCAAGGGAAAAAATCAACTTTGTTTTCAGCCGGGTTTTCGCATTCCTGAACTCTTAGTCTCGAACCACTGAAATCCAAACTATATATACATGTACATAATTTCTGGCGGCAAGGGGTTCTCAAAACAACTTTTCTTTGGGTGTGATATGGATATTGCTTGGACTTACATAGCGTATTTCAATTCCTATGTTATAAATATTTGTTTTCTTCGATTACTTTTGATACTAATCAAAAAGGTTTCATGGCGCATCAAAGGTTTTCCAAATGTTTTCGTAGCCCCACCAACTTTTGATTTATAGTTTCATGGCCCAGCACTTTTCCTTCTGCCCCCTCTGATAGCTCGCTAAAGCAATAAAAACAGCGCTAAAAACAAATAGGAAAATGAACTAAAAGCTATATAATAAACTATTTATTAGCCTCGTTTGCTCCATGTTATAAAATGTTTTGTTTTTTTAGTCAGAAAAACGAAAGCGAGACAACAGCGGAGGTCGTTTTGGACAACTTACAGTATTTAATCATGGCCATTGTTTACCGTTCACTCAGGTTTCATATACATCTTTATAATTTTTATCAACTTCTGTGATTTGAAGATACACCACCGAATTTATATTGTTTACATTCCTTAGTGGAGACTTTAATCTGCGCATGCGAACAATGGACTGTACAGTACGTCACCTTTGATGCAGAACAATTTTAAAATATAAGTTGGTATTTTTTTCATAGGATGTGTGGAGAAAGGTATTTTCAGATATTCGATGATCTGCTCCTGTCTTTAGACAGACTGCAGTACACGGAGCCTGGTGACAAACGTAGGTTACTTTTTGAAATCAAATCAGGGCAGTAGAATATGCAGTACCACTATAATTACAAACACTAGTACTTTTAGTCCATGTAGCTTAATAGTTAGACTAGAGCATCTCACCAGTCGCTAGTCTACCTAGGTAGTACGTATGTCACATTACGAACCAGTACTTAACGTAACCTTTGCTCTGTCATCTTAGTCCATGTAGCTCAATAGTTAGAGCATCTCACTAGTCTACCTAAGTAGTATGTATGTCATATTACGAACCAGTACTTATCGTAACCTTTACTCTGTCATCTTAGTCCATGTAGCTCAATAGTTAGAACATCTCACTAGTCTACCTAAATAGTACGTGTGTCACATTACGAACCAGTACTTATCGTAACCTTTGCTCTGTCATCTTAGTTCATGTAGCTCAATAGTTAGAACATCTCACTAGTCTACCTAAGTAGTACGTATGTCACATTACGATTACGAACCAGTACTTATCGTAACCTTTGCTCTGTCATCTTAGTCCATGTAGCTCAATAGTTAGAACATCTCACTAGTCTACCCACGTAGTACGTATATCACATTACGAACCAGTACTTATCATAACCTTTGCTCTGTCATCTTAGTCCATGTAGCTCAATAGTTAGAACATCTCACTAGTTTACCGAAGTAGTACGTATGTCACATTACGAACCAGTACTTATCGTAACCTTTGCTCTGTCATCTTAGTCCATGTAGCTCAATAGTTAGAACATCTCACTAGTCTACCTAAGTAGTACGTATGTCACATTACGAACCAGTACTTATCATAACCTTTGCTCTGTCATCTTAGTTCATGTAGCTCAATAGTTAGAGCATCTCACTAGTCTACCTAAGTAGTACGTATGTCACATTACGAACCAGTACTTATCATAACCTTTGCTCTGTCATCTTAGTCCATGTAGCTCAATAGTTAGAACATCTCACTAGTTTACCGAAGTAGTACGTATGTCACATTACGAACCACATTTCTTGAAAATATATTTCTTTTTCGTTTTAGGACTCACGATGGCGCTCGTTCAGTGTTCAAGATTTTTACAGCAATGTGCCTTGAGGTTCGCGTTGGAGTATTTTGAATTTAGCCAAACATCAAACAAAATAAACAGGCGAGGTTTCAAGAAAACATTGAGGTATTGAAAAAATCCATTGGACAAGTAAGTTTCTAGTAATATAATTTAAATTTTCATTTTAATTCTAGGCTTTCGTTTAAAACAACAACCGACAACAACGTCGAATTAACAGAAAGGAAGTTAAACTGCACATACTGGGCAACTTTAGACCCAGCGACATTCCCCGTACCCTGGCAAACAGGCCACACATCACTTCCTGCAGAAGCTACGCCAACCGAAATCGCTAGCAGATTTCAAGCAGTGTGTTACAAGGCTGTCAGTTACATTTATTTCCTCGACAGCTGGCCGAAAGTTGAACATACATGGGATTTTATCCTCAGTTACTCCCGTTTCACGTTACCACCGCCGTTTGAAGCTTACAAGCAGCACAACTCGTCGTTTTTGCTCAATGCTTCTGAAACATTCACTCAATGGACCTTTTGTTTTTTGCTTCAACTTCTGGTGTTTTGTCTGGTGAGCATCTGGTCTTTTTTGTTATTTCAAACTTGTGTGTCTACATACCATTCATCTAGTTTTCACCATCATATGCCATACTATTTTCACCATCATGCCATACTATTTTCACCATCATGCCATACTATTTTCACCATCATGCCATACTATTTTCACCATCATGCCATACTATTTTCACCATCATGCCATACTAGTTTCACCATCATGCCATACTATTTTCACCATCATGCCATACTATTTTCACCATCATGCCATACTATTTTCACCATCATATGCCATACTATTTTCACCATCATATGCCATACTATTTTCACCATCATATGCCATACTATTTTACCATCATATGCCATACTATTTTCACCATCATATGCCATACTATTTTCACCATCATATGCCATACTATTTTCACCATCATATGCCATACTATTTTCACCATCATATGCCATACTATTTTCACCATCATATGCCATACTATTTTCACCATGGTGTGCGCGGTCGACGTATTCTTATAAATAATAGAATGAT
>JAYKKM010000233.1:2010000-2037500 GCA_035772405.1 Chrysogorgia sp. JL179-B06
ATTTCTCAGTGTGACAGGTGCCGGGAGGTCTGCCTTGGCATGGTTGTTATGGTGTTCCTATCCCTCAACTGCTTATTCTATTCCATTGCTTGCTCCATTGCTTGCTCCATTGCTTGCTCCATTGCTGGCTCCATTGCTTGCTCCATTGTATGGCACCTATTTGGCCGCCTATGGCACCTACCTCCAACACAACGGATATCTAGCAGTTATTAGATATCAAATAAAAAACATATCACTAAACTAGTTTACTCAGTAAAATGTAGGTTCTTATTAGCTGGTGGTTAGTGTATTTGTATTTTCCCCTCAGGGCTGTTTGGCACGACAAAGTGTTCTTCCCGACATCTTGGCAATTAGACCGAACCGAGGGTCCTTGCAGAGTCCGCTGTCGGCTCCAACGTTGTCATCTCGACATTGATGAGAAATTTATAATGCCGAAACACAGAAAACAACGTAAGAAAGAAAGAGAGATCTGTCTTAAAAATTGCCATATAATAAATCCATTTCTATTAACCATACTTGTATTTTTTTATTCTTTAGAATCAATAACCCTACCGCTATCCTATCTCTTCGAGGAACACTGCGATGATGCTTCTAGTAGAAGTGTCTACCATATTTTCCACACAACGGACACAATACGGTGAGACATCTTGCATTATTAGTACCGAAATCTACTATTTGTACCAAAATCCAACACCATTACTCATGAAGACAGAACATTCTCGGTTGTCGCTGCAAAAATCTTGAATTCATTACCATGCAGAGCAAATTAGAAGAACTGACTTTTTAAGTAGTTTTAAGTCGACACTTAAGATTTTTCTTTTTTTGAATTAATTGTTAACTCTTTCCCGACCGGCGCAGTTAAAACGGGTCGTTGAAGACCCGCAAAGTCGTCAATCGAAAAACACGGCACACGGTAACGCAAGATTAAAAATTGAAATTCAACAAGCGCGAGGAACATGAAATCCACTCACACGCCAAGTTTGATTTGATTTCATAAACAACTCTGCGATTGGTGGCATTTTGAATTTTCAAGATGCTACGCGGGCGTGCAAGATGGCCTTTTCTAGAAAAATGTAAATTTTTCAACCTGATTTATGATAATTAATGCTAATTTATATTAACATAATGTGTTTTGTTCGGGAAATTTAAAAACACAAGTAAAAGCCGGTTTATTGGGCTTCCAGAAAATGTATAGCTTTCGTAACAGTTATGGTTATTTCAAGAGATATCAATAGAACAACGTGGTCGTTCAATTTTGGATGTTTTTCAGCCGTCGCGAAAGAGTTAATGCAAGCTAAAAATTTCAAATAATTTAATAATAAAATACATCCTATCAAATTGCCCAGCTCAAAATTTGTAGATGGAATATAATATGTCATTAAAATTATATATGATCTCAAATAACATAGCTCTCCATGTACCAACTCATTACGGAACTTATATCTATATTGTTCATTGTCATATTCATTGCCCTCAAATGCTTCAAGACTATCTGGCTCTGATCTTTTAAGTTGCTAAAATGAATCAGTTGTCCAAGGTTTTCCCATAATATAGAACACAAACTACGGCTCCATAACAGTAACTATAAAGCCGGAATTAGCGCGTGGCGGCCATATTGGAGTTTTAGTACATTTGATTTTGTTTTAAGTGAAAGACAACCTGTAATCAGTATAGTTCTTGACATACATATTTTACTTGCAGCTTCTTGCATCGTTGTAAGAGCATCATGCCGTCAAGAAAAGTCCAAGGAGAAATCCTCATAGGTAATTCTTCGCCAGATAACACAACATCGGCTGATGTTGAACCTCCTCCGATAATTGGTAATTATTTGTTTGTTTTAGGCGAAAAGAGAGTTTATTTTGTTGGCGAGGAAGCTGTCGCCGATCTCAATACCGCCCAGGTAACTAACTCATTGCTAGCCATGGAGTTTTAGAGGTGTCATTTTATAATATTCCTATTTTTCTTCCCACAGTTCTTTCTCGATGACGAAGACGTGACGTCCATCTCATGGGAATTCCAGGAAATTCGTGAAATTCTCCAAAGACGCTATGCTCTTAAGGTATACAGACTATACTATCTATGAATTATGAAGGAGACGGTACATGGACGACCGTCAAGCTCGTATCCTCAGAAAAATGATTCTGAGTCCCGGACAGGAATCGAACCTGTAACCTTCTGATTGCCGGTGAGACGCTCTAACCATTGAGCCACAGAAGTACAGAAGGTTACAGGTTCGATTCCTGTCAGGGACTCAGCATAATTTTTCTGAGGATATGAGCTTGACGATCGTCCATGTATCGTCTGTCTACTCCAAGCTCTCCCACATTCACTACAACAGTGTATATTAACACAATTATGAAGGAGTTTAAAGTTTTTACTGTTGTGGTGTAGTGGTTACCACACATGTCTATGAGCTGGGAGACACAGGTTCAATCCTTAAAATAATTGAGGAGAAAGTGCTGCCTTTGTAACAATACCAACAAATGGTAAGACGTTCGAGTCTTCTCGGATAACGACCTTGAATCGTAGGCCTTCGAAACCCCCGGAATTGGGCTGTTAGCCTGTTGGTGTAATCCCTAAAAGAGTGATAAATCTAATAAACTAAACTAAAACTAATATTACTGATATATATTCTACATGAAGTAAATAGTTGAATGGAAAAATGTTTTACGATTTGAGCTTCGTGTTGATGTTCTAGAAAGGATTGTTTGTCCGAAATGATAATGATGGTCACATTAGATATGGTCAGACCATTTAGGACAACTTTCTATCCTTATGTGCAAAGTTAATAATACAATGGTACCATGTTATTTATCGTAACTTTTCACAAATATTTATGAAATACATGATCATGACACCAGGCAATCTAAATGTAATCTTGCATTACCAAAACCTAAAACTAATAAGACACCCGCTAGGCGTTAACTCCGGGCTAACTCGTTCACTTGCGCTTAATTGTGTCCTGTAAAACACAAAATAAGGTACAACTAACTGCGATCGGCGTGTGCGATTGTAAGCATTGTGAGCGGCGTGTTTACGATAAAGATACTTGCCAGCCACATATTCCTTATGAATCTTATCACAAATTTACTATATTTCTTTGGATAGTTTGAGCGAACAGTCGAGCAATAGCGACCAAAGAAGATGGCGCATGAAGATGATCACAACGCGTGGTTTCGCAAAGCCTATCGCGATAATGCAATAATTGCAATTTGTCGACCCGAAAAATAATACAGAAACGCTGCCTAAACCTAGACTCGGCTACCACAATAGCCCGAGTAATTATAAAGCATTTGCGTACCAGAGTAGCCCGAGTAATTATAAAGCATTTGTGTACAAGGGTGTAGAGGTTTGGAATAACTTACCACCTGACAACTTAACCCGTTTCAAAATAAACGGGTGAGATGACACAAACTTTCGTGACCGAAATCGAATGCTTGGCAATAAAATATTAAACAAGACGCCCGGGGTAGGAGTATTTCGCTATGCGTTATTTTACGTTTGCCATTCATATAGATACTTTTGGCATACATAAACAACTTGGCATTCATTGTGAATTCATTGAGAACGCGGACCAACTCGTTTCGAAATCGCTCGTCATCTTTTAGTGTAGGTCTACCGCGGCGATCGGCGTGTGCAATTGTAAGCTTATACCACGATATTTGTCAGCGACATTACTGAACAATAACTATGTCTGTGAACGCGTTAACTTGTCCAAGAAAGAACGCTTGATTTCGAACAGCTTGATCAAAGTCAAACGATCAGGGAAGCTGAATATTAGTATATTAAAACGCTCAGTTTCGCAAAGCCTGACGGGATGATGCAATCATTGCCATTTTGCGACCATACATTACAGAGCCGAAATCTAGACTCGTGCTACCACAGTAGCTTGCGTAAAAATATTAAAATGTAAAAATCTCCTCCAGTTTTCCCTTCTTTTCCCCTTCAGGATAACGCGTTAGAAATATTTCTCACAAATGGTCGAACATTTTTGCTTGCGTTTGAGACGACTGAAGATCGAGAGACCGTTTATAAAGAACTCATTGCAAAGGAACTACCAAACTTGATTACAGCTACAGAGAACGTTGCAGAATTAACGCAAAGGTAGCATTTTAGAAGGAATCATTTTGTAGCTATGTTAGTAACGACTAAAGGAACTTAATTACAAGGTTCAATCTGTAAATTTTACGACTCTGTGGCAATGTAGAATTAGCCAATTAATTATATCGGCGTGCTCTGTTTTTCATTTTAGATGGCGGAATGGGGAACTAACTAACTTCGGTTACTTGACGGAGTTGAACAAACAGGCTTGTCGATCTTTTAATGATTTAATGCAGTACCCAATTTTCCCTCTCGTCTTAGCGGACTACAGCTCTGATGTTTTGGATTTGACCAATAGATCTGTTTATAGGTGAGGTTTGCATTGTTTCCACCATCATTATCATCATCATCACCATCATTACCATCATCATCATCACCATCATCATCTTATCATCATATTCACCATCATCACCATCATCATTATCACTATCATCACCATCATCACCATCATCATTATCACCATCATCACCATCATCATCATTATCACCATCATCATCATCATCATTATTATCATTATTATCATCATCACCATCATCGTCACCATCATCATCTTATCATCATCATCACCATCATCACCATCATCATTATCACTACAGTATCATCATAACCATCACCATCGTCATCACCATCGTCGTCGTCGTCGTCATCATCACCATTATCATCATTACTTTGAGAAATATACCTTCTAGTTTCCTGTGTTTGTTCACAAATTCTCGGCATTCCTGTGTTTCAGCATATATAACCTCTCTTCATCGCCTTTTTAGAGATTTATCAAAACCAGTCGCTATTCAGAATCCCTCTAAAGTGTCCAAATTCCAGGAAACGTACAGGGTAAGGTCGTGCTGTTCACGGAAATATATCTTTTGCTTGGTGAATCACAAAATAAGATCCTTCGTGAACACAACTGGTATAATAATACTTCCTTGACACTAATTATTCTCTTGAATTATTTTAGAGTCTCCTAGAGCAGTATGATATTTCCAAGAAAATGGATCCCATGAACTGTATCCCTCCTTACCACTACGGATCCCACTATTCTAACAGTGGCACCGTACTTCACTTTCTCGTCAGACTTGTACCTTTCACTAATATGTTTTTGACTTATCAAGGTAAGAATAAACTAAGTGGTTTGAACACAGGAGTATCGTCCACGTTGTTGTAATCTTGAGAAAGACTATTGTTGGTGACAGACGTTTCGACGGCCTCAGCGGCTGTTACTGACTCTGAAGATGACCGCAGCTGAAACGTCAGTCACCAACAATAGTCTTTCTCAAGATTACAACAACCTGGACGATCAACTTCACACTTTGAAGATACGAATACGTTCGATAAACACGCGTGCTAACCTCGTAGGTGATTATGATTCTGCAGATTCTAGGAGATTGTGTCCATAAAATTCTTGATTTTAAGATGAAAGAGAAAAAAGGGGAAATAGAGGAATGGGTTCGGCCTCCCTTCTCCTATACTGTCCAATTTTCCTTTTCTCCTTCTATTTCTGTCAACAGATAAACAGTTCGATGTTCCTGATCGAACGTTTCACGCCATTGAGACGACCTGGAACCTGTCTTCATTTGCTTCTGCTCCCGATGTTAAGGAACTGACACCAGAGTTCTTTTTCCTTCCTGAATTTCTACTAAATTCTGAAGGTACGTGTGTCAAATTAATCATCCATTAAAACTATCATCTTTGTGATTAACGAGGAACTGGCAATAAAAACTAAGAATATTTCATTATTTTTTAATTGTTGTAGGATTCGATTTTGGTTTCAGGCAAAACGGTAAACGAGTTATGGACGTTGTATTGCCTTTGTGGGCGAAAGAAGATGTTCGACTTTTTATACTCATCCATAGACAGGTAAGACGTCGTCATGGTGGTGGTGGTGGTGGTGATGATGGTGGTGACGATGGTGACGATGGTGGTGATGGTGGTGACGATGGTGGTGATGGTGGTGATGGTGGTGATGGTGGTGATGATGGTTGTGACGGTGATGATGGTTGTGACGGTGATGGTGGTGGTGATGGTGGTGGTGATGGTGATAGTGGTGGTGATGATGATGGTGATGATGGTGGTGGTGATGGTGGTGATGGTGATGATGGTGATGATGGTGATGATAGTGGTGGTGATGGTGATGATGGTGGTGATGGTGGTGATGGTGGTGGTGATGGTGGTGGTGATGGTGATAGTGATGGTGGTGGTGATGGTGATAGTGGTGGTGATGGTGGTGGTGATGGTGATGATGATGGTGATGATGATGGTGATGATGATGGTGATGATGGTGGTGATGATGGTGGTGGTGATGATGGTGATGATGGTGATGATGGTGATTATGATGATGGTGTGATGATCATGATGATGATATGATGATGGTGTGATGATCATGATGATGATAGTGGTGATGATGGTGATGATCATGATGATGATAGTGGTGGTGATTATGATGATGGTGTGATGATCATGATGATGATAGTGGTGGTGATGATGGTGATGATGGTGGTGGTGATGATGATGGTTGTGATGATGGTGATGGTGATGATGATGGTGGTGATGATGATGATGATGATGATGGTGATGGTGATGATGGTGATGGTGATGATGATGATGATGATGATGATAATGATGCATGATAATGAAAACTTCATGATAATGATTTTTAGGCATTAGAATCAGATGTTGTCTCGTCTTCGATAAACAGCTGGATTGACTTGGTGTTTGGATATAAGCAAACAGGCCAGGCTGCAATTGAGGCTATTAATGTCTTCCATCCCTCCGTAAGTATTGGTTACTAGTTTTAAAAACGTTTAATATATTATACGATATAGTAATAAGCAAATGTCCGCAATTTACGTCACACATTGCATAATGACTTATTGGAGAAATGTGTATATCTCTTTCATTCTCGAACGAAATCCTTTAAAATCAAGAAGTTTGGTGTTGTGGGAGAAACGCACACACGTGTTATTCACACTTTAGTGTTTTTATTTCATGAACGCAAAGATATATAACATTCTTTGATAACTCATTATGCATATGTGACGTAAATTCCGGACATTTGCATATCAAACAAACTGATATATCTCAAAAAGAAAGCGAAGAAACGAAAATCTTCAAAAGAAGTTACTTTATCATTTTAAAAGTTCTTCCAAATAAAACAATAAAAAATTTGATGTTAAGGGCACTTTAATTATAGTGTTTAGTATGAACGAGATATTTTTCTTTCCTGCAGACCTATGTCGGCGGTATTGACGAAAACAAACTCCTGGAACCTCTTCAGCGCCAGGCTGTTCAAACCATGATCGAAACATACGGACAAACACCAGCGCAGCTCTTTGAAGATCCACACCCCGAAAGGAAACGATCGCCTTTGCTAGAATATTCCATACACAGTGGATCATTCATGGAAATTAGCTCGGACAACCAGATCAACCAAAGTTCGAAAATGGCGACCGCTGAGCGAGCGATGAACAGATCACAAGGTCAGACGAGCCAGCACTATGTTGTGGGAGATACGTGTAACTCTTGTTTCACAATATACAATGATACTCTTACGTAATCTTGATTATCCGTAATCCGTTAATTGTTATCTATATGAAGCGAGCCAATGCGTTGTTGGTATTATGCCTGATGAGTTAACAGGTTGAAAGCTTAGCTGGTGTTCCTACACCTGACAACAGGTTAATTCTTAAAGGGATATGGCAATATAAATTAATTTTGTCTCATTTGAAAGAACTCGTAAAATGGTATAAGAAGATCTTTTACAATTTTTCTGTATCTTTCTTGGTTTTTGAAATATTTCAGATAATTATGACAAAAGACAGTCTACAATCCGCCATCTTGTTGTAATATTTGACCTAATTAACTAGGAAATTGGTGACGTCACAAGCATGGTAAACCTGATGAAACTACTCCATAGGTGACTGAATTTCCGCGGAAGGCTTTTTAAAATGTTGTGGGCCAATTGAAAATGGAAATAGTGCAACATAATCGAGTTTCTGGCTCATAATGTCGTAAGGTTGGCAAGATAAAAATTTCACTTTACCCTACTTATGACGTCACATGCATATCGAAAATAAATCCAAGATGGCGGACAGCACGCTGTCTTTCGTCAAATTATTTCGAAAACCAAAAAAGATAAGGGAAAATTGTAAAAGGTCTTGTTATACCATTTCACGAGTTCTTTCAAATGAGACAAAGTTAATTTATATTGCCATATCCCTTTAAAGTGGCTATCTCACGTTTGGGGATTTTACATATCCGTAATATTTGGGTCTTCCTGAGCAAAATCATAATATATATTGACATTGTCAGCCGAAAATTTCATATTCATGGCTTGTTTCGCTATTAAAGTTATCGGATGTGATGTCACAACAGGCATTTCAAACCAGTTTTCTTTTGTTACTTGCCACAAAAATGCCTCTTGTGACATCACATCCGATAACTTTAACAGCAAAAAAGTCGATGAAGATGAAATTTTTGGCTGACAAGATATATTATGATTTTGTTCAGGAAGACCCAAATATTACGAATATGTTCTTTTACAGCTTATTAATATTTTATATAACATTTTTAAGAATTGTTCAATATGTTCTAAATGTTCTAAAATTTTCATTTTGTTTCTGTTCAGATGTTGCTAGTCCTATCCCTACGGTGTATGGTATCAAGTGGGGAAACTACGTAGGTTCTCCAGCCTACCGAAAGCCCATCGTCGTCTGCTGGTCCGACTCAATGTCATCGTTAGTATCACGTTTGGTTTGTCTCCCTGGAAGTAACCTCTTTATACTTCCGCCCAACTCTAGTCACGTGATCGTCACGCGGTGGAAGAACAAGACAACGCTCGTTGATTGGTTGGCGGTGTTGAGCTGGAATCACGTGGATGATATACTTCGCGTCCGCGACATCAAGAAAGGCACGACGTCGTGTTTTATGGAAAATATGAATTTGCACAGAGTAAGAGTTTTTTAGGTTACGATTTAATGAAGGCCGCGACTCTCGTTTGATCTTCAACTCTCGTCACCTCTCATGTACTCTCGTGTACTCTCCAGTACTTTCATGTACTCTCGTGTACTCTCCTGTACTCTCCTGTTCTTTCATGTACTCTCGTGTACTCTCGCGTACTCTCGTGTACTCTCGTGTACTCTCATCAACTCTTGTGTACTCTCGTGTACTCTCATGTACTCTCGTGTACTCTCGTCAACTCTCGTGTACTCTCATAAACTCTTGTGTACTCTCATGTACTCTCGTGTACTCTCATGTACTCTCGTGTACTCTCGTGTACTATCGTCAGCTCTCGTGTACTTTCATGTACTTTCATCAACTCTCGTGTACTTTTAATAATGTATTCTCATCAGTCGTCACATCTTATATATTTTCATTTTTGATGTGTTGTAGACGTTATCTACTGTACAGTGGCGACGTGTACAAAGATGTTGATATTCCCGAATCAATATTCAACAATTATACCATGAGCTCGAGTCGTATATGAGCTCATAGCCAACGAGGCTGACTATTAGTTCATATACGACGAGAGTTTATATAGTTCATATACAACCATCTTGTTTTTTCTCTACTGCTGGGAGATGAGGTGATAGCCTAGTGGTAGAGGAGCCAATCAAATTGCGTGATAGCTCATATCCTACTAGTAGCTATATAATAATAGATAATATCCTGTCGTTTACTTGCATATACTAATATCTCTCATCTTTACAGGTCACCTGTTGTGCAGTTTCCAAAGAATGTAGATCACTCTGGGGTGGCAGTTCAACTGGATGTCTTTGTGTTTGGACGACACGATATGATCGTAATACTGTAAGTCTTTCGCCAGGTTCTACCATCTGCAAAGTTGTTTACTTTTACAACATTCTGATATATCTTTCTGTCACGAAACAGGAACGTGGTCTGGAACCTCTTGGAAGAAGAATTCGTCTGCAGGGTCATCACGCCAGCATAACTTGTGTTGAAATATGCGAAGCATTTAGTATAGTTGTGACAGGAAGTGAAGACCGTACAGCTATTGTGTGGGACTTAAATAGGTATAATGATAATCTACATTTGCTATTCGCTTTCCATTCTCAATCTGTATGGGGGGTTAGGGGTTGGGGCCATTAGCCTATTCCCTTCCCATTAAACCTTTCCTTTTTACTTATCCTTTCCATTCCCTTCTTACCTATCCTTTCTCTTACCTTCCTTTCCCTTCTTCCCTTTCTCTTCCCTTCTTCCCTTTCTCTTCCCTTCTTACCTATGCTTTCCCTTCCTTTCTTACCTATCCTTTCCCTTCCCTTCTTACCTATCCTTTCCCTTCCCTTCTTACCTATCCTTTCCCTTCTTATCTATCCCTTCCCTTTTACCTATCCTTTCTCTTCCCTTCCCTTCTTACCTATCCTTTCCCTTCCCTTCGTACCTATCCCTTCCCTTCTTACCTATCCTTTCTCTTCCCTTCTTACCTATCCTTTCCCTTCTTATCTATCCCTTCCCTTTTACCTATCCTTTCTCTTCCCTTCCCTTCTTACCTATCCTTTCCCTTCCCTTCGTACCTATCCCTTCCCTTCTTACCTATCCTTTCCCTTCCCTTCTTACCTATCCTTTCCCTTCTTATCTATCCCTTCCCTTTTACCTATCCTTTCTCTTCCCTTCCCTTCTTACCTATCCTTTCCCTTCCCTTCGTACCTATCCCTTCCCTTCTTACCTATCCTTTCTCTTCCCTTCTTACCTATCCTATCCTTTCCCTACCCTTCTTACATATCCTTTCCCTTCTTATCTATCCCTTCCCTTCTTACCTATCCTTTCCCTTCCCTTCTTACCTATCCTTTCCCTTCCCTTCTTACCTATCCTTTCCCTTCCCTATCCTTTCTCTTCCCTTCTCACCTATCCCTTCCCTTCTTATCTATCATTTCCCTTCTCACCTATCCTTTCCCTTTCATCTCACTAATTCATAGGTTATGCTATATAAGAAGTTTACATGGACACGCGACCTCCGTAAACATCGTCTCCATCAGCCCAACATCCGGGGACATCGTTACGGTATGCCACACAGGTAAAAACATATCACATCATGACAATGCATAATGCAGTGCTAATTCCAGGTCCGGTTTTCACCAAGAGCCTTAAATAAATGTGCAGGGGTATTGATAGACTTGCTCCAAGTCCGCTAATAGTTTTCACTACATATGCAGTTTAATCGTATTTGTTTTTTTAGCTACCGGTACCGCCAGCGAACTTCGTTCATGGTCAGTTAACGGGAGACCTATCAAGAAAATTGTTTGCCAAGAAAGAATAACTTGTGTCCAGTTTTCTCGAGCTCCCGAAGGTGTTTCTGTTAATGCGATAGCCGCTGGACTCGAGAATGGCGTTGTCAGGTAAAGATAGAACGTTTTCTCGTGACGTCATGGCAGGGTACCTCAACAATAGATTTATATATACATTGTTGCAGTGAATGTGAGAGAGCTTGGAGTAAACAGACGATACATGGACGATCGTCAAGCTCGTATCCTCAGAGAATGTTTCTGGAATACATTATCAGAGCAAATTAGGGGTAAACACGTGGCTTCTTGAACAAGAGATTTGATTTTGTCGTTTTCCGACCTTTTTATCCAATCAGACACAAGAACCTAGTAAACATGCCCACTGGTTAGGATCTTGTGATATGCTCTCCCCGTCACCCACAATTATCCACAAAAGATTTGCGTGACTTATTAAGCGCCAATTTATATTAACTAGATAAATTAGGATCTAACCTAACCGGACATTCCAAGGCAATAACTCTTAAGGCATGCCAAAAAACAGGCTAGCTCATTCTCGTCTTGACTGCCTTCGGCATCAATACATGAGGGTTATTCAATACAAAGTTATCCACCCAACGCGCCCTTTAAAAATAAACGCGAAACATAGTTGTAACATAGTTTATCGTTAAATATATAATCTACTCTTTTTGTAATAACTGAACGAAAGAACAAGAACCTAGTAAACATGCCCACTGATTCATACGGGATATTCCCCTACGATTGTCATCTTGAAGTATGTTATTTACTGCAGATAATGTAAAGGGCATTTTGCAACATATAACAACGAATCACGAACAAAAATTCTGCCGCGTGCAAATAATTGGAGGCTTCAGTTTTGATCATTGTTCTTTTTTCCAGGTTGTGGAATACCTGGACATTAGATCACATGTGTGATATCAAAGATGACAAATGTCAACTACCTGTGGTGTGGTAAGTCAAGTGAATTGCGGTGCCCTTTTTGCAGCGCTTTATATTCTCTCTGTGATTTCGTGAGGAATCAATAGTAAGCGACATTTTTGACGCGACATTTTTAACGAACACCACAGGGCACCGCACTTTAGCACTATGTCTGGTTGTTCATTTGGTTCAAGTGCATTGTTCATTTGCGAAAGTAGAAACAAACTGAAAAATCAGCTGCGTGAGGGGCTGTCACGCGCTAAAAATGCGCGTGCAACTTCAACTTTGGTTTTTTACAACACAAGTTTTAAGGGAAAACTACGTGTTATATAGCCTGCAATGCAGGTTCTTGGGGGAGGGGGACGCCCTGAAATGGGAGGGGTGTTATGGGGCCTTAAGTTACAGTTTAATTTATTTTTTAATTCTAGTTTGGCCTACTCTCACACGTCTCACCATCTCTTCACTGCCGATTCCAGCGGAACCGTGAGAGCCTGGGGAAGAGCTGGCCGCGCAAACTACAGACCTCGGATATTGAATGGTACACATTGAGTTTTTTTAAATCAATTTCAGCGCTGAATTATGACAAAGAGATGGTGAAAAAATACCGCAGAGACCAGAAAGTAAATACAGAATGCTGGTATATAAACATTAAGGTGTTTGAGCTTCACGTTGGTACGGTAAATGGCGAGCAAAGATAAAAATTGTTTGTTTGAAAGAAGATAAAAAGAAAAGAGACTTCTCCCGTTAAACAAAAACGTGAAATAAGTTAATAAAGTAAATGCTTTGAACGTCGGAGTATCATTAGAAGTGTGAAGTTGATATCGTCCTGTGCCCGTGCCCGGACGAAGAGAGGTTAGAGTGACTATGCAATGAAAAATTCAGTTGTAAAATAACTCTTTTGTTTGAAAGAACTCTTGAAACTATAAAGACTAACCATTTATAACTTTTCCATATCTCAGTTAAGATTTGTTTAATATGTAAATGATCATTGTATAATAACTTATAGAAAACGCTTATATATCCTTGAGATTATGTAATGAAATCACTTGAAATGCAGGTGCATGTGCGTGGATCTATCCAATGCAGGGTTTTTTTTTAACGTGCAGTTCTACACAAAATGTGCAGTTCTAAATCAATTTGTGCAACTCTAAAAAAAATGATGTGCAGTTGAAAACTAAAGTAATCGAAGGTAATGGCATACATATAGCTTCAATAACAAAAGCAGAAGCAGAATATTTATTTTCTCATAACAAACTTGCTATTTAAACTTTATCTTTTCGTAGCCCCAATTGAATTGAACCTTATTCTAATAACCGAATATAATAAATAATTAATAACAATTGAATTAATACTGTATCATTCTAACAACCATCGTTCAGAGCTAATTTCTACTTTTTTATAACCATGCAAATATTGTCCAATTATTATAATAGAATGACCCTTTCTAGTTCTCGTCAGATCGCATTTGAGGACATTCCCATGGAGGATTAAATCGCCTGGCATTACTAGACAAACTGAAATACTAAAGTCAGCATCGTTCATATTTGTACGGACGACAATGAGTTAATGAAAGTTTATTAATAAGAAAAAATTTGTGCCATTTGCGCGAGTTCAATTTCATGCTATGACATGTTGTGACGACTGTATGACAAAATGTGCAGTTCTAAATTATTTTTTTAAAAAACCCTGATCCAATGACATCAAATATGCAAATCATCAAACGATTCCATGTGATAACGGTAACGATTAACTATACGATTTACAGATAAATCCTTAGTTAAGTCTCAAGAAAGACTAGTATTGGCGACTGACGTTTCGACGGCCTCAGCGGCGGTCATCTTGACTCCGAAGCTGTCCGTCGCTGAAGCCGTCATCAACAATAGTCTTTCTCAAGACTACAACAACCTGGACGATCAACTTCACACTTCTAATAACCCAACAACGTAAAAAAGAAAAGCAAGAAATCGCTCCCGAACTTTAATCACCGAACTCTTAGCTCCCTAGGTTTGGTAAATACGGAGAAGAATTATGATTCAACTCCAAGTGGCCAATGGGATTTAAAGCTTGGGTTAGAAAAAGGGATTTGAGGTTAGAAAATATTATGAACTTTTTCGTAGTATTTATAATAATAGAAACCTCTGTAAGAGTGTTGTGTGAATATAAGTAATAATTAAAAAGACAAGATCAAAATATAAAGGCAGTACTTTTTTTCTTAATCGGAGTCTGTGTAAAGACACTGGGGATACTCCGGCCAAAATACAAATGTAGTCCACATGAAAGATATTACTGACTTTAGTTTATTTCCAAAGTTTCAGCATTCCTATCAATTTAGTTAAGAAGATATGGCTAGTTGAAGTTGAAAATATGAGGATTTTGACGCCATATTGGTTTTGAAAATATGACATCATTGAGTGATTCTTTATCGGCAGTGGAGTTGTTTTGATTGCAATCACATAGTGATAGCTGTTGTGAGTGCTCTTTGGACGAAATAAACTATTTAGTTCCTCATGCAGGAAAGTAGAGGAGCTTCTTAGGCATAATACGAGATCACGTCACTCGGTGATTTCATATTTGAGAAACAAATATGGCGTCGAAATTGGACAAACTCTCCAACTTCAACTAGCCATATTACTAAAGTCAGTAAGATCTTTCATATGAACTACATTTGTATTTTGGCTCGAGTATCCCTTTAACTCTTTCCTGTCCGGCTGAAAAACATCCAAAACTGAATTGTTCTATTGATATCTCTGGAAATAACCATAACTTCTGCGAAAGCTATACATTTTCTGAAATCCCATGCAATAAACCGGCTTTTACCAGTGCTTTCAAATTTCCCGAACAAGACACATTATGTTAATATAAATTAGCATTAATTATCATAAATTAGGTTGAAAACGTTCATTTTCTTAGAGAAGCCCTGCATCTTGCAAGCCCGCCGCGTACGGCGTAGCGTCATGTAAATTTTAAATGACACCAATCGCAGAGCTTTTTATGAAATCAAATCAAACTTGGCGTGTGAGTGGATCTCATGTGCCTAGCGCTTGTCGAGTTTCAATTTGTAATCTTGCGTTACCATGGTGCCGTGTTTTTCGATTCACGACTACGACCGATTTTGACCCCAGTTTAGCCCACCAAACAGGAAAGTTTTTCAACAATAAAACATGCGTAACCTTCGTGCTCAAAATGCGGACAAACAAACCAAATTTGACTCACAAATGATTGCAAATGAGCTATTTTCTTTTGTTATATATAACCGCAAGAATTATGGGTAAATGCGGACAAACATGGGTACTGACGTCATCTCGACAAATGCCAGTTCGTAATGTCGATTGCGCATCAAAATGACGCGTTCTGCGTCGGATAAAACTTATTTCAATTCACAACATCAGGCTGGGGAATTTGCAAGTGTAAATAGAAATGCAATTATAAAATAACATGTATGCTACGCAAGCTCTGATTGGTCAATACCCATGTTTGGATCAGGCCATCCAAACACGGAAATTTCCCGCCAAAAGTTTACTCAAGTTTGTGTTGCTCGTTCGTTCGTATTATTTTATAAAAGAAATACCTAATGGTTTTCCGTGTTTGGATAGCCTGATCCAAGGGATGTTGCTCGACTTTCGAAAAGCTAAAAACACTCGCCTAGCGGCTCGTGTTTCTTTACGCTTTTCTCAAGTCTCGCAACATCCCGCGTGTTAGTTTAGTCGCATAAATTAGACACTCCATGAACAACCCTATTGGTTATGCTTTTCTTAAGAATAATTCAGAACAACAACCTATCCAATAGGATTGTTATTCACAGGTATTTTGAATTGCAAATTCTAAATCTAATTTATGCGACTAACTTCTAAATCCGCGCCTGGGTTTTCTTTAATGTCTATTGTGGTTTTAGCCTGATAAGTTTTATCCCGACGCAGAACACGTCATTTTGATGCGCAGTCGACGTTACGAACTGGCTTATTACCACTCATTGTATAATTTATGTTCTTAAAGTGTCTTCATGATTTCAGAAAGCTCCAATCACAGATCAGTGCACCAATGCTTGTTGCGCAGCAACGCGCCATTGCCAAGCCAACAATTGGACACGTCAGCTGATTCTCTAATTAACGCATGCGTGATGCGTCATGAATGATGTATCAATGAAATCAAAGATGGTGTACAGAAGACACGTACTCTGTCTTATTACAGAGATATATCTAATATTTTCAAGTATAAATTCCGTAACCTGTTTGGTAAAATGTCAAAATAATGCTTGCTCAGGTACGTTCCGTTTCTATATTTTTATTACTTACTCACTAGATTTTATTAGATTTTTATTAGTTATTTTATATTTATTTATAATAACTAAACCCTCCAGTTTTAAATGCTTCTTTAATCGACTTCAGTTTACGATGTGCGTTGAGTTGTGCTTTGTGTCGAAAGGGAGAGTGCTTGTCCAAAAGTACTGTTCCATGCTTAATTTAAAATTCGCTTTCCGAGGTATATAGGCAGCCAGCTCGTTGACATTGTTATCGTACGAGTACATATATTGTTTCTTTTGCATATATTAAATGAATAAATATAAACATTAACAAATAATACAAACATGACAGTCCGGATTGAATTTCAGTACTTGTAAGTATTGCACAAGCGAAGAAACTTCTTTAATTCTTTCAAAAAAAATTACCCAGTACCATTTGGCATTTTATTCGCAAAAATAAATGTGTTGTAATCTAATAATATTTGTAAACTATTTGCACCTAGTCAATGTTAAGACCAAGGGGGGGGGGGGATTTGATCAATTTGATCAATCTCCTCCAAACCTGAGGGGATTTGATCAATCTCCTCATTCTATATCTCACTATGATGCTTGCACACTTTCGCTGATACTATTTATTTTTTTAGAATTTACTTTGGTAAACAATTCGGTTTATTATTGTTCATCTACAGTGTATTATTTGTGTTCAGGGAAACCTTGTATGTTTCGCTAAACATTTGTGCGTGTTTGTCAAATATTTTGTGCCTCGCAGTGGGGCATTTGCCCCACATTTAATGAAAATTTGCATAAAAATCAAATGCCCCATATATGCCTGACATCTCCCCCTAGGGCTTAACATTGATAGGTGCATTACAAGGGAGTACGAGTATGATTTATTTCAAGTCGATCACACAGGATAAGGTTGCTCTATTTATCCGAGCCAGAGGCTCGTGTTTTAAGCATTCGATTATTCAGTTTATGACTCTTAGGTGAACGGAAAATCCAACTGATAGGGATTCCGAGGGCCTACGATTTAGGGTCGTTTTCTGAGAAGACCCGAAAGTCTTACCATTTGCTGGTGTTGTTGCAAAGACAGCACCTTCTCAATTATTTTAAGACCATGACGAGTAGAGGTCCAACTCTGGATGGTCTCCCAGCGTGTTGTAACCACTAGACCACTTATCAATGTAAATCCCAGAAGTTTTGTAGATTAGTTACTCTTCTGTTGCATGTACAGTAATGTTAACTAATTATTTTGGAAGTTTGAAATAACCATTTTTGTGTATATATTTTAGCTCCCATATCTGTTGCTACAGCTCGACAAGACTTTGTTGCAACAGACAATGACCACATACATTTTAAGAAGGGAGACCAAATAATAGTCATTAGTAAAACATTTGAAGAAGATACTTCTGTTTGGAGAGGAAATGTGGTAAGAAATAATTTTAAAAACTATTATGTTCTGTTTATTCTATTGAAATCGATGAAATAGTCCTGATGATAACTTCACATGTGAAGATATTAATTTTTCTGAATCAGGTTCAAAGTTTTAGTATATCTCCCCGAGAATCCAGTATCCCACTTCTGGATAGTAGTTACCATGATTTTCAGTATCCCACCTATTCGTCGGTGTGACTGACACCACATCTAGCCCAGTCACCATCTAAGTTTATTGCAAGACCAAATATTATGATGTTTAACACAATAATAATATTAGAGGTCAACCGAAATGGATTTTGCTTGCCGATCCGATGGCCGATGTTTCTTTTACAACATCGGCCGATGTCCGATCCGATGTTTTTAGAGATTACTGCATGGGGCCGTTTGTCCCATATTAATCGCTATATCCGGTTATGGTTATGTAAACAAACTAAATAAAAAATACGCTGTTTTGGTCGTTTGTAATTTTGCGTGTTTTTTGTTGACTTGTTATTTATTTGATTCTGAACACTGAAATACATGTTAAGACAAGCCACCAGCCATTAAATGCACAGAAGGAAGTAGCCATCGGAAGCCCTTCAAATGCCACAATCAAAATCATATTACATTCGCAAGTTTTGCTTTCCGAATAAGTCTTGTATTTGGCATTATTTTGACGTATCTTTATCTGACAATACTAAAGCAGTTTGCCAGAGCGAGGTATCACGCGGAGGGAAAACGGCACAAAACTTTTCACTCATTTGAAAGAGTATAATGAATACACAGAGAAGATAAAACAAGAAGTATTTTTAATTCCACCGAACTGGCGGCTGGCGCCAAAAATGTTGCATTTTCACAAGTCTCTCTCTGAAATTTCCGGTCTGATTTTCGTCAATTGCACCTTATCTTTCTAAATAAACAGGTTCACACAATTCCCAGCAGGAGATGGAAATTAAGTCATGCAGTCTTTTATAAATGACAAAATTTAGAAACTTAACATCGGCAAAAACATCGGCCACGGAGTGATATTTTACCGATCCGATGATTTGCCGATGTTGCAAAATATCGGCAAAATCCGATGTCCGATCCGATGATCGGTTGACCTCTAAATAATATTATTAACTTCTACAGGAGACTCAGGAGTTTTTGATTTTTTAATTAAATATTATATTCACCTTAATTAACACTGTGCTTAATTACATCGCGAAGCACATGGCGCTTCCATCGACAGTGAAGCTATCGCCCAATTCGTTGACTAATATACTATAAACCTGCCAATAGGCAGCTGCCTGCACCTAAAGTCTTCCCTTGATTTCCAAGATGGTGACTTGCACCAACAAAGCTATCGGGTAGCCTGTGTACAGCCTGAATATACACCTGTAATACAGTCTGTGAAAACTCGCACGATAGCTTGTCGACCCCCCGCTGAGCTACTCAGATCTGAGTAGTAGATTTTGAGTGGTTTAATACTCATATGATTCATAATTGTTTATTTGATTGGATTATTTGATCTCACAAGAATTCCCAGAGAACCAATTTTGTGGTATGGAGGCGAGCCAGCCCGGGTTTCGGGGCAATTAAGCCCCTTTGTCAAGACATCTCGTTGGATAAAAGTAAAATAGAGTTATATAGTACCCAAAACGAAATTTTGGTATCCCGTGGATATCGGGATGCTGCAAATTTCAGACCATGCTTATCATTGGTGGACTTTATTTTCTAGAAAGGATCTCCTGCTGGGTTTTTCTTTAGTGATTATGTTGAGGAAAATTCGAAGCTGGTCCCAGACGACCAATTGGTCACAGTTGTTTCAAACATGCAGGTAATGAAAACATTTGTAATAATGAGATATTTTTGTAATAAAGAGAGTATTGGCAACTTAACACAGCTTGCACAGCAAAACCTTTACAATTTTCTATTTGTTTTTAAAATAGATTATTGGCATATTGCACAGCTTTTAGGCAAACATACAGTGTACCAGGCCTGAATATTACCGCCGGACACCAGACATTGTCCAGCGTTAATTCGTCTTGTGACCGGCAGCTTGGAGCTGCTGCCGGACATCAATGTCCGGCCGACTCGACCACTTATAGACCAAATTTTGCCTCCCAGTAAGTTAAGCGTTTATATGACAATCCAGCTACTTTGATATTTATCGACCACGTACACATGACATGTGGCTCAAAATGATTTTTCCCACGTATCACGCATTGTGTGAATTCCATGCGCAGTCAACACAGTCATGACCTGTAACCGCTTTATGATCGTTAATCACACAAAGATGGCGATTTAAAGTGAGATCTAACAGCGTTATTCGCTGTATTGGCGACAAGGCTAGTAATGTACAACATTTATGACACTGCATTACATAACGGCAACATTATTTAGTGTCATGCTAAAACGATTCGGGGATAAAATTAACAAACCGTGTCCGACAGAAAAGTGGTCTTGTCCGGCCGATTTACTCTGTGGCCGAACATTGTGTCTGGTGAGCTCCAAAAAATTATATTCAGGCCTGCAGTGTACAGTACTATATGATATTTTATAATTAATACACACCTGTACTGTATATTCAGTACTGTATATAATATTATTTTAATTATGTTTGGTTTTCTATAATAACAGGATAATCAAGAGGATAATCAAGAGGATAATCAAGAGGAGCTAGTTATGAGAAATGTGAAGGTCACTGTGTTAGAAGAAGGGAAACCAGAGACTGAATACAAACCATATGTTCATGGTGAAACTGATAGCAAGGAGGATGAGCAGGAAAAGGATGATCAGGGAATGGAAGAGCAGATAAAGGATGATCAGGAAAATGATGATGAGGAAAACGATGATGAGGAAAACGATGATCAGGAAAACGATGATAAGGAACAGGATGATCAGGAAGAGGGTGAGAAGGGAAAGGAGGATGGATATGATGATGGTAGGAATGATGATGCAGGTGATGATGCAGTGACCAAGAGTGACGTGGGTGGCCATGTGGAGACAAATGCCCAACAACAAGACAATACTCCTGAAAGTGAAGATTCCAGACATTCTGAAGACGGTGATCTTGATGATGATGCTGTAAGTAAAACAAAGCAGTCACTGGAGGAAAATTCTCCAAAACAAATGGAGGCAAATCAAGAAATACCTCCCAAAAAGATTGGTGATTCCAAAGATGATGATGATGCAGGTTATCAACCTGATGGCCACCAACATAAAGATGACATTGAAAGGAGAAAAGAAGAGATTGACTCTTCAGAACCCTCTGGTGTCAATGACGCTGCTAGCAGTGGTAGTAATTCAGACCAGGATTTTTATCTGCAAGAAAATTCGAAGTCGAGTCATGAAATTGATAATCCTAAAGAGGTTTGTAATTTTTGTAAATGTTCAATTTTGGTCTGTATGGTAATAGAATAAGTTGTATGTATAGAAATATTTAAATAACAGAACTTGTTGGCTCTCGGCAACAGCCTCCCGTAGCTCAGTGGTCAGAGCACTACACTAGCAATCGGAGGGTTGCTGGTTCAATTCCAGCCAGACGGCCTTGAAACAGCATTTTTCACAACTGCATTGTCCCAGTGTGGTCTTAAAATGTATATATATATATATATATAACACTCAAAAAAATTTTCACCATAATCTTTAGAACATGTGTTTTGTTAAGCCTAGTTCTTATATTTTGCTTGTCGCCAGTGACAGCTCTACGATGCATTTGATGGGTTTTTGACATAATTTATGAGAATGTGTTTAAATCTTCATTGACAATTGCCAATTCATTCACAGTTTTTTAATATATTCTTTCTTAAATTGCATATTGTATTTATTGTTCACAGGAGATTATCAGTTCTGATATTAAAGAAAGTGGTGAAACAGACCAAACAACTCCTCTAGATGATAGTAAGACAGAACTTCCACCTCACAAGAAAGAAGGATTTTTCAGCAGTATGAAGAACCTGGTCACAAATTTTACTGAAGCTATATTTACAGATGATTCTGAACAAATTCAAAAGGGTACGTAATGCTTTTGTTTTCATCAATTAGAAAACAGTGTTACTTATTTTCTTGATTAAGCCACCCCAATTTGTGTCTGTCTGTCTGTCTGTCTGTCTGTCTGCCTGCCTGCCTGCCTGCCTGCCTGCCTGCCTGCCTGCCTGCCTGCCTGCCTGTCTGTCTGTCTGGCTGTCTGCCTGCCTGCCTGCCTGCCTGTTAATGTGTCAATGAGTTATATTCCAAAAACAGAATTATTATAAAGCGTCATTTTTATACAGGGGAGGAAAAAATTGGAATTCTCTTCCCCTGGATTTAAAAACTGCAAAATCTAAAACAATATTTAAAAATAAGTTGTTAATGGGCTCTAAAGCTACCACTTCAATCTCATAAGGTCAAAATATTTTTATTATTGTACATTGTATTTTAAATTATCCATTTAATTTGTTAGTAATTTAATACGGCTTTCACGTAAAGAAGTTCATTGTAACTTATGAAACTACCATATTTTTTAAATAAAAGTGAATCCATCAATCTGTCTGTCTGCCTGTCTGTCTGCCTGTCTGTCTGTCTGTCTGTCTGTCTGTCTGTCTGTCTGATCTGTCTGGTCTTCTGGTCTGTCTGATCTGGTCTGGTCTGGTCTGTCTGTCTGTCTGTCTGTCTGGTTGCTTAGGTTGCTTAGGTTGCTTCGTACGTTGTTTGTTGATGGAAATTTTGGTGGAGTTATCCAAAAAGTGCTTTTCTAGTTCCAACCATGCCTGTTTGTTTTATTTTGTCTCTGTTCCACTGCACATCTTTTTATTGTTTCAGGTATTGTGGGGAAAGGCCTCCGAGAACCAAGGGAATCTGAGCAACAAGAATCTGCTGCCCCAAGTAAGGATATTGAAGAATCTGCTGCTCCAAGTAAGGAGATCGTTGAGGAAACTGCTGCTCCAAGTAAGGAGATCGTTGAGGAATCTGCTGCTCCAAATAAGGAGATGAAAGAACCTGTTGATGATACTGCAAAGGTGGAACAGAGATCCGAAGCAGTTTTATCTGAAGATGTATCACAATCCAAAGAAAGTTACGTGCCCATTGAAAGTCACGAACCAAATGATGGTCAAGGTGAAGTAGAAAAAGAACCTCACGCTGGTAGCAATTTAAAGGAGAAATTCATACAAATGAAAGAACAGAGGTTTGGACTTGCTAAAGGGAGTGTTGATAATACACCAAAGGCAGTACCTCAGCCAGGAACAATAGATGAAGACTTCAGGGAGAGAATGAAAGAAGAAGCAAAGAAGATGGTTGAGATGATACCTGGTTTGGCAAAAGATGATAGGATGAGCAATGGTAATAAAGATGTAATTGATGTGGAAATGACAGTTGGTGATGCCGCAGGAGCAAACAAAGAATCTTTACGAGGAAATGATAAACACACAATGCGTGAAAATGATAGAAAAATTAAAAATGAAGACAGCAGAGTTGTTCCAAAGGTTATAAGAAATGAAAATACAAACGGAGATCATAGTGGAAAAGAAAATGTGAAGGTCTTTTCACAGAAGGGTAAGAGTTTCTGATATTATTAAAGTGGTACTACGATCAAATTTTTACGTATTGATATTTTTACGTATTGATATTTTTACATATTGATATTTTTACATATTGATATTTTTACATATTTGTAAAGCTTAGCTGCTAAATATTACTCGGTCAAAACCGTTTTGTGATTCGACGATGGCAAGTATTATTTTTCTGACTCAGAATCTGGAGTTGTTATGTCCGCCATTAATCGATCACGTTCCTGACCAGCGTAATGATTAGTGACGTCAGTCTCTCAATGTGAAGATTCCACATGGCTAATTCTTCAAGTAAGAACATAGTGATCAAGGTCGTTTTTCAAATTTTTTGTCTGAAAGGCTGGACATTTTATCTACTCCTCAAAGAAAAAAAGGCTCGACTGAAATTCAGGCGTAGCATTGAGAGTCTGACATAAACAATATTACCTTTTGAAATTGTGGGCTCACTTGGAACACGTTCTTTAGTAATGGCCTAAATAGTAGTGATCTCAAAGCTCAAAATACTTAATTCAAAATACCATTTTTTAGTTTTTTTTACATCGATGATCACTTTCAACCCTGAAATACTATTCTATGCTAAAGAAAATCTAAAAAAACGGGGGTGAATTTTCATCGTAGTACCACTTTAACATCATGGAGTTTTCATTGACTAGTAATTCCGAAAAATTGTTATACCAATGAATATATTTGTTTTCAATTGATTCACAAGTTTTAAAAATGTATTAGTTACAAAAGTACATATCATTAACCAACCCTTGTACTTGGAATTATCTCATATGGTGTCAAACTGTTTTAATGTAATAGTCTCAGCTACAGTACCCCCAACTCTTCATTTTCTCTTTGATGGTTAGTATTGTGTGATTCGGTGCCAAAAGACAAAAGGGATATCTGCCTTGAAGATGATAACAAGCAAAATTGTGCATTAGAAAACTGCTGCTTTGATGAGAGTGCTGAAAAGGGAAAGCAATGTTTCTTTAAACCAAGCACATTAGGTAATCATAAAGAATTTCTTTGATATGGAAGGTAACCATTGTTTTTTCAGTGCAGTGCAGTATTGTACGGTATGGTACGGTACAGTACGGTATGGTACAGTACAGTACAGTACGGTACAGTACAGTACAGTACGGTACGGTACAGTACGGACAGCACAGTATAGTACAGTACCAGTACCAGTATAATACCAGTATAATACCAGTACAATACAAGTACTGTACCAGTATCAGTACAGTACACAGTACAATACACAGTACAGTACACAGTACATACACAGTACAGTACATACACAGTACACAGTACAGTACTGCACAACACAGCAGAACACAGATTAGAACAACACATTACATTAGAGAACAGCACAACACAACACAGTTAGGTATTGTATGTAGCAAAGTGAAATTGAAAAGGTGGTGAACTGCTGAGATTTTAGTAACGAAATACTGACGTTTCGAGCAGACCCCTTCATCAGGGCATACCAATACCATGCCACACCATTACCATACCAGTACCATACCAGTAACAGTACCATACCAGTACCATACCAGTAACAGTACCATACCAATACCATGCCATACCAGTACCATGCCATGACAGTACCATGCCATGCCAATGGCATGGTATTGGTATGGCATGGTATTGGTATGGCATGGTACTGGTATGGCATGGTACTGGTATGGCATGGTACTGTTACTGGTATGGTACTGGTATGGTACTGGTATGGTACTGGTACTGGTACTGGTACTGGTATGGTACTGGTATGGTACTGGTATGGTACTGGTACTGGTATGGTACTGGTATGGTACTGGTATGGTACTGGTACTGGTATGGTACTGGTATGGTACTGGTACTGGTATGGTACTGGTATGGCATGGTACTGTTACTGGTATGGTACTGGTATGGTACTGGTATGGTACTGGTACTGGTATGGTACTGGTATGGCATGGTACTGTTACTGGTATGGTACTGGTATGGTACTGGTATGGTACTGGTATGGTACTGGTACTGGTACTGGTATGGTACTGGTACTGGTATGGTAATGGTATTGTACTGGTATTGTACTGGTATGCTACTGGTATTGTACTGGTACAGTATGCTACTGGTAAGCTACTGGTAATTTTATATGGTATGGTATATGGTATAGATGAGGTACAGTGCAGTACAGGAAAGAGCAGTATAATGTAATACAGTAGAGTATAACCAGGTTAAATTTTGATTAACCAGAACATCTAGATGGTCACAATATAAAAGATTCTGAAAGAATTCCAGAAGAGAAGCCACAACAAAGACCAGACAATGTAATTGAGAGTACCAATTACCAACCCAATGAGAAGCCATTAGTTACAGATAATCAAGTTAATGAAAAAAAAAGTTTTGAAATCCAAGCTTCAGACAAACTTACTAAAAATCCTGTAGAACTTGCTGCTAGAGACAATAACAAAGAGAACGAGCAGTCGCAAAAAGAAAAGGATAGTTTTACCAAGTCAAAGATTGATGTCAAAGATGGCTTAGTATCAAGTGATGCCGTTGATGAAAGAAAAACGCCAGATTCTGGTGAATATTTTGAATCAACAGTGAAACGTTCAGGTACTGGTACTGGTGATGGTACTTCTACTCCAGGTGGTACTTCTACTCCAGGTGGTACTTCTACTCCAGGTGGTACTTCTACTCCAGGTGGTACTTCTACTCCAGGTGGTACTTCTACTCCAGGTGGTACTTCTACTCCAAGTGGTACTTCTACTCCTAGTTCTGTTCCAGATGGTAGTTCCACTGGCGATAGTACTTCTGTTCCAGATGGTAGTTTGGCTTCGTATGACACTGTCACTGGAATTGGTACTTCTGTTCCAGATGGTACTTCTGCTCCAGATGGTACTTCTACTCCTAGTTCTGTTCCAGATGGTAGTTCCACTGGAGTTGGTACTTCTGTTCCAGATGGTACTTCTGCTCCAGTTGGTACTTCTACTCCTAGTTCTGTTCCAGATGGTAGTTCCACTGGAGTTGGTACTTCTGCTCCAGATAGTACTTCTGCTCCAGATGGTTCTTCTACTACAGATGGTACATCTGTTCAAGGTGGTACTGCTGCTCGAGATGGTACTTCTTCTGCAGATGGTACTTCTGTTCCAGATAGTAGTTTCACTGGCGATGGTAATTCCAATCCAGACAGTAGTGCTGCTCCAGATGGTAATACTGCTGGTAATGGTACTTCTGCTGGTGATTTCACTTCTGCTCCAGAAGATGGTTCTGTTCCCAATGGGAATGACAGAACTCCTTCTGCAAAAGTTGTTTCTGATGAAGACATTGAATATCTTATCCACGCCGATGCTGGTGATACATTAACCAACAAAGATGTTTCGCTTGAGAAACCAAAAACCGATATTCGCAGGGTCGAAGAAGTTCCTTTATCAGACGATGCAAGTGCCACCGACCTGGAATCGGCGAAACATGATGCCGGTAGTGCTTCTGAAAGAGAAAGAGCTAAAGATGGAGACTTGCTTCTTAAGGCAAAAGACAAAAGTCGTGATGATGAAATAAGATCTACGGAAAAAAATGATGGTGGAAAATACAGAGTTGATCCAGAGTCAGATAAAGAAACAAAGAATGTTCACGAACAAGCCACTCAAAATGAAAATGTGGCTGAAGAAAAGGAAGCCATTGTCATGAGTGATGAAGATTTCAGTGATGATGACGATGAGGAGGAGGAAAGTTCAGGTGACGATAGACAACAAAAGTTCAAAAATGTACAAAAATTTAAGGAAAAGATTGCAGAAATGGTCAAAGAACCTGAAAACAATGACACAATAACTACAGAAACAATTATTCCAAAAACTAAGTTAAACAATGAAATGATTTCTGATGAAATATCACCCGGTTCAATATCATTCCGAAATCTGAAAACTGACACCAATGTGGGTGAGAAACCGGAGACTAATGATGGACATAAACTTGAAGGCGAACTTGAATCGAATAAGACAAATAAAGATATTAGAAACACCGATGATGCTCCTAGTACAATTGTCCCGGATACATCTCGATTGTTTGAGAAGAAAA
>JAYKKM010000233.1:2042500-2084745 GCA_035772405.1 Chrysogorgia sp. JL179-B06
GAGTAAGAATTTATTACAGTTATTATATAGATCTTATTCCAGATATTATATAGACTTTATTACAGATATTATATAGACTTTATTACAGATATTATATAGACTTTATTACAGATATTATATAGACTTTATTACAGATATTATATAGACTTTATTACAGATATTATATTGACTTTATTACAGATATTATATAGACTTTATTACAGATATTATATAGATCTTATTCCAAACTGGTTGCCAATTTAATATTCTTTTATCACTGCATTTAAATTAGCCCTTATAAAAAAATTGCCGTGCGATTTTTTCGCGATTTTTTTAAAAAAAATTTCCGATTTTTTCCCCGTGATTTTTTCTCGCCCCAATCCCCCGAGAGTTGCCTGCGGAGGAGGCTACCTCGGTTCAGAAGAAAAATTATTTTGAATTTCGTACACAATAACAAGGTTATAAAGGATAATTTATATGCATATAAAAGAATATTAAAGTGACCATGCAATGAAACATTCAGTTGTAAAATAACTTTTTTATTTGAAAGAACTCTTGAAACTATAAAGACTAACCATTTACAACTTTTTCATATCTCACTTCGCTCTTGAGATATTAAGATTTGTTTAATATGTAAATGATCATACTTATGACATCACAATGCACAATAACTTATTGAAAACGCTGATATATCCTTGAGATTATGTAATGAAATCACTTGAAATGCAGGTGCATGTGCGTGGATGTATCCAATGACATCAAATATGCAAATCATCAAACGATTCCATGTGATAATGGTAAAGATATGCAGAAATTTTCAATAAGTCATTATGCAGTGTGATCATTTACATATTAAACAAATCATAATATCTCAAGAGTGAAGTGAGATATGAAAAAGTGTAAATGGTTAGTCTTTATAGTTTCAAGAGTTCTTTTCAAACAAAAGAGTTATTTTACAACTGAATTTTTCATTGCATAGGCACTTTAAGTAATCCAAGTTTCACAACTCTAACTGTGTTTTGTTTTCCTTTTAAAAACAGCACAAAAATATGCTTCAGGACTGGAATGATCGGTACGTATGTTTTGATATTTACACTGTCGTGCTTTGTGCTATGGTAACACACATAATGAGTGTGTTTCAGTGTGATTTTATGTGTGTGTTCGCTTTTGTATGTGATTTGTTTGTGTCTGTGATTGTACAGTCGTAAATGTTTCTGGTTGAGTGTATCTTTGTGTATTTAATATTTAAATGTGTAAATTAATCGTAGGTACTTGGAGCTGCAACAAAAATACGATGATGTTTCTGTCACGAGACAATCACTAGAAGAACAATTGCATTTTAAAGATAACGAAATTGAGGTATTTAGTCTCGTTTTAAATAAGGACGTGGTTTAAACAGGTCCGACAATTTGTAGGGATATTTAGGGTTAGGAATGTGGATAGTTAGGGTTAGTATTGGTTTTTTGGGTTGGTATAGGGCTTGCCCTCTTTGCCGAGATGAATTTCATCAGTTGTTTACATGATAATTTCTAGCCCTCCTAACCGAGCTGGCTCGCTTCCCAAGCTGGCTCGCTGCTCGAATGGCTACAACTGCATTTATTTTCGCACGAAACCCAGAATCCCACTTTTGCGGACAAGTGTTCAATTTGTAACTTAAACACAAGCAAACAGGTCGTGCGAAATATAAAGTTGTCCAGAAAATACTGGTAAAGATAAACTTTGTCGCTTGTATGGAGCTTTTATTTCCCAGCCCTCCTAGGTGGGCCAGCCCTCTTCAGTGCGTTTATATGAAAAATTTCCAGCCCTCCTAGGCGAGATCTCGGGTTGTCAATAGCGAGATCTCGCCTAGGAGGGCTGGCCCTCTTGTCATGTAAACACAAACAAATATTTACAAGGAATTACGCTGAGACGCGGGATCTCGGCAAAGAGAGCTAGCCCTGCCAAGAGGGCTGGCCCTCCTCCATATAAACACCCACGGCGTTTTAGTAAATGGTGGGCAAAGGAAAGAATTGTTATTTAAAAGAAGATAATTGAGGAAAGGGGACTTCTCATGTTAAACTAAAACGTAGAGTAATCGTCATTTCATTATCCAACATCGTTTTGATGGATTCAAATAACGCGATAGACAAGTAGAAATGAAATAGATATTTGGACTCTAAAAACCTGTTTAAAACCGGATTTTCCCGCGCTTTTCTTTTGTGATCATTTTGAAAGCTTTTGAAAGTCTGAGCCGTGAAAACCAGCGAGAAATGTATCAGATAAAGACACGATACAGTCATGATTTTCTTTTGTGTTTTCCTCGTAAATTATTAATGCTATTTGAATGGTGAGGTAATATACGAGCAACAAGTTTCTGTAAATTGTCTCGAAATTTAAAAGAAGCCACAGTTAGTTTATGTCTAGTTAGTTAGTTAGTTAGTTTAGTTAGTTCGTTTATTAAAATACCTTAATAGCAGTTACATACTGAATTGATAAGGTTACAACAATTAAGAGAAAAACAAATGCCTAATTACCTATTATATACAACTGGTATTATTATAATGATCAGCGCATGCATTAATAAAGGTGTTCTTAAATCTATTGGTTTTGCATCTCGGTACATTAAATTTTCTAATCTTACGCAAAGTACAATTTGAATAGTTCTCATTAAATGGCAATAAATGATACAAACTGTCATTAGTGTTACATATTATCTTATTGAAAAAGATAAGACATAACCGTCCCCTGAATTGTGACAGCGATTCTAACCCTGATAGATCAAGTACTTCACTGTAGGATAGTTCATAACCGTAGATTATACTTAAAGCTCTCTTTTGCACTCTCTCCAAGGACTTACTAAGGTATTCTGGAAGACTATAATTATAAACTTGACAAGCATATAATAAAACCGAACGGATACAAGCTGAATAGAATAATGTAAGCTCATTTGCCCTTTTCAGCTGAGACAAAAAATAAAGTCTTTTAGCTGCTTTTCTAGCAGTTTCAGATACATGGGTATTCCATTTAAAATCATTTTGAATAGTTACCCCTAGTATTTTCACTGAATCTACCATATTATTTTATACCTATTTATACCTCTGTTGAGATATTACCCTTCCACTATGTCGAGTGTGTTATTAGATTTAGTGTAGTTTATTGTATATTGCTTTAATATGTTTATATTACTTGCTTGTGGCCAAGTTAACAAATGCAAAATCCTTAGCTATGTCATTGTTTTGCCAGATTCTACGTGAATCCCTTGTGCAGATTAACAGTGCTGTCGACGTTAATGGCGACGAAGAACTGCCCGAAGAAGAACGTAAGTCAAGATCACGATAAGTCAATTTGGAGTCTCGTTAATTATGATAAGTACTGGTTCGTAATGTGATATACGTACTACTTCGATAGACTAGTGAGATGCTCTAACTGTTGAGATACATGGACTAAGATGACAGAGCAAAGGTTATGATAAGTACTGGTTCGTAATATGACATACGTACTACTTAGGTAGACTAGTGAGATGCTCTTACTATTGAGCTACATGGACTAAGATGACAGAGCAAAGGTTATGATAAGTACTGGTTCGTAATGTGACATACGTACTACTTAGGTAGACTAGTGAGATGCTCTAACTATTGAGCTACATGGACTAAGATGACAGAGCAAAGGTTATGATAAGTACTGGTTCGTAATGTGCCATTACGTACTACTTAGGTAGACTAGTGAGATGCTCTAACTATTGAGCTACATGAACTAAGACGACAGAGCAAAGGTTATGATAAGTACTGGTTCGTAATGTGCCATTACGTACTACTTAGGTAGACTAGTGAGATGCTCTAACTATTGAGCTACATACATACATATATATATATATATATATATATATATATATATATATATATATATATATATATATATATATATATTTATATATATATATATATATATATATATATATATATATATATTTTTTCGCTTACCTCAAAACTGGTCTGCTACAACTTGTTTCATCTGTAAATAATCTTCAGGCAGTGACAATATCGAAAGGGATGACCGCTTATTTATAGGCTTTCTGCCGGAAAGTGGGGGCGTATGTGGGGGACAAAGCATGAGGTCATGGCTTTGTTTGCGTTGATTACGCGAAATTTATTACGATGACGACACTGTGAAATTATTTCCGCTCTTTTGTTGAGTAAACTATTCTTATTTTTTTCTTTTAAAATACAAAATTTTTTTATTTTTTTTATTTTTTTTTAATATCATTTGGTTCAACCCACCATTTAGCAAGAGTGTCAGCACTAACATAGCACGTAATTTCCTTAGCCTAATTGACAAACATTTCCCTCCGCACCACAAGCTCCATAAGATTTTTAACAGAAATACAGTTAAAGTAAGTTACAGCTGCATGAACAATGTTAAGTCAATAATCACTAAGCACAATGCACGCATAGCTAGGAACATCAAACCGCAGGATAGGGACGCTACTAATTGCAGTTGTAGAGAGAACACCATTTGCCCGCTTCAAGAACAATGCATGACTAGAGACATAGTATACAAAGCAACAGTGACAGTAAACATCACAAACGAAATAAAACACTACATTGGTATGACTGCAACCACATTCAAAGAGCGATTGGCCAACCACACTAAATCTTTTCAACATAAAAAGCATGAAAATGACACCGAACTTTCGAAATATATTTGGACATTGAAAGAAAACAATAAAGATTTCAGTATTAATTGGCAAATTCTAAAACATTCTATTTCGTACAAAGGAGGATCAAAACGATGCAATTTATGTTTAGAAGAAAAATTTTGTATTTTAAAAGAAAAAAATAAGAATAGTTTACTCAACAAAAGAGCGGAAATAATTTCACAGTGTCGTCATCGTAATAAATTTCGCGTAATCAATGCAAACAAAGCCATGACCTCATGCTTTGTCCCCCACATACGCCCCCACTTTCCGGCAGAAAGCCTATAAATAAGCGGTCATCCCTTTCGATATTGTCACTGCCTGAAGATTCTTTTACAGATGAAACAAGTTGTAGCAGACCAGTTTTGAGGTAAGCGAAAATCTATTATTTGCTCTAACTATATGTTGTTGAGCACTCTTTGCATTTCGTAGACCAAAACCTACACGTATATATATATATATATATATATATATATATATATATATATATACGAAAGTATACAATGTGCCCTACCGGCTATCACCATATGGCTTCATGGTAACTGTGGACTTGGGACCCACTATGTACGGCTTATATATATATATATATATATATATATATATATATATATATATATATAATATATATATATATATATATATATATAATATATATATATATATATATATATATATATATATATATATATATATATATATATATATATATATATAATTATGGTGGAATTTCAGTTTTTTAATCGATTGTTTTAGTGAAGGAAGAGCGATCAAAGAAAATTAAAGAGCTTATGGATGTTTCGCAGGTAAGTTTATTTTTTCTGCACTATTTGTTCTAAAATGAAGCTATGCAAAATTTGTTTCTATCCACAAATTCTTCGAGGTCTGAATAAATTCTCGCTTTTGAAAACTGATTCTTGGTTCTTTCTTTAGATTCGATCAGATTATAAACTATGCAAGGAGGAAAAGGAAAAATTAGAAGATTATGTTAAGGAAGAGGTTGAAAGAAGAGAGAAGTTGCAAGGTAAAGGGGTGGAATACTATTTATAGGGTGAAGGTGGAGAAGGAGGAAAAAGGAGGAGGAGGAGAAGAAGGGGGAAGGGAAGGAGGAGGAGGAGGAGGAGGAGAAGGAGGAGGAGAAGGGGAAGGAGGAGAAGAAGGAGAAGGAGGAAGAGGAGGAGAAGAAGGAGAAGGAGGAAGAGGAGGAGAAGAAGGAGAAGGAGGAAGAGGAGGAGAAGAAGGAGAAGGAGGAAGAGGAGGAGAAGCGAATGAGGAGGAGAAAGGGGAGAAGGAGGAGAAGGAGGAGAAGGAGGGGGGAGAAGGGGGAGGAGGAGAAGAGAATGAGGAGGAGAAGGAGAAGGAGGAGGAGAAGGAGGAAGAGGAGGAGAAGAGAATGAGGAGGAGGAGAAAGGGGAGAAGGAGGAGCGGGAGGAGGAAAAGCAGGAGAAGGAGAAGAAAGGGGGAGGAGGAGGAGAAGGGGAGGAGAAGGGGAGGAGGAGGAGAAGGGGAGGAAAAGGAGAAGGAGGAGAAGGAGAAGGAGGAGGAGGAGAAGGAAGAGGAGAAGAAGGAGGAGAAGAAGGAGGAGGGGAGAAGGGGGAGGAGAAGGAGGAGGGGAGAAGGGGGAGGAGAAGGAGAAGGATGAGAAGAAGGAGGGGGAGAACGGGGAGGGGGAGGAGAAGTGGGAGGAGAAGTGGGAGGAGATGGAGAAGGGGGAGAAGTGGGAGGAGAAGGGGGAGAAGGAAGAGGAGGAGGAGAAGAGAATGAGGAGGAGGAGAAGGAGGAGGAGAAAGGGAGAAGGAGGAGAATGAGAAGGAGAAGAAGAAGGAGGAGGAGAAGAAGAAGGATGAGAAGAAGAAAAAGGATGAGAAGAAAAAGGATGAGAAGAAAAAGGATGAGAAGAAGAAGAAGGAGAAGGAAGAGGAGAAGGAGAAGGAGGGAAGAAGTGGGAGGAGAAGGAGGAGAAGGTGGAGGAGAAGGGGGAGAAGAAAGAGAAGAAGGAGGAAGGGAGCAGGAGGAGGAAGAGGAGGATGAGGAGGAGGAAGAAGAAGAGAAGGAGGAGAAGAAGAAGGAGGAGGAGGAGATGGAGAAGGAGGTAGAGGAGATGGAGAAGGAGGTAGAGAAGGAGGTGGAGGGGTGGAGAGGAGGATGATATAAGAATGGGTAGTTAAAGGATATTATTTTTAGGATGGCAAAGCATATTATTTTTTCTTGTTCTAATATTTGTCATCTCTACACGTAAACATTGTAGGTGAAGTAGAACAATTTGAGATTGATCTCGCGAAGTCGAAGGCGTCTGAAGAGGAATTGAGATTTAAATATAGAGAAACAGAAATTAAATTAAATGCATTACAAGATTATTTCAAAAACATGGAAAGTGATTTACACAGGTAAGCAAAGCGGAAAGAAGAAATGCGATCTCACTACCAGTCTTTAAGTTTGAATAAGTTTTCAATGTGTTAAATTTAATAGTGATTCCGCCAGGTAATTTCAAAATCGCTTAATATTTTAGCCGAGTACGGGTATTAATGTTTACCGTCGCACTCGCACATATTTGTCATATTAGTATAGGAAATAACACGGTTCGAGAAAAATCTGAAAACTGTAAAACCGTAAAATGAAAAATCGCACGCGTGTTTGGCGAAATATTCATAAAACACGAGTGCGAAGCACGAGTGGTATTATGAATATTTCACCAAACACAAAGTGCATCAATTCTTCCAGAACAAGTGTTATTTCCTTTTAATACCTTTTCAATCAATTTTACGCGTTCCTAAATACCCCCTAAATACGGGAAAACTGATGTTTGTAAATATTAAAATCCAAACATCCCGGATGTGATTTTTTACTAGGGGTATTTTTTTAAATACCCATAGTAAAAATTTAAGTTTAATACTGATGTCATTAGCCAATCAGGAATGAGTAAAATTGATTGAAATGGTACTATATCCTAAACAAACGCGTCTCGATAACTCAAACATGATCTACACCTTCGCTAAACTTTCGTAGATATAACAGTGAAAGAACTACGATTTCAGACATTGCTAGCCTACAACTGATGATTTGAATAAACTTATAATTTCCAAATATGTTTAAAATGTTTGTCCCCATTCCGCAGTATATCGTGACAACTTAGCGCGAAACTATCTTCTAGTTCAGCACCCGTTCTTATAGCCTCGGACATACTCACAAAGAATGGACACAAGCCAATGAACTTACTTATCTCACATTTCTCTGTAACTCAAATGTCAGCAGACACATGTACGCGTTGCGTACCTATTTTTCTTGTTTGTGTGGTATATAGTGACTTGATTAAAGTGCATATAACGTCTGTGGGGATTTAACATATATGTAATCTATCGATTCTCCTGAGAAAAATTGTAATATATCTTGTCAGCTGAAAATTTCATCTTCATAGACTTTTTTGCTGTTAAAGTTGACGGAAATGACGTCTAGCGGGAATCTGTAAAGAGGTCTTCATATAGACAGATGCCCGCTATGACATCATTTCCGTCAACTTTAACAGCAAAAAAGTCTATGAAGATGAAATTTTCAGCTGACAAGATATATTACAATTTATCTCAGGAGAATCCATAGATTACAAATATGTTAAATCCCCACAGACGTTATATGCACTTTAATGATTAACAGTTGATATTTTTATCCCTAGAAAACTCACTCACGAAGAAGCAGCGAGACTAGCAAGCGAAACCCAGCTTGAAACAAAGCTTCGAGAAGCATCAAGTGCAGTACAAGATGTTGAACTTTACAGGTAACAAACATTCACATTGTACTTGCTCTAATTTTGTTTTTTTTGTTTTGTTTTTTATGAAAACGAACCTTGATTTGATTTGATTTAGAAAACAGGTTAACGAGTTAAGGAAGGAAATCGATGAAACCCAGCGAGCATTTCGTTCTCAGGTATGACAGGGATTATTACAATGCTTGCGCCATTTGAGCGCTGTGTGCTTCATATATATATATAAATATAAATATCTGTCTGTGTGCATCTGTCTGTCTGTGTGCATCTGTCTGTCTGTGTGCATCTGTCTGTCTGTGTGCATCTGTCTGTCTGTGTGCATCTGTCTGTCTGTGTGCATCTGTCTGTCTGTGTGCATCTGTCTGTCTGTGTGCATCTGTCTGTCTGTGTGCATCTGTCTGTCTGTGTGCATCTGTCTGTCTGTCTGTCTGTCTGTCTGTCTGTCTGTGTCTGTCTGTCTGTCTGTCTGTGTGCATCTGTCTGTGTGCATCTGTCTGTCTGTCTGTCTGTCTGTCTGTCTGTCTGTCTGTCTGTTTGCCTGCCTGCCTGCCTGTATCATTTCTGCTTTTCTCGATTATCATATCAAAGCCTGAGGCTGCTTTTTATATTTTTATTTATCCCACTCAGGTTGCTACTACAGAGGAGCGAGCACATGACAATTGGGTAGGTTTTACATTTTTAGATATTTAAGAAAAAATACCCTACCGGAAAAAATACTGGAAAGGACTTTGGGAAAAGTCTACTATTAGAACAGCGGACCCGAATCCCGATGGTGCGAGTTAAAATTCCGCTCGAGTAAAGAATTTTCTGTCGTCTCAGGAATGTAGGAACTCACTCTAATTTCGTTCTATGCCTTGCAGCTTAAATTCCGCTCTGCAGAAAGGGAATTAGAAGAGATAAAACGAGAAAGAGATGCTTTGCGAAGAAGGTTAATGGACAACTTTACTGTAATAATTCCTTAAATAGTTTGATAAATCTGTTGTGGCCCACGCTTGGGAGTATGACCACCATATAAAATGGGAGGAGTCTCTTCGCTTCTAAAATATATATATTTTGCTTGTTTTCGATGGGGTATGGAAAACTAACTTTTATTTTTCCATTTAGGTTGTATGATCTGGAAATGAACCCTAAACCACATGTTTCAGTTGAAGGTAAAAATCACACATTAGATAAAAAATGTCATTTACGGAGCGTTCATTATTTATTACAGGGGTTTGGTATCGACGAGTTGAAACCAAAAAAATGTTTTACCCCAACCATCACTACATTATGCAACCATATACCTGTTATACTGTATACGTGTATATCATATATGTATATATACGCCCTTTGCCTACTGTCTCGTCTTTGCTCTTATCATAACCTTTAGATATTTATCTGATATTTATAGTGTTGAATGTTGGTTCATATAGTGAGATCATTACAATATTCTAAGGAAGTTAAAGTTTGTGTTACTGTTTATAAACATGAAAATATGTCTATCTAAAATATTATTTAACAAGAGGTTTTACCTGACAATGTCTTTAAACAAGCAATCTCTGTTTTATATTGTATCACTCACTATTGGCGATACATGGACGATCGTCAAGCTCGTATCCTCAGAAAAATTATTCTGATTCCCGGACAGGAATCGAACCTGTAACCTTCTGATTGCCGGTGAGACGCTCTAACCATTGAGCCACCGAGACTCAGATGGAGAGCGAAGGTTACAATGATGTACTGGTTTGATTGATATATGTACTGCCTATGCGGCAGTCGCTATATATCGGTTATGCTTGGATTACCACATTCACTACAGCAGTGTCTATATTAACACATCCAAGCATAACCGATATATAGTGACTGCCGCATAGGCAGTACATATATCAATCAAACCAGTACATCATTGTAACCTTCGCTCTCCATCTGAGTCTCGGTGGCTCAATGGTTAGAGCGTCTCACCGGCAATCAGAAACTCAGAATAATTTTACTGAGGATATGAGCTTGACGATCGTCCATGTATCGTATGTCTACTCCAAGCTCTCCCACATTCACTACAGCAGTGTGTATATTAACACATTGTCTCACTATATTAACACATTGTCTCACACATTGTTATGTTGTTTTACTTGTAAATCCAAGCTCCCCTGTTCCTTAAGTCGATGTTTGACTCAATAAACTTCGTTGTAATGTACAGTTTACTTTCAGTGGATTGTATGGTTGATTTTTACGCTTGACTTTGACATTTAGCTGGTTTCCTCGTATTGTTCACGTGTGTAGCTAACTTATTTATGAATACATTTCCCCCTCTATATGATTAACAGGTAATCACATGGTTCCTCGTAAAATTAAAGCTTAATTGTTTCTCTTGTTCATTTTCCACCTCTAGAATCTGGTCAAGTTCCTCCTGAACAGCTAGAATCGCCAACTATGCATTCAGATTCGCCTTCCAGCGTCCGTACATCTGTAAGCTCTTTCATTTCGTTTGCCATTAATAATCTTTGCTTTGTTTTAAACTAGACTTACTTAAAGGGATACTGCAGCCAAAAGACAAATGTAGTTCATATGAAAGATCTTACTGACTTTAGTTTATTTCCAAAGTTTCAGCATTCCTATCAATTTAGTTACGAAGATATGGCTTGTTGAAGTTGGAGAGTTTGTCCAATTTCGACGCCATATTTGTTTCTCAAATATGGACGTCACTGAGTGATTCTATCTCGTATCATGCCTAAGAAGCTCCTCTACTTTCCTGCACGAGGAACTAAATAGTTTATTTCGACTAATTTTCGTCCAAAGAGCATTCACAACAGCTATCACTATGTGATCGCCATCAAAACAACTCCACTGCCGAATCACTCAATGACGTCATACTTTCAAAACCAATATGGCGTCAAAATCCTCGAATTTTCAACTTCAACTAGCCATATTTTCTTAACTAAACTGATAGGAATGCTGAAACTTTGGAAATAGACTAAAGACAGTAAGATCTTTCATATAAACTACATTTGTATTTTGCCTGGAGTACCCCTTTAATTACAGTATACTGAATTATGGTGTATAGTCTAATTCTCGGATTTTGCTTTTACAGAAGAGAAAGAATTCCAATCCTCCCTCGCGTGTCTCGCCGCTTGATGAAAGGAAGGTAAAGATAAAACAAATTGCCTTCGCAGGGTAATCCAAGTAAACAAAACGACCCTTGTGCAAAACAACATCACTAATTTCGACGAAAGACATTCCTGTTTTCCATCATGATCCGCCATCTTGGATAATTTTTCGATATCCGTGTGACGTCACAAGCAGGGTGAAGTGAAAACTTTAGTCAGCCATAATTTCACGTATATAGGTCTAAAACTTGATTTTTGTGGATATCTTTCTTTCTCAATTGAACCACAATATTTTTAAAAGTATACCACATAAATTCAGGTACCAGAAAGGAAAGTTTCATCATGTTTACCCTGCTTGTGACGTCATGTTAATTAGGTAAAGTATTAAAACAAGATGGCGGATAACAAGATTTTTATTTGTGGAAATTAGTGATGATATTTTGCAGCAGAGTAGTTTTTTCACTTGGATTACTCTCGTCGTATGACCGTTTGTTTATCAGAAAGGCGAAAATAATTTTTATTGCCATATCTCTTTAAATATGAATTTACTTGAGAAGCTATATCAAATACTCTTGGAGTGCATTTCATCAGATATCCAGAAACATCGAAGAGCAAGATTGAAGGAGATCAGGTTTTTTGGCGGGCTAACCAAGCTGAAAGTCACATTTCATATATACCAAAAAAACTCATTTCATATAAAGATGAGCCGATAATCGAAAATTAATGAGTATAGAATCCGATAATCGGCAACTTTCAGGCTGATCAACTTTCAGGCCATTACATCAACTTATATCGGCGGTCCGATAAATACTATTCCGGGTTTTATACTTGTGAATATCATTTTCTTTTTTAAAGTGCCCCTGACCTCAAAATGTTTTATTTCTTATTTGGAAGAACTTTTAAAATGATAAAGTAACTTCTTTTGAAGATTTTCGTTTCTTCGCTTTCTTTTTGAGATATTTCAGTTTGTTTGATATGCAAATGTACGGAATTTACGTCACACATGCATAATGACTTATTGGAGAAATTGGTGTATCTCTTTCATTCTCGAACGAAATCCTTTAAAATCGAGATGTTTGGTGTTGTGGGAGAAACACGCACACGTGTTATTCACACTTTAGTATTTTTATTTGATGTACACAAAGATATATAACATTCTCTGATAACTCATTATGCGTGATGTGTGACGTAAATTCCGGACATTTGCATATCAAACAAACTGAAATATCTCAAAAAGAAAGCGAAGAAACGAAAATCTTCAAAAGAAGTTACTTTATCATTTTAAAAGTTCTTCCAAATAAAACAATAAAAAATTGAGGTTAGGGGCACTTTAAGAATAACGCTAAGTTGTAGTGATTCCACAAAGAAACTGTCGAATTTAATTAATTTGATAAGGTGCATCATGTTTAACCCGTCATATTTCTTGTTTGGTGAAACATTTTTTGTTTCCGACTTTCATCAATCGTATTTCATTTTTCATATTTCAACTTAAATTCACATTATCTTTGCCACATTTTTTTATTATTATTATTATTATTTTATTTTTTTTCGCCCATATAATTTATTTATTTATGTACATTGATTGATATAATTTGTTATGTACAATGTTATGTTTTGCGGCAAATTCAATTGTCGGGAATTCCTGTTGACAAATATCGGTAACCATCGATAAATCGGCTGATCATGATAAATTTGATTTTTCTTAATCGGCTCATCTCTAATTTCATATCCACTTTAAAAAGACACTACATGGTGTTTGAATATTTGATTCAAACCTCTTTCTCGTGTGTGATGTAAACCTGAGAACTATTGTTGTTTACCAGGATCGTACTCGACGTAAACCGCGTGACAGGAATTCCCCTCCTTCGTGGGAACCAACGGACACAGGACCTCCTCCACGTCGGAGAGGCCGAGAACACGACACGTCACCTCCACCTTCTTGGGATACTCACGTTGGTCCCCCAACACGTCGTCGTGACAAAGACAGAGAACTGCCCCCACCTCCTAGCGTTGGCCCACCGCCACGTCAGCGAGGACAAAGAGAGTCTCCTATTGGACCACCTAACATTGCTGAACTAGAAACCCAACGGGGGAGGCGTGATAGACATACACCTTCACCACCCGCTCCCCCACAAATCGTGGATTTACCACCTCGTCGTAGACGTCGGGATAGAACATCTACTTCCTCACCGCCACCTCCACCTCCCCCTAGCTTGTTACCACCTCGTGGGATTCCACCAACAGGGGTACCTGGTGGTGTGACTCTCGCTAAAGGTGGTTCAGTGAATGGTGCACCAGGACCACGTATGAATGTTCCATTCGAGACTCCCCCTCCCCCACCCTCGTTCGCTGGTAATGGACGATTTCCAGGACCAAGGACAACACAGTCATTACCCAATGGACCCTCTAGTAAGTTTCTCGTTAAACCGTCAACCATTTTGGCACGGCATTTTTGTTGAATATTTTTATTAGCTGACGTTTCGTTTGGTACATCAATAACCACAATGTGTAAATCAAAAACAAGGTTGGTAAATGGTAAATAAAAAGTCTATCGTTTCCATCGTCAAAGAGGGCAGCGTAAAATGAATTATAAAATAACCGGAAGTAAATGAGCGAGTACACGCTATCTGATTGGTTACTGAGCTAAAAAACCGTGCATTATAACTCAATAAAGCGTAAGCTGACGTGTTCCTCGCGTAGATTTTGTCGTTTTTGACGGATTTTAAGTAGTTTAAATCACAAACGAAAGTCAAAGAATACCTGGATATAAAGCTAATCAAGGTACTAACACAACAGAATGTTTTAACTGCAACGTTGAGTGCATTTTCATCGCTAAATCGCCAACGTGTTTTCATGAAAGGCTTCCTAGCAACGTGCGTTGCTATGTGCTAGCAACGTCTCTTACAGGTAAATCTACATTTTTCATGGCTTTATTGGCAACAAAAATTAAGTTTGTCCAATATGAAAGAACTCGTAAAATGATAGAGTAACACCTTTTACAACTTTTCCATATTTTGCTTCGTTTTTGAAATATTTCAGTTTGTTTGATATGTAAATGAGATGGTCTCTGACGTCAGGTGCAGGGTAGAGAATTTTCGGCATAGATAGATAAATAGTCTCAGAATGCTTTTCTATCTCGTTTTGTAGATCAATTTGTACCAATTAGACCAGCACCGCGAAGGTGACCATTGCTGCTTCTTCGTACACTGAAAATACAGGGACAAGTAATGGGAAATAATATTATTATTTTGGTTAAAGTATCATTGTAGAAATTTATAAAGAGAAATAACACGACAGAATTACAAGAAAAATTATCTATTACATTGTTCACCTGTTTGTTCTTGTACTTTAATAGTTAAATTGATTTGCAAAACGTGTAGCGACAAGCGTGTAGCGACATGAACAAGAATATTGCTTCATATAAGGAGGTAGGTAATCTTCGAGTTTGAAGGGTGTAAACAAGTGACATATGCGTTTCGCGTCATGCGAATAGAGGGTAATTATAGTATAACTAAAGAAATTTACTGTACAATTATACCATGAGCTCGTGTCGTATATGAGCTCATAGCCAACGAGGCGCGAAGCTCCAAGTTGGCTATTAGTTCTTAGTAGAAACTGACCATGGTCTATTACAAATGCTGCATTCTGATTGGCTACTCAACCGTTGTCTATTCGTGATAGACAACGTTTGGGAAACGCACTCAAAACAATGGCAGAAAACTCTCGTTTTGGGGAGGTTTCACGTGAGTTTTTGGATAATTTTTTGGAATGCATGATTTGTAATAGTCCACTAATTTGTTTCTACTAAAACAATTAGACAACTCGTCCTCGTTGTCTATGAGCGAATAGTCAACTCAGGCTTCGCCTTCGTTGACTATTCGCTCATAGACAACTCGGACTCGTTGTCTAATTGTTAAATATACGACGAGAGCGAATGGTATAATTGTTAAAGTGCCTGTAACGTCTGTGGGGATTTAACATATTTGTAATCTATGGATTCTCCTGAGATAAATTGTAATATATCTTGTCAGCTGCAAATTTCATCTTCATAGACTTTTTTGCTGTTAAAGTTGACGGAAATGACGTCAAATCGGGCATCTGTAAAGAGGTTTTTCATACAGACAAATTCCCGATTTGACGTCATTTCCGTCAACTTTAACAGCAAAAAAGTCTATGAAGATGACATTTTCAGCTGACACGATATATTACAATTTATCTCAGAATAATCCATAGATTACAAATATGTTAAATCCCCACAGACGTTATAGGCACTAAAAAGACTCGAAAAACACATCGCATTCCGCGAGAAAGTACTACAACCAATGAAATTTCGATTTAGATAAGAATGTAAAATCTAAACCACGTATCAAGCTAAGGCGATCATATAGCCTTGAAATATTAAAATAACAAACGGTAATCATATGGCGCGTTTATAATGTCAAAATTCAATGTGACCATTTGAACGCCATACATCTAATTCGAACAACATTTACTCGAAAGAGCAAGCCTCGCTGTCGTGTGTTGCCGTGTTCCACTCGATAACAATCTAAACCACGTATATCAAGTCAATCATATAGCCCATTATAGCCTTTGAAGGCAACTGGCAGGGTGCGAATAAAACATGCGCAGTTTGGCTTCTACTTCTCAGTTCTCACACACCCCGGAAATGGACAGACAATTGGTCGACTATACCTCGGACTATACATAGCTCGGCGAAGAGATAAAGGACGAGTTACGCACTGGTAATCCAAGAACCTTTAGCATTGCGTTTTCTCTGGCAAACGGAAAACCTCAAGATGTCACGTGACAATGGTCTTGCCGTCGCGTTTGCTGTTCGCGGTCTGGAAGTCCTTCTAGAGGTAAGTTACATACGGCAAGGGTTTTTAGCAACTTAAACTAAATACACTCGCGTTTAAGGCTAAAATTTAGGTTCTTGTATTTTAATGCTGCTTAAATGTTAAGTTTTAAACGTTTAACATTGAATTATATATGGATTTGAGCATTTACATAAAGTAGTGCGCGCGAAGGGAAACAAACATGGCGGCTATAAATTATGTGATTGAAGTGGACCATCATGCTAAAGTTGATTATGGCTGTTACGGCAAACCGCATAACTGCAAACCGCATAACCGAGGTCCCTCTAACCACGTTATGCTAATAGAGACAGTTGATTGGTGGATTATATGCGAGGGTATAATAACACAAGCTTGAAACGTCTACCAACGCACTGCGCCTGCGGAAAGGTATTCACAGTTGACCATGCCTTAGCGTATTTCAAATAAATAAATAAACAACTTTATTTCACGAGGGTAATACATAACAGCAAAAAGCTGATAAACTTGTAGCCCTCAACATAACTAATACAAATGATTAAAATTACAATATAATAAACTAAATAAATTTGAATAACTAATACAAATACAAGAAAAAAACTAAAATAAAATATAAGTACAATAAAGAAATAAAACATTGGAACTACTGTATAACACATAAAAAATACATTCATAGTGATCAATGCCTTTATAGGATTCATTGAAAAAATATCTAAGAGAGGATTTGAAAGAGGCAAGCCTAGGTTTCTTTTTAATTTCTGGTGGAAGACTATTCCAGAATTTTATAGTAGTGACCGTAAACGATTTACCTCCTTCATTTTTACGAGGAGGTTTCATCCACCGACATGATGAAGTACGTGATCTGCTAGCAGGTTGCGTATGATGTATCAACAGAGCCTGCCCTTGCTCCTCTGTCTGGCGAAATGCTACCACCGCCTGCAGCGCCAACTCGGCCGACGACGCTGAGATGTGAAAAGGCATTCTTTGATGTCCGGGTATTCAACCCTTACGCCTCGACACACCCGCGAAACCAGAGACGCCTCACTAGCGTGTTCAACGCCAACGAAAGGGAAAAGAAGCGGCAGTACATGCAACCAACGAACATGGATCGTTTACGCAGCTTGTATTCAGTGCATATGGAGGATGTGGCAGGGAAACACAGCATTTCCTATCTTCCCTAGCAGATAAGATCGCTGTGAAAAAGCACTTCGAGCCCTGCATGGTCATGAGCTAGTTGCGGAAGAAGATCGCCTTCGCCCTCCTCCGTGCTCAAGTCCTCTGCGTGACAGGCAGCCGATCGTGGAAGAAAGCCCCCATGACTCTAATCGTGTCGGACATAGAACTGTCCGAAAGAAATTCTAAAGTTTAGTTGAAAATTTTGTAAATCTGTTGTTTTTTTATTTATATGATCCCAATAATTTTATATACTGATTGTACATTGCACTTTGTAAACCTCCCTTAATCCAAAAAAACAACAACAAAAAACCCCCAAAACAACTTTCGTTTGCGACGTTTCGGTGGCTTAACTCGAGGGGGAAGATTACCACCTGCCTTCCTAAATCCTGTAGGTTTTGCTTCTCCAGCGAATCGCCAACGATGTGAAAGAAGGTCGTTTTCGTTCATATACCATATTCATACATGAAATAAACACGATCAGGATGGAGATCTGAATTATGTACAATACATGCAATTACTCAGGTAAGTGCTAATAAGTATTATTGTGGCTTGAGTTTGCTGGTTTCTAAAATGGTCGAAAAATCGTCAAAAATAGAAGGTAAATAACCCCTTTACTATTTGGCCATTTTTGCCAAATTTTTGGATGTCCAAAAATGACTAAATTTACGCTAGTTTCTGCTCATATATTAACCTAAGGCATTATTTAGGCTATATTTTCATATTTTAATCTTATTTTGACAAGTTAAAAATGGTCGAAAATCGTCAAAAAGTTAAGGTTAACCCCTTTACTTTTTGCCCAAATTTGGCCATTTTTGCCAAATTTTTGGATGTCCAAAAATGACTAAATTTACGCTAGTTTCTGCTCATATTAACAACTAAGGCATTATTTAGGCTATATTTTCATATTTTAAGCTTATTTTGACAAGTTAAAAATGGTCGAAAATCGTCAAAAAGTTAAGGTTAACCCCTTTACTTTTTGCCCAAATTTGGCCATTTTTGCCAAATTTTTTGATGTCAAAAATGACTAAATTTACGCTAGTTTCTCATATTAAATATCTAAGGCATTATTTAGGCTATATTTTCATATTTTAAGCTTATTTTGACAAGTTAAAAATGGTCGAAAATCGTCAAAAAGTTAAGGTTAACCCCTTTACTTTTTGCCCAAATTTGGCCATTTTTGCCAAATTTTTGGATGTCCAAAAATGACTAAATTTACGCTAGTTTCTGCTCATATTAACAGCTACGGCATTATTTAGGCTATATTTTCATATTTTAAGCTTATTTTGACAAGTTAAAAATGGTCGAAAATCGTCAAAAAGTTAAGGTTAACCCCTTTACTTTTTGCCCAAATTTGGCCATTTTTGCCAAATTTTTGGATGTCCAAAAATGACTAAATTTACGCTAGTTTTCTGCTCATATTAACACCTAAGGCATTATTTAGGCTATATTTTCATGTTTTAAGCTTATTTTGACAAGTTAAAAATGGTCGAAAATCGTCAACAAAGTTAAGGTTAACACCCTTTACTTTTTGCCCAAATTTGGCCATTTTTTGCCAAATTTTTGGATGTCCAAAAATGACTAAATTTACGCTAGTTTCTGCTCATATTAATACCTAAGGCATTATTTAGGCTATATTTTCATATTTTAATCTTATTTTGACAAGTTAAAAATGGTCCGAAAATCGTCAAAAAGATAAGGATAACCCCTTTACTTTTTGCCCAAATTTGGCCATTTTTGCCAAATTTTTGGATGTCCAAAAATGACTAAATTTACGCTAGTTTCTGCTCATATTAACACCTAAGGCATTATTTAGGCTATAATTTCATATTTTAAGCTTATTTTGACAAGTTAAAAATGGTCGAAAATTCGTCAAAAAGTTAAGGTTAACCCCTTTACTTTTTGCCCAAATTTGGCCATTTTTGCCAAATTTTTTGGATGTCCAAAAATGACTAAATTTACGCTAGTTTCTGCTCATATTAACACCTAAGGCATTATTTAGGCTATATTTTCATATTTTAAGCTTATTTTGACAAGTTAAAAATGGTCGAAAATCGTCAAAAAGTTAAGGTTAACCCCTTTACTTTTTGCCCAAATTTGGCCATTTTTGCCAAATTTTTGGATGTCCAAAAATGACTAAATTTACGCTAGTTTCTGCTCATATTAACACCTAAGGCATTATTTAGGCTATATTTTCATATTTAAAGCTTATTTTGACAACTTAAAAATGGTCGAAAATCGTCAAAAAGTTAAGGTTAACCCCTTTACTTTTTGCCCAAATTTGGCCATTTTTGCCAAATTTTTGGATGTCCAAAAATGACTAAATTTACGCTACTTTCTGCTCATATTAACACCTACGGCATTATTTAGGCTATATTTTGATATTTTAAGCTTATTTTGACAAGTTAAAAATGGTCGAAAATCGTCAAAAAGTTAAGGTTAACCCCTTTACTTTTTGCCCAAATTTGGCCATTTTTGCCAAATTTTTGGATGATGTCCAAAAATGAACTAAATTTACGCTAGTTTCTGCTCATATTAACACCTAAGGCATTATTTAGGCTATATTTTCATATTTTATGCTTATTTTGACAAGTTAAAAATGGTCGAAAATCGTCAAAAAGTTAAGGTTAACCCCTTTACTTTTTGCCCAAATTTGGCCATTTTTGCCAAATTTTTTGGATGTCCAAAAATGACTAAATTTACGCTAGTTTTCTGCTCATATTAACACCTAAGGCATTATTTAGGCTATATTTTCATATTTTAAGCTTATTTTGACAAGTTAAAAATGGTCGAAAATCGTCAAAAAGTTAAGGTTAACCCCTTTTACTTTTTGCCCAAATTTGGCCATTTTTGCCAAATATTTGGATGTCCAAAAATGACTAAATTTACGCTAGTTTCTGCTCATATTAACACCTAAAGGCATTATTTAGGCTATATTTTCATATTTTAAGCTATTTTGACACGTTAAAAATGGTCGAAAATCGTCAAAAAGATAAGGTTAACCCCTTTACTTTTTGCCCAAATTTGGCCATTTTTGCCAAATTTTTGGATGTCCAAAAATGACTAAATTTACGCTAGTTTCTGCTCATATTAATACCTAAGGCATTATTTAGGCTATATTTTCATATTTTAAGCTTATTTTGACAAGTTAAAAATGGTCGAAAATCGTCAAAAAGATAAGGTTAACCCCTTTACTTTTTGCCCAAATTTGGCCATTTTTGCCAAATTTTTGGATGTCCAAAAATGACTAAATTTACGCTAGTTTCTGCTCATATTAACACCTAAGGCATTATTTAGGCTATATTTTCATATTTTAAGCTTATTTTGACAAGTTAAAAATTTTCGAAAATCGTCAAAAAGTTAAGGTTAACCCCTTTACTTTTTGCCCAAATTTGGCCATTTTTGCCAAATTTTTGGATGTCCAAAAATGACTAAATTTACGCTAGTTTTTGCTCATATTAACACCTAAGGCATTATTTAGGCTATATTTTCATATTTTAAGCTTATTTTGACAAGATAACTCCTTTACTTTTTGCCCAAATTTGGCCATTTTTGCCAAATTTTTGGATGTCCAAAAATGACTAAATTTACGCTAGTTTCTGCTCATATTAACACCTAAGGCATTATTTAGGCTATATTTTCATATTTTAAGCTTATTTTGACAAGTTAAAAATGGTCGAAAATCGTCAAAAAGTTAAGGTTAACCCCTTTACTTTTTGCCCAAATTTGGCCATTTTTGCCAAATTTTTGGATGTCCAAAAATGACTAAATTTACGCTAGTTTCTGCTCATATTAACACCTAAGGCATTATTTAGGCTATATTTTCATATTTTAAGCTCATTTTGACAAGTTAAATATGGTCGAAAATCGTCAAAAAGTTAAGGTTAACCCCTTTACTTTTTGCCCAAATTTGGCCATTTTTGCCAAATTTTTGGATGTCCAAAAATGACTAAATTTACGCTAGTTTTTCTGCTCATAATTAACACCTAAGGCATTATTTAGGCTATATTTTCATATTTTAAGCTTATTTTGACAAGTTAAAACTGGTCGAAAATCGTCAAAAAGTTAAGGTTAACCCCTTTACTTTTTGCCCAAATTTGGCCATTTTTGCCAAATTTTTGGATGTCCAAAAATGACTAAATTTACGCTAGTTTCTGCTCATATTAACACCTAAGGCATTATTTAGGCTATATTTTCATATTTTAAGCTTATTTTGACAAGTTAAAAATGGTCGAAAATCGTCAAAAAGTTAAGGTTAACCCCTTTACTTTTTGCCCAAATTTGGCCATTTTTGCCAAATTTTTGGATGTCCAAAAATGACTAAATTTACGCTAGTTTCTGCTCATATTAACACCTACGGCATTATTTAGGCTATATTTTCATATTTTAAGCTTATTTTGACAAGTTAAAACTGGTCGAAAATCGTCAAAAAGTTAAGGTTAACCCCTTTACTTTTTGCCCAAATTTGGCCATTTTTGCCAAATTTTTGGATGTCCAAAAATGACTAAATTTACGCTAGTTTCTGCTCATATTAACACCTAAGGCATTATTTAGGCTATATTTTCATATTTTAAGCTTATTTTGACAAGTTAATAATGGTCGAAAATCGTCAAAAAGTTAAGCTTAACCCCTTTACTTTTTGCCCAAATTTGGCCATTTTTGCCAAATTTTTTGATGTCAAAAATGACTAAATTTACGCTAGTTTCTGCTCATATTAACACCTAAGGCATTATTTAGGCTATATTTTCATATTTTAAGCTTATTTTGACAAGTTAAATATGGTCGAAAATCGTCAAAAAGTTAAGGTTAACCCCTTTACTTTTTGCCCAAATTTGGCCATTTTTGCCAAATTTTTCGATGTCCAAAAATGACTAAATTTACGCTAGTTTCTGCTCATATTAACACCTAAGGCATTATTTAGGCTATAATTTTCATATTTTAAGCTTATTTTGACAAGTTAAAAATGGGCGAAAATCGTCAAAAAGTTAAGGTTAACCCCTTTACTTTTTTGCCCAAATTTGGCCATTTTTGCCAAATTTTTGGATGTCCAAAAATGACTAAATTTACGCTAGTTTCTGCTCATATTAACACCTAAGGCATTATTTAGGCTATATTTTCATATTTTAAGCTTATTTTGACAAGTTAATACTGGATCGAAAATCGTCAAAAAGTTAAGGTTAACCCCTTTACTTTTTGCCCAAATTTGGCCATTTTTGCCAAATTTTTGGATGTCCAAAAATGACTAAATTTACGCTAGTTTCTGCTCATATTAACACCTAAGGCATTATTTAGGCTATATTTTCATATTTTAAGCTTATTTTGACAAGTTAAAAATGGTCGAAAATCGTCAAAAAGTTAAGGTTAACCCCTTTACTTTTTGCCCAAATTTGGCCATTTTTGCCAAATTTTTGGATGTCCAAAAATGACTAAATTTACGCTAGTTTCTGCTCATATTAACACCTAAGGCATTATTTAGGCTATATTTTCATATTTTAAGCTTATTTTGACAAGTTAATAATGGTCGAAAATCGTCAAAAAGTTAAGCTTAACCCCTTTACTTTTTGCCCAAATTTGGCCATTTTTGCCAAATTTTTGGATGTCCAAAAATGACTAAATTTACGCTAGTTTCTGCTCATATTAACACCTAAGGCATTATTTAGGCTATATTTTCATATTTTAAGCTTATTTTGACAAGTTAAAAATGGTCGAAAATCGTCAAAAAGTTAAGGTTAACCCCTTTACTTTTTGCCCAAATTTGGCCATTTTTGCCAAATTTTTTGATGTCAAAAATGACTAAATTTACGCTAGTTTCTGCTCATATTAACACCTAAGGCATTATTTAGGCTATATTTTCATATTTTAAGCTCATTTTGACAAGTTAAATATGGTCGAAAATCGTCAAAAAGTTAAGGTTAACCCCTTTACTTTTTGCCCAAATTTGGCCATTTTTGCCAAATTTTTGGATGTCCAAAAATGACTAAATTTACGCTAGTTTCTGCTCATATTAACACCTAAGGCATTATTTAGGCTATATTTTCATATTTTAAGCTTATTTTGACAAGTTAATAATGGTCGAAAATCGTCAAAAAGTTAAGGTTAACCCCTTTACTTTTTGCCCAAAATTGGCCATTTTTGCCACATTTTTGGATGTCCAAAAAATGACTAAATTTACGCTAGTTTCTGCTCATATTAACACCTAAGGCATTATTTAGGCTATATTTTCATATTTTAAAGCTTATTTTGAAAAGTTAAAAGGTCGAAAATCGTCAAAAAGTTAAGGTTAACCCCTTTACTTTTTGCCCAAATTTGGCCATATTTTCCCAAATTTTTGGATGTCCAAAAATGACTAAATTTACGCTAGTTTCTGCTCATATTAACACCTAAGGCATTATTTAGGCTATATTTTCATATTTTAAGCTTATTTTGACAAGTTAAAATGGTCGCAAATCGTCAAAAAGTTAAGGTTAACCCCTTGACTTTTTGCCCAAATTTGGCCATTTTTGCCAAATTTTTGGATGTCCAAAAATGACTAAATTTACGCTAGTTTCTGCTCATATTAACACCTAAGGCATTATTTAGGCTATATTTTCATATTTTAAGCTTATTTTGACAAGTTAAAAATGGTCGAAAATCGTCAAAAAGTTAAGGTTAACCCCTTTACTTTTTGCCCAAATTTGGCCATTTTTGCCAAATTTTTGGATGTCCAAAAATGACTAAATTTACGCTAGTTTCTGCTCATATTAACACCTAAGGCATTATTTAGGCTATATTTTCATATTTTAAGCTTATTTTGACAAGTTAAAAATGGTCGAAAATCGTCAAAAAGTTAAGGTTAACCCCTTTACTTTTTGCCCAAATTTGGCCATTTTTGCCAAATTTTTGGATGTCCAAAAATGACTAAATTTACGCTAGTTTCTGCTCATATTAACACCTAAGGCATTATTTAGGCTATATTTTCATATTTTAAGCTTATTTTGACAAGTTAAAACTGGTCGAAAATCGTCAAAAAGTTAAGGTTAACCCCTTTACTTTTTGCCCAAATTTGGCCATTTTTGCCAAATTTTTGGATGTCCAAAAATGACTAAATTTACGCTAGTTTCTGCTCATATTAACACCTAAGGCATTATTTAGGCTATATTTTCATATTTTAAAGCTTGTTTTGACAAGTTAAAACTGGTCGAAAATCGTCAAAAAGTTAAGGTTAACCCCTTTACTTTTTGCCCAAATTTGGCCATTTTTGCCAAATTTTTGGATGTCCAAAAATGACTAAATTTACGCTAGTTTCTGCTCATATTAACACCTAAGGCATTATTTAGGCTATATTTTCATATTTTAAGCTTATTTTGACAAGTTAAAAATGGTCGAAAAATCTGGTCAAAAAGTTAAGGTTAACCCCTTTACTTTTTGCCCAAATTTGGCCATTTTTGCCAAATTTTTGGATGTCCAAAAATGACTAAATTTACGCTAGTTTCTGCTCATATTAACACCTAAGGCATTATTTAGGCTATATTTTCATATTTTAAGCTTATTTTGACAAGTTAAAAATGGTCGAAAAATCGTCAAAAAGTTAAGGTTAACCCCTTTACTTTTTGCCCAAATTTGGCCATTTTTGCCAAATTTTTGGATGTCCAAAAATGACTAAATTTACGCTAGTTTCTGCTCATATTAACACCTAAGGCATTATTTAGGCTATATTTTCATATTTTAAGCTTATTTTGACAAGTTAAAACTGGTCGAAAATCGTCAAAAAGTTAAGGTTAACCCCTTTACTTTTTGCCCAAATTTGGCCATTTTTGCCAAATTTTTGGATGTCCAAAAATGACTAAATTTACGCTAGTTTCTGCTCATATTAACACCTAAGGCATTATTTAGGCTATATTTTCATATTTTAAGCTTATTTTGACAAGTTAAAAATGGTCGAAAATCGTCAAAAAGTTAAGGTTAACCCCTTTACTTTTTGCCCAAATTTGGCCATTTTTGCCAAATTTTTGGATGTCCAAAAATGACTCAATTTACGCTAGTTTCTGCTCATATTAACACCTAAGGCATTATTTAGGCTATATTTTCATATTTTAAGCTTATTTTGACAAGTAAAAATGGTCGAAAATCGTCAAAAAGTTAAGGTTAACCCCTTTACTTTTTGCCCAAATTTGGCCATTTTTGCCAAATTTTTGGATGTCCAAAAATGACTAAATTTACGCTAGTTTCTGCTCATATTAACACCTAAGGCATTATTTAGGCTATATTTTCATATTTTAAGCTTATTTTGACAAGTTAAAAATGGTCGAAAATCGTCAAAAAGTTAAGGTTAACCCCTTGTTAAGGTTTACCCCTTTACTTTTTGCCCAAATTTGGCCATTTTTGCCAAATTTTTGGATGTCCAAAAATGACTAAATTTACGCTAGTTTCTGCTCATATTAACACCTAAGGCATTATTTAGGCTATATTTTTCATATTTTAAGCTTATTTTGACAAGTTAAAAATGGTCGAAAATCGTCAAAAAGTTAAGCTTAACCCCTTTACTTTTTGCCCAAATTTGGCCATTATTGCCAAATTTTTGGATGTCCAAAAATGACTAAATTTACGCTAGTTTCTGCTCATATTAACACCTAAGGCAGTTATTTAGGCTATTTTTCATATTTTAAGCTTATTTTGACAAGTTAAAAATGGTCGAAAATCGTCAAAAAGTTAAGGTTAACCCCTTTACTTTTTGCCCAAATTTGGCCATTTTTCCCAAATGTTTGGATGTCCAAAAATGACTAAATTTACGCTAGTTTCTGCTCATATTAACACCTAAGGCATTATTTAGGCTATATTTTCATATTTTAAGCTTATTTTGACAAGTTAAAAATGGTCGAAAATCGTCAAAAAGTTAAGGTTAACCCCTTTACTTTTTGCCCAAATTTGGCCATTTTTTCCGAATTTTTGGATGTCCAAAAATGACTAAATTTACGCTAGTTTCTGCTCATATTAACACCTAAGGCATTATTTAGGCTATATTTTCATATTTTAAGCTTATTTTGACAAGTTAAAACTGGTCGAAAATCGTCAAAAAGTTAAGGTTAACCCCTTTACTTTTTGCCCAAATTTGGCCATTTTTGCCAAATTTTTGGATGTCCAAAAATGACTAAATTTACGCTAGTTTCTGCTCATATTAACACCTAAGGCATTATTTAGGCTATATTTTCATATTTTAAGCTTATTTTGACAAGTTAAAAATGGTCGAAAATCGTCAAAAAGTTAAGGTTAACCCCTTTACTTTTTGCCCAAATTTGGCCATATTTGCCAAATTTTTGGATGTCCAAAAATGACTAAATTTACGCTAGTTTCTGCTCATATTAACACCTAAGGCATTATTTAGGCTATATTTTCATATTTTAAGCTTATTTTGACAAGTTAAAAATGGTCGAAAATCGTCAAAAAGTTAAGGTTAACCCCTTTTACTTTTTGCCCAAATTTGGCCATTTTTGCCAAATTTTTGGATGTCCAAAAATGACTAAATTTAACGCTAGTTTCTGCTCATATTAGACACCTAAGGCATTATTTAGGCTATATTTTCATATTTTAAGCTTATTTTGACAAGTTAAAAATGGTCGAAAATCGTCAAAAAGTTAAGGTTAACCCCTTTACTTTTTTGCCCAAATTTGGCCATTTTTGCCAAATTTTTGGATGTCCAAAAAATGACTAAATTTACGCTAGTTTCTGCTCATATTAACACCTAAGGCATTATTTAGGCTATATTTTCATATTTTAAGCTTATTTTGACAAGTTAAAACTGGTCGAAAATCGTCAAAAAGTTAAGGTTAACCCCTTTACTTTTTGCCCAAATTTGGCCATTTTTGCCAAATTTTTGGATGTCCAAAAATGACTAAATTTACGCTAGTTTCTGCTCATATTAACACCTAAGGCATTATTTAGGCTATATTTTCATATTTTAAGCTTATTTTGACAAGTTAAAAATGGTCGAAAATCGTCAAAAAGTTAAGGTTAACCCCTTTACTTTTTGCCCAAATTTGGCCATTTTTGCCAAATTTTTGGATGTCCAAAAATGACTAAATTTACGCTACTTTCTGCTCATATTAACACCTACGGCATTATTTAGGCTATATTTTGATATTTTAAGCTTATTTTGACAAGTTAAAAATGGTCGAAAATCGTCAAAAAGTTAAGGTTAACCCCTTTACTTTTTGCCCAAATTTGGCCATTTTTGCCAAATTTTTGGATGTCCAAAAATGACTAAATTTACGCTAGTTTTTGCTCATATTAACACCTAAGGCATTATTTAGGCTATATTTTCATATTTTAAGCTTATTTTGACAAGTTAAAACTGGTCGAAAATCGTCAAAAAGTTAAGGTTAACCCCTTTACTTTTTGCCCAAATTTGGCCATTTTTGCCAAATGTTTGGATGTCCAAAAATGACTAAATTTACGCTAGTTTCTGCTCATATTAACACCTAAGGCATTATTTAGGCTATATTTTCATATTTTAAGCTTATTTTGACAAGATAACCCCTTTACTTTTTGCCCAAATTTGGCCATTTTTGCCAAATTTTTGGATGTCCAAAAATGACTAAATTTACGCTAGTTTCTGCTCATATTAACACCTAAGGCATTATTTAGGCTATATTTTCATATTTTAAGCTTATTTTGACAAGTTAAAAATGGTCGAAAATCGTCAAAAAGTTAAGGTTAACCCCTTTACTTTTTGCCCAAATTTGGCCATTTTTGCCAAATGTTTGGATGTCCAAAAATGACTAAATTTACGCTAGTTTCTGCTCATATTAACACCTAAGGCATTATTTAGGCTATATTTTCATATTTTAAGCTTATTTTGACAAGTTGAAAATGGTCGAAAATCGTCAAAAAGTTAAGGTTAACCCCTTTACTTTTTGCCCAAATTTGGCCATTTTTGCCAAATTTTTGGATGTCCAAAAATGACTAAATTTACGCTAGTTTCTGCTCATATTAACACCTAAGGCATTATTTAGGCTATATTTTCATATTTTAAGCTTATTTTGACAAGTTAAAACTGGTCGAAAATCGTCAAAAAGTTAAGGTTAACCCCTTTACTTTTTGCCCAAATTTGGCCATTTTTCCCAAATGTTTGGATGTCCAAAAATGACTAAATTTACGCTAGTTTCTGCTCATATTAACACCTAAGGCATTATTTAGGCTATATTTTCATATTTTAAGCTTATTTTGACAAGTTAAAAATGGTCGAAAATCGTCAAAAAGTTAAGGTTAACCCCTTTACTTTTTGCCCAAATTTGGCCATTTTTGCCAAATTTTTGGATGTCCAAAAATGACTAAATTTACGCTAGTTTCTGCTCATATTAACACTAAGGCATTATTTAGGCTATATTTTCATATTTTAAGCTTATTTTGACAAGTTAAAACTGGTCGAAAATCGTCAAAAAGTTAAGGTTAACCCCTTTACTTTTTGCCCAAATTTGGCCATTTTTGCCAAATTTATGGATCTCCAAAAATGACTAAATTTACGCTAGGTTCTGCTCATATTAACACCTAAGGCATTATTTAGGCTATATTTTCCAATTTTAAGCTTATTTTGACAAGTTAAAAATGGTCGAAAATCGTCAAAAAGTTTTTAAAAAGTTTAAAAAAAATCGTCAAAAAGTTTTTTTACTTTTTGCCCAAATTTGGCCATTTTTGCCAAATTTTTGGATGTCCAAAAATGACTAAATTTACGCTACTTTCTGCTCATATTAACACCTACGGCATTATTTAGGCTATATTTTGATATTTTAAGCTTATTTTGACAAGTTAAAAATGGTCGAAAATCGTCAAAAAGTTAAGGTTAACCCCTTTACTTTTTGCCCAAATTTGGCCATTTTTGCCAAATGTTTGGATGTCCAAAAATGACTAAATTTACGCTAGTTTCTGCTCATATTAACACCTAAGGCATTATTTAGGCTATATTTTCATATTTTAAGCTTATTTTGACAAGTTAAAAATGGTCGAAAATCGTCAAAAAGTTAAGGTTAACCCCTTTACTTTTTGCCCAAATTTGGCCATTTTTGCCAAATTTTTGGATGTCCAAAAATGACTAAATTTACGCTAGTTTCTGCTCATATTAACACCTAAGGCATTATTTAGGCTATATTTTCATATTTTAAGCTTATTTTGACAAGTTAATAATGGTCGAAAATCGTCAAAAAGTTAAGCTTAACCCCTTTACTTTTTGCCCAAAATTTGGCCATTTTTGCCAAATTTTTTGATGTCCAAAAATGACTAAATTTACGCTAGTTTCTGCTCATATTAACACCTAAGGCATTATTTAGGCTATATTTTCATATTTTAAGCTTATTTTGACAAGTTAAAAATGGTCGAAAATCGTCAAAAAGTTAAGGTTAACCCCTTTACTTTTTGCCCAAATTTGGCCATTTTTGCCAAATTTTTGGATGTCCAAAAATGACTAAATAAATTTACGCTAGTTTCTGCTCATATTAACACCTAAGGCATTATTTAGGCTATATTTTTTCATATTTTAAGCTTAGTTTGACAAGTTAAACTGGTCGAAAATCGTCAAAAAGTTAAGGTTAACCCCTTTACTTTTTGCCCAAATTTGGCCATTTTTGCCAAATTTTTGGATGTCCAAAAATGACTAAATTTACGCTAGTTTTTGCTCATATTAACACCTAAGGCATTATTTAGGCTATATTTTCATATTTTAAGCTTATTTTGACAAGTTAATAATGGTCGAAAATCGTCAAAAAGTTAAGCTTAACCCCTTTACTTTTTGCCCAAATTTGGCCATTTTTGCCAAATTTTTGGATGTCCAAAAATGACTAAATTTACGCTAGTTTCTGCTCATATTAACACCTAAGGCATTATTTAGGCTATATTTTCATATTTTAAGCTTATTTTGACAAGTTAAAAATGGTCGAAAATCGTCAAAAAGTTAAGGTTAACCCCTTTACTTTTTGCCCAAATTTGGCCATTTTTGCCAAATTTTTGGATGTCCAAAAATGACTAAATTTACGCTAGTTTCTGCTCATATTAACACCTAAGGCATTATTTAGGCTATATTTTCATATTTTAAAGCTTATTTTGACAAGTTAAAATGGTCGAAAATCGTCAAAAAGTTAAGGTTAACCCCTTTACTTTTTTGCCCCCAAATTTGGCCATTTTTGCCAAATTTTTGGATGTCCAAAAATGACTAAATTTACGCTAGTTTCTGCTCATATTAACACCTAAGGCATTATTTAGGCTATATTTTCATATTTTAAGCTTATTTTGACAAGTTAAAAATGGTCGAAAATCGTCAAAAAGTTAAGGTTAACCCCTTTACTTTTTGCCCAAATTTGGCCATTTTTGCCAAATTTTTGGATGTCCAAAAATGACTAAATTTACGCTAGTTTTCTGCTCATAATAACACCTAAGGCATTATTTAGGCTATATTTTCATATTTTAAGCTTATTTTTGACAAGTTAAAAATGGTCGAAAATCGTCAAAAAGTTAAGGTTAACCCCTTTACTTTTTGCCCAAATTTGGCCATTTTTGCCAAATTTTTGGATGTCCAAAAATGACTAAATTTACGCTAGTTTCTGCTCATATTAACACCTAAGGCATTATTTAGGCTATATTTTCATATTTTAAGCTTATTTTTGACAAGTTGAAAATGGTCGAAAATCGTCAAAAAGTTAAGGTTAACCCCTTTACTTTTTGCCCAAATTTGGCCATTTTTGCCAAATTTTTTGGATTTCCAAAAATGACTAAATTTACGCTAGTTTCTGCTCATATTAACACCTCAGGCATTATTTAGGCTATATTTTCATATTTTAAGCTTATTTTGACAAGTTAAAATGGTCGAAAATCGTCAAAAAGTTAAGGTTAACCCCTTTACTTTTTGCCCAAATTTTGGCCATTTTTGCCAAATTTTTGGATGTCCCAAAAATGACTAAATTTACGCTAGTTTCCAGCTCATATTAACACCTAAGGCATTATTTAGGCTATATTTTCATATTTTAAGCTTATTTTGACAAGTTGAAAATGGTCGAAAATCGTCAAAAAGTTTAAGGTTAACCCCTTTACTTTTTGCCCAAATTTGGCCATTTTTGCCAAATTTTTGGATGTCCAAAAATGACTAAATTTACGCTAGTTTTCTGCTCATATTAACACCTAAGGCATTATTTAGGCTATATTTTCATATTTTTAAGCTTATTTTGACAAGTTAAAAATGGTCGAAAATCGTCAAAAAGTTAAGGTTAACCCCTTTACTTTTTGCCCAAATTTGGCCATTTTTGCCAAATTTTTGGATGTCCAAAAATGACTAAATTTACGCTAGTTTCTGCTCATATTAACACCTAAGGCATTATTTAGGCTATATTTTCATATTTTAAGCTTATTTGACAAGTTGAAAATGGTCGAAAATCGTCAAAAAGTTAAGGTTAACCCCTTTACTTTTTTGCCCAAATTTGGCCAATTTTGCCAAATTTTTGGATGTCCAAAAATGACTAAATTTACGCTAGTTTCTGCTCATATTAACACCTAAGGCATTATTTAGGCTATATTTTAATATATTAAGCTTATTTTGACAAGTTAAAATTGGTCGAAAATCGTCCAAAAGTTAAGGTTAACCCCTTTACTTTTTGCCCAAATTTGGCCATTTTTGCCAAATTTTTGGATGTCCAAAAATGACTAAATTAACGATAGTTTCTGCTCATATTAACACCTAAGGCATTATTTAGGCTATATTTTCATATTTTAAGCTTATTTTGACAAGTTAAAAATGGTCGAAAATCGTCAAAAAGTTAAGGTTAACCCCTTTACTTTTTGCCCAAATTTGGCCATTTTTGCCAAATTTTTCGATGTCCAAAAATGACTAAATTTACGCTAGTTTCTGCTCATATTAACACCTAAGGCATTATTTAGGCTATATTTTCATATTTTAAGCTTATTTTGACAAGTTAAAAATGGTCGAAAATCGTCAAAAAGTTAAGGTTAACCCCTTTACTTTTTGCCCAAATTTGGCCATTTTTTGCCAAATTTTTTGGATGTCCAAAAATGACTAAATTTACGCTAGTTTCTGCTCATATTAACACCTCAGGCATTATTTAGGCTATATTTTCATATTTTAAGCTTAATTGACAAGTTGAAAATGGTCGAAAATCGTCAAAAAGTTAAGGTTAACCCCTTTACTTTTTGCCCAAATTTGGCCATTTTTGCCAAATTTTTGGATGTCCAAAAATGACTAAATTTACGCTAGTTTCTGCTCATATTAACACCTAAGGCATTATTTAGGCTATATTTTCATATTTTAAGCTTATTTTGACAAGTTTAAAAATGGTCGAAAATCGTCAAAAAGTTAAGGTTAACCCCTTTACTTTTTGCCCAAATTTGGCCATTTTTGCCAAATGTTTGGATGTCCAAAAATGACTAAATTTACGCTAGTTTCTGCTCATATTAACACCTAAGGCATTATTTAGGCTATATTTTCATATTTTAAGCTTATTTTGACAAGTTAAAATGGTCGAAAATCGTCCAAAAAGTTAAGGTTAACCCCTTTACTTTTTGCCCAAATTTGGCCATTTTTGCCGGAATTTTTGGATGTCCAAAAATGACTAAATTTAACGCTAGTTTTCTGCTCATATTAACACCTAAGGCATTATTTAGGCTATATTTTCATATTTTAAGCTTATTTTTGACAAGTTAAAAATGGTCGAAAATCGTCAAAAAGTTAAGGTTAACCCCTTTACTTTTTGCCCAAATTTGGCCATTTTTGCCAAATTTTTTGGATGTCAAAAAATGACTAAATTTACGCTAGTTTCTGCTCATATTAACACCTAAGGCATTATTTAGGCTATATTTTCATATTTTAAGCTTATTTTGACAAGTTAAAAATGGTCGAAAATCGTCAAAAAGTTAAGGTTAACCCCTTTACTTTTTGCCCAAATTTGGCCATTTTGCCAAATTTTTGGATGTCCAAAAATGACTAAATTTACGGCTAGTTTCTGCTCATATTAACACCTAAGGCATTATTTAGGCTATATTTTCATATTTTAAGCTTATTTTGACCAGTTAAATATGGTCGAAAATCGTCAAAAAGTTAAGGTTAACCCCTTTACTTTTTGCCCAAATTTGGCCATTTTTGCCAAATTTTTCGATGTCCAAAAATGACTAAATTTACGCTAGTTTCTGCTCATATTAACACCTAAGGCATTATTTAGGCTATATTTTCATATTTTAAGCTTATTTTGAAAAGTTAAAAATGGTCGAAAATCGTCAAAAAGTTAAGGTTAACCCCTTTACTTTTTGCCCAATTTTGCCAAATTTTTGGATGTCCAAAAATGACTAAATTTACGCTAGTTTCTGCTCATATTAACACCCAAGGCATTATTTAGGCTATATTTTCATATTTTAAGCTTATTTTGACAAGTTAAAAATGGTCGAAAATCGTCAAAAAGTTAAGGTTAACCCCTTTACTTTTTGCCCAAATTTGGCCATTTTTGCCAAATTTTGGATGTCCAAAAATGACTAAATATACGCTAGTTTCTGCTCATAATTAACACCTAAGGCATTATTTAGGCTATATTTTCATATTTTAATCTTATTTTGACAAGTTAAAAATGGTCGAAAATCGTCAAAAAGTTAAGGTTAACCCCTTTACTTTTTGCCCAAATTTGGCCATTTTTGCCAAATTTTTGGATGTCCAAAAATGACTAAATTTACGCTAGTTTCTGCTCATATTAACACCTAAGGCATTATTTAGGCTATATTTTCATATTTTAAGCTTATTTTGACAAGTTAAAACTGGTCGAAAATCGTCAAAAAGTTAAGGTTAACCCCTTTACTTTTTGCCCAAATTTGGCCATTTTTGCCAAATTTTTTGATGTCAAAAATGACTAAATTTACGCTAGTTTCTGCTCATATTAACACCTAAGGCATTATTTAGGCTATATTTTCATATTTTAAGCTTATTTTGACAAGTTAAAAATGGTCGAAAATCGTCAAAAAGTTAAGGTTAACCCCTTTACTTTTTGCCCAAATTTGACCATTTTTCCCAAATGTTTGGATGTCCAAAAAGAACTACATTTACGCTAGTTTCTTCTCATATTAACAGCTAATGCATTATTTAGGCTATATTTTCATATTTTGAGCTTATTTTGACAAGTTAAAAATGGTCGAAAATCGTCAAAAAGTTAAGGTTAACCCCTTTACTTTTTGCCCAAATTTGGCCATTTTTGCCAAATTTTTGGATGTCCAAAAATGACTAAATTTACGCTAGTTTCTGCTCATATTAACACCTAAGGCATTATTTAGGCTATATTTTCATATTTTAAGCTTATTTTGACAAGTTAAAAATGGTCGAAAATCGTCAAAAAGTTAAGGTTAACCCCTTTACTTTTTGCCCAAATTTGGCCATTTTTGCCAAATTTTTGGATGTCCAAAAATGACTAAATTTACGCTAGTTTCTGCTCATATTACCACCTAAGGCATTATTTAGGCTATATTTTCATATTTTAAGCTTATTTTGACAAGTTAAAACTGTCGAAAAATCGTCAAAAAGTTAAGGTTATCCCCTTTACTTTTTGCCCAAATTTGGCCATTTTTGCCAAATTTTTCGATGTCCAAAAATGACTAAATTTACGCTAGTTTCTGCTCATATTAACACCTAAGGCATTATTTAGGCTATATTTTCATATTTTAAGCTTATTTTGACAAGTTAAAAATGGTCGAAAAATCGTCAAAAAGTTAAGGTTAACCCCTTTACTTTTTGCCCAAATTTGGCCATTTTTGCCAAATTTTTGGATGTCCAAAAATGACTAAATTTACGCTAGTTTTCTGCTCATATTAACACCTAAGGCATTATTTAGGCTATATATTCATATTTTCAGCTTATTTTGACAAGTTAAAAAATGGTCGAAAATCGTCAAAAAGTTAAGGTTAACCCCTTTACTTTTTGCCCAAATTTGGCCATTTTTGCCAAATTTTTGGATGTCCAAAAAATGACATAAATTTACGCTAGTTTCTGCTCATATTAACACCTAAGGCATTATTTAGGCTATATTTTCATATTTTAAGCTTATTTTGACAAGTTAAAAATGGTCGAAAATCGTCAAAAAGTTAAGGTTAACCCCTTTACTTTTTGCCCAAATTTGGCCATTTTCCAAATTTTTGGATGTCCAAAAATGACTAAATTTACGCTAGTTTCTTCTCATATTAACACCTAAGGCATTATTTAGGCTATATTTTCATATTTTAAGCTTATTTTGACAAGTTAAAAATGGTCGAAAATCGTCAAAAAGTTAAGGTTAACCCCTTTACTTTTTGCCCAAATTTGGCCATTTTTGCCAAATTTTTGGATGTCCAAAAAATGACTAAATTTACGCTAGTTTCTGCTCATATAAACACCTAAGGCATTATTTAGGCTATATTTTCATATTTTAAAGCTTATTTTGACAAGTTAAAAATGGTCGAAAATCGTCAAAAAGTTAAGGTTAACCCCTTTAACTTTTGCCCAAATTTGGCCATTTTTGCCAAATTTTTTGGATGTCCAAAAAATGACTAAATTTACGCTAGTTTCTGCTCATATTAACACCTAAGGCATTATTTAGGCTATATTTTCATATTTTAAGCTTATTTTGACAAGTTAAAACTGGTCGAAAATCGTCAAAAAGTTAAGGTTAACCCCTTTACTTTTTGCCCAAATTTGGCCATTTTTGCCAAATTTTTGGATGTCCAAAAATGACTAAATTTACGCTAGTTTCTGCTCATATTAACACCTAAGGCATTATTTAGGCTATATTTCATATTTTAAGCTTATTTTGACAAGTTAAAAATGGTCGAAAATCGTCAAAAAGTTAAGGTTAACCCCTTTACTTTTTTGCCCAAATTTGGCCATTTTTCCCAAATGTTTGGATGTCCAAAAATGACTAAATTTACGCTAGTTTCTGCTCATATAAGGCATTATTTAGGCTATATTTTCATATTTTAAGCTTATTTTGACAAGTTGAAAATGGTCGAAAATCGTCAAAAAGTTAAGGTTAACCCCTTTACTTTTTGCCCAAATTTGGCCATTTTTGCCAAATTTTTGGATGTCCAAAAATGACTAAATTTACGCTATTTTCTGCTCATATTAACACTAAAGGCATTATTTAGGCTATATTTTCATATTTTAAGCTTATTTTGACAAGTTAAAAATGTTCGAAAATCGTCAAAAAGTTAAGGTTAACCCCTTTACTTTTTGCCCAAATTTGTGCCATTTTTTGCCAAATTTTTGGATGTCCAAAAAATTTATTGACTAAATTTACGCTTAGATTCTTGTCTTCTGACGCCAATCTATTAACACCTAAGGCATTATTTAGGCTATATTTTCATATTTTTAAAGCTTATTTTGACAAGTTAAAACTGGTCGATAAATCGTCAAAAAGTTTAAGGTTATAACTCCCTTTACTTTTTGCCCAAATTTGGCCATGATTTTTGCCAAATTTTTGGATGTCCAAAATGACTAAATTTACGGCTAGTTTTCTGCTCATATTAACACCTAAGAGGCATTACTTTAGGCTATATTATCATATTTTAAAGCTTATTTTTTGACAAGTTAAAAACTGTGTCGAAAATCGTCAAAAAGTTAAGGTTTGAACCCCCTTTTACCTTTTTGCCCAAATTTGGCCATTTTTTTTTCACCCAAGATTTTTGGATGTCCAACAAATGACTCAAATTTACGCTAGTTTCCTTGCTCATATTAACACCGTAAGGCATTATTTAGGCTATATTTATTCCATAGGGGGGGGGGGGGGGGGGGGGGGGGGGGGTAAAAAAGCTATATTTTGACAAGTTAAAACTGGTCGAAAATCCGTCAAAGAAGTTAAGGTTAACCCCTCTTACTTTTTGCCCAAAATTGGCCCATGCGGCCATTTTGCCAATATTTTTGTATGTCCAAAAATGACTAAATTTAACGGCTTAGTTTCTGCTCATAATAACACCTAAGGCATGTTATTTAGGCTATAATTTTTTATTGTTTTTTGTTCATATTTTAAGCTTATTTTGACGCAAGTTAAAACTGGTCGAAAATCGTCAAAAAGTTAAGGTTAACCCCTAACTTACTTTTTGCCCCAAATTTGGCACATTTTTGCCAAATTTTTGGATTAGTCCAAAAATGACTAAATTTTTACGCTAGTTTCTTCTGCTCATATTAAACTACCTAAAGGCATTTATTTAGTAGGCTATATTTTTCATATTTTACAAGCTTATTTTGACAAGTTAAAAATGGTCTGAAAATCGTCAAAAAGTTAAGGTTAACCCCTTTACTTTTTGCCCAAATTAGGCCAATTTTGCCAAAATTTTTGGATGTCCAAAAATGACTAAATTTAATTTAACGCTAGTTTCTGCTCATATTAACACCTAAGGCATTATTTGAGGCTATATTTTCCATATTTTTTAAAGCTTAATTTTGACAAGTTAAAAACTGGTCGAAAAAAATTCGTCAAAAAGTTAAGGTTAACCCCTTTACTTATCTTTTTTGCCCAAATTTGGCCATTTTTGCCAAATTTTTGAATGTCCAAAAATGAAACTAAAATTTACGGCTATGTATTCTGCTCATATTAACACTTATAACGCTAAAGGCATTATTGTAGGCTATATTTTACCATATTTTAAGCTTATTGTTGACAAGTTAAAAATTGTCTGAAAATCCGTCCAAAAAGTTTAAGGGTTAACCCCTTTACTTTATTGGCCCCCCCCACAAAACATTTGGCCATTTTTGCCAAATGTTTTGAATGTCCCAAAGAATGACTAAATTTACGCTAGTTTTCTGCGTCATATTAACACCTAACGGAAAAAAAAAAAAATTATTTAGGCTATATTTTTCATATTTTAAGCTTATTTTTGACAAGGTTAGAAAATGGTCGAAAATCGTACAAAAAAGTTAAGGTTAACTAACACCCTTTACTTTTTTGCCCAAATTTGGCCATTATTTTGCCAAATTTTTTGGATGTCCAAAAAATGACTAAAATTTACCGCTAGTTTCTTGCTCATATTAACACCTTAAGGCATTATTTAGGCTATATTTCGTCCATATTTTAAAGCTTATTTTTGGACAAGTTTAAAAATGGTCGAAAAATCGTCCAAAAAGTTAAGGTTATAACCCCTTTACTTTTTGCCCAAATTTGGCCAATTTTTTTGGCCAAATTTTTTGGATGTTCCCAAAAATGACTAAATTTTACGCTAGTTTTCTTGCTCATAAATAACACCTAAGAGCATTATTTTAGAGTGCTATATTTATCATATTTTAAGCTTATTTTTGACCAAGTTAAATACTGGTCGAAAATCGTCAAAAAAGTTAAGGTTAACCCCTTTACTTTTTTGCCCAAAATTTGGCCATTTTTGCCAAATTTTTGGAAGTTCCAAAAAATGACTAAATTATACGCTAGTTTCTGCTCATAATTAACACCTAAGGCATTATTTTAGGCGTATAAATTTCATATTTTAAAGGCTTATAATTGATTGACAAGTTAAAAAATGGTCCGAAAATCGTCAAAAAGTTAAGGTTAAACATCCCTTTACTTTTTGCCCAAATTAGGCCAATTTTTGCCAAATTTTTGGATGTCCCTAAAAAATTGACTCAAATTTACGCTAGTTTCTGCTCAATAACTTAACACCTAATTCTATTATTATAGGGCTATATTTTCATAATTTTAAGCTTAATTTTGGACAAGTTACAAAAAGTCGAAAATCGTCAAAAAGTTAAGTTAAACCACCGAGGCCGCCTCCCCCCCAACATATAAATGAAGAGACCAACCACGGACACTCCTATCCCTCCTAAACCCCGAATTACCAACTGGAAAGACCGGAGACCCTTTAACTTTTTGCCTCAAATTTGGCCAATTTTTGCCAAAATTTTTGTATGTCCAAAAATGACTAAATTTAACGCTAGTTTCTGCTCATATTAACAACCTAAGGCATTATTTAGGGCTAATATTTTTCATATTTTAAAACGCTTATTTTGACAAGTTAACAAATATGGACGAAAATCGGTCTCAAAAAGGATAAGGTTAACGCCCTTTTTACTTTTTGCCACAAAAAAATTTTGGGGCCATTTTTTGGCCAAATTTATTTGGATGTCCAAAAATGACTACTAATTACGTTTTACGCTAGTTTTCCTTCCTGCTCATATTAACACCTAAGGCATTATTTAAGGCTATAATTTTCATATTTTAAGCTTATTTTGACAAGTTAAAAAGGGTCGAAAATCGTCAAAAAGTTAAGGTTAACCCCTTTACTTTTTTGCCCAAATTTGGGCCATTTTTTGCCAAATTTTTTTGATGTCCAAAAATGACTAAATTTACGCTAGTTAACTCTGTCTCATATTAACACCATAAGAGCATTATTTGAGGCTATATTTTCATATTTTAAAGCTTATTTTGACAAGTTAAAATGGTCCGAAAATCGTCAAAAAGTTAAGGTTATACCCCTTTACTTTTTTGCCCGCAAATTTGGCCATTTTTGCCACAAGTTATTTGGATGTACCAAAAATGCACTAAATTTGACGCTAGTTTCTGCTGCATATTAACTCCTAAGTCATTGATTTAGGCTATATTTTCATAATTTAATTAATAGCATATTTTGACAAGTTAAAAATGGTCGAAAATCGTCAAAAAGTCAAAAAGTTCTAAGGTTAACCCCTTTACTTTTTAGCCCAAATTGTTGGCCCATTTTTTGCCAAATTTTTTTGGATGTCCAAAAATGACTTAAATTTAACGGCTATCTTTCTGCCTCAAATTATTAACACCTAACGGCATTATTTTAGTGGCTATATGTTTTACCTATTTTAAAGCTTATTTTGTACAAGTTAATAACTGGTCGAAAATCGTCAAAAAGTTAAGGTTAACCCCTTTACTTTTTGCGCCAACATTTGTCCATATTGCCAAATTTTTGGATGTCCCAAAAATGACTAAATTATACGCTAGATTTCTACTGCTCATATTAACATCCTAAGGCAATTATTTAGGCTATATTTTCAATATTGTAATGCTTATTTTGACAATGTTAAAAAGGTGGACGAAAATCGTCAAAAAGTTAAGCTTAACCCCTTTACTTTTTGCCTCTCCCGAAATTTGGCCATTTTTTTGCCAAAATTTTTGATGACAAAAATGACTAAATTTACGCTAGTTTCTGCTCATATTAACACCTAAGGCAATTATTTTAGGCTATATTTTCATATTTTTAAGCTTATTTTGACAAGTTAAAAAATGGTCGAAAAATCGTCAAAAAGTTAAGGTTAACCCCTTTACTTTTTGCCCAAATTTGGCCCATTTTTGCCAAATTTTTCGATGTCCAAAAAATGACTAAATTAACGCAGTAGTTATCTCTTGCTCGATATTAACACCTAAGGCATTATTTAGGCCTATAATTTTCATGATTGTTAAAGCTTATTTTTTGACAAGTTAAAAATGGGTCGAAAATCGTCAAAAAGTTAAGGTTTAAACCCCCTTTACTTTTTGCCCCACAATTGGCCATTTTTGCCGAAATTTTGTGGATGTCCAAAAAATGACTAAATTTACGCTAGTTTCTCTTCCCTGCTCATATTAACACCTAAGGCATTATTTAAGGCTATATTTTCATATTTTTAAGCTTCTTTTGACAAGTTAAATAATGGTCGATAAATCGTACAAAAAGTTAAAGTTAAACCCCTATTACTTTTTCCCACTGAATTTGGCCATTTATTTATGCCAAATTTTTGGATGTCCCAAAAATGACTAAATTTACGCTAGTTACCTTCTGCTTAATATTAAACACCTAAGAGGCATTATTTAGGCTATAATTTTCATATTTTAGAGCTTATTTTGACAAGTTAAAAACTGGTCGAAAAATCGTCAAAGAAGTTAAGGTTAACCCCATTTACTTTTTGCCCAAATTTGGCCATTTATTGCCAACATTTTTGGATGTCCCAAAATGACGTAAATTTACTGCTAGTTTTTGCTCATTATTAACACCTAAGGCATTAGATTTTAGAGCCTATATTTATTTTTTTCAATATTTTAAGCTTATTTATGACAAGTTAAAAACTGGTCGAAAATCGTCCAAAAAGTTTAAGGTTGTAACCCCTTTACTTTTTGCCCAAATTTGGTTCCATTATTTGTCCCCCAAATGATTGGATGTCCCAAAAATGACTACAATTTACGCTAGTTTCTGCTCATCATTAACACCTAAGGCATTATTTAGGCTATAATTTCATATTTTAAGCTTATTTTGACAAGTTAAAAATGGGTCGAAGAATCGTCAAAAAGTTAAGGTTAACCCCTTTACTTTTTGCCCCCAAATTTGGCCATCTTTTGGCCAAAATTTTTGGATGTCAAAATAATTGACTAAATTTAACGGCTAGTTTCTGCTCGATAATTAACACCTAAGGCCATTAAAATATTAGGCTAGTATTTTCATATTTTAACAGCTTATTTTGACAAGTTAGAATACTGGTCGAAAATCGTGACAAAAAGTTAAGGTTAACCCCTTTACTTTTTGCCCCAAATTTGGGCCAATTTTTGCCAAAAGTTTTTGGATGTCCCAAAAAATGAGCTTAAATTTACGGCTAGTTTCTGCTCATATTAACACCTAAGCGCATTATTTAGGCTTATATTTTTCATATTTTTAAAGCTTGTGTTTATTTTGACAAGTTAAAAATGGACGAAAATCCGTCAAAAAGTTAAGGTTAACTCCCATACTTTTTGCGCCAAATTTGGCCATTGTTTTGCCAAATTTTTTGGATGTCCAAGAAATGACTAAATTTACGCTAG
>JAYKKM010000234.1:0-35000 GCA_035772405.1 Chrysogorgia sp. JL179-B06
GTGTCCCTCTGTGTCTATCTGCGTCTCTCTGTGTGTCTATGTGTCTCTCTGTGTCTCTCTATGTCTTTGATCTTTAATCTTTAATCTTTAATTAAATTTCTTTATACACGGTAGCCTATTCAGTAAAACTGTTTTTCAAAGGGCCGTGCTATTATAGTTAAAAATAAATACATCATAAACCTAACTATACAAATATATCAATAAACAATACTAAAATAAAAATACAAATGTAAGTCAATATACACAATTATATTACAAGTCGTCAGCTATTCAATTATGAAAGATTCTTAAGTCGTCGTTTGAATGACGAGATAGATAGACTTTGATAATTGTCAGTTACTTCATTGGACAGTTCGTTCCACGAAATTGCAGCCCTATATGAGTAACTTCTTTTAAGGTAATTAGTATTTGGTTTTGCCAAAGTAAGTTTAGTGCCATTACTTCGTAAATTGTAATTTTCATTATCACAAGTATTAAATAAGTCAACAAGATAATTTGGTAATTTCGATGTCAATGCTCTTAATGTCATCAAAGTTTGACGATTTCCTAGAATCTCGTGAATTGACATCCAACCAAGTTTTTCTAAAATTTCAGTGGAACGAACATTGTAAGTATCACCAGTTATAACACGCGCCGCTCTCCTTTGTAGTTTTGAAAGTTTATTAATATGAGTAATACAACCATCGTTCCAGACAGTTGAGCAATATGTGAAGTGAGGCAACACTAAAGCATTATACATATTTATTAGAATTTTTTGGGGAACAAAAGATTTTGCCCTTCGAAGTAAAGCAATGTTTTTCGAAATTTTCTTACATTGTACTTCATTGTGTTTTCCCCACTTCAGCTGTTCATCAAGAGTTACACCAAGTGATTTCTTATGGGGGACTTGTTTGATTTTATCACCCCCTATGCTTATTTCAGGGCTTTCGTTAATTGAGGCCAGATGATATTTGGAGCCAATAATCATAAATTCGGTTTTAGTTTTATTGAGTGTGAGTTTATTTGCCATAAGCCACTGGTGAACATTATCGAGATCATTATTAAGTTTATTTTGTATCTCATAGGAATTATTACCTTTACAAGTGAGATTCGTATCATCTGCGAATAAAGTCGCCTCAGTTTTTTCCAAACAATTCGGTAAATCATTTATATACAGGAGAAAAAGGATGGGACCAAGGTTAGATCCTTGTGGTACTCCACAACCAATTTCCCCTGTATCGGATGATCTGCCGTTTATTACACAAATTTGTTTTCTGTTCCCGATATAGGACTTAAACCATTCGAGAGTGTTCCCTCTTATACCATAAAATTCAAGTTTTGAGATAAGGATCTCATGATTAACAGTATCGAATGCTTTTTTGAGATCTAAAAACAGGACACCGCTAATCATACCTTTATCCATGTTGTATAGCCATTCATTCGTAGAACTAAGCAACGTAGTTTCGGTAGAATGTTGTAACCGGAAACCAGACTGCTGTTCAACGAGGATATTATTTTCAGTCATAAATAATCTTAGCTGTTTGCATACCAATTTCTCAAAAAGTTTAGCGACAACAGAGATTACCGAAATTGGTCGATAGTTACCACAATCAGTTTTATCTCCTTCCTTGAAGATTGGCGAAACTTTAGCTAATTTCCAGTCCTCAGGGAAGATTGCTGTCTGAAGTGACAGATTATAAATGCGCAATAGCGACTCAGTAATAGTTTCACCAGCGTCTTTTAATAGCTTCACACTGATACCATCAATACCTGATGATTTTTTAGTTTTTAACTGGCTTAAAGTGTTCATTAATTCCAGACTGGTCACATTTCTGAAATAGAACGAGTTTTCAACAGGAGTCACAAAGCTCAATGGATCAATATCACTGTCTTTAATATTATCAGCTAATTTAGAGCCAATTGTTGAAAAATATTTATTAAATCCATTAGCAATATCTTTATCTCCAGTTAAAATTTGATCATTAGCGTTCAATTGTTTGACTTGCGTGGTCTTGGATTTCTTATTTAACAATTCATTAATAGCTTGCCAGCTTTCTTTGCTATTTTTAGCTTTGCTTAATTTTGTTTCTTAATTTTAATCTCTCTGTCTCTCTGTGTCTCTCTGCGACTCGCGGTGTCTCTCTGTGTCTCTACGTGTCTCTAGATGTCTCTAGGTGTCTCTCTCTGTCTCTTTGTCTCTCTCTGTCTCTCTCTGTCCCTGTGTCTCTCTGTGTCACTCTGTGTCTATCTGTGTCTCTCTGTGTCTCTCTGTGGCTCTCTATGTCTCTCTGTGTCTCTCTGTGTCTCTCTGTGACTCGCGGTGTCTGTATGTGTCTCTACGTGTCTCTACGTGTCTCTAGGTGTCTCTAGGTGTCTATCTCTCTGTCTCTTTGTCTCTCTCTGTCTCTCTTTGTCCCTCTGTGTCTGTCTGTGTCTCTATGTGTCTTTATGTGTCTCTCTGTGCCTCTCTGTTTCTCTCCGTGTCTCTCTGTGTCTCTCTGTGTCTCGCTGTATCTCTCTATGTCTCTTGTGTCTCCCTGTGCTCTCTGTGTCTCTCGGTGTCTCTATGTGTCTCTCTGTGTCGCTCCGTGTCTCTCTGTGTCTCTCTATGTCTCTCCGTGTCTCTCTGTGTCTCTATATGTCTCTCTATGGCTCTATATGTCTCTCTTTATCTCTCTGTGTATCTACGTGTCTCTAGGTGTCTCTACGTGTCTCTAGGTGTCTCTAGGTGTCTCTCTCTATCTCTTTGCCTCTCTATGTCTCTCTGTGTCTCTCTGTGTCTCTCTGTGTCTCTCTGTGTCTCTATGTGTCTCTCTGTGTCTCTATATCTCTCTATGTCCCTCTATGCCTCTCTGTGTCTCACTGTATCTCTCTGTCTCTCTGTGTCTCGCTGTATATCTCTGTGTCTCTCTGTGTCTCTATGTGTCTCTATGTGTCTCTCTGTGCCTCTCTGTGTCTCTCTGTGTCTCTCCGTGTCTCTCTGTGTCTCTCTTTGTCTCTCTATGTCTCGCGGTGTCTCTCTGTCTCTCTCTGTGTCATTGTGTCTCTCTGTGTCTCTCTGTATCTCTCTGTGTCTCTCTATATCTTTCTGTGTCTCTGTGTCTCTATATGTCTCTCTGTGCCTCTGTATGTCTCTCTGTGTCTCTCTGTGTCTCGATGTGTCTCTCTGTGTCTCTCTGTGTCTCTGTGTCTCTGTGTCTCGCTCTATCTCTCTATGTCTCTCTGTGTCTCTCTGTGTCTCTCTTTTGTCTCTCTATGTCTCTATGTGTCTCTTTGTGTCTCTGTGTTTCTCTGTGTCTCTCTGTATCTCTCTATGTCTCTCTCCGTCTCGCTGTATCTCTCTATGCCTCTCTGTGTCTCTCTGTGTCTCTCTATATCTCTCTGTGTCTCTCTGTGTCTCTGTGTCTCTCTGTGTCTCTATGTGTCTCTGCTCTCGGTGTCTCTCTATGTCTCGCGGTGTCTCTCTGTCTCTCTCTGTGTATCTCTGTGTCTCTCTGTGTCTCTCTGTATCTCTCTGTGTCTCTCTATATCTTTCTGTGTCTCTATGTGTCTCTCTGTGTCTCTCTGTGTCTCTATGTGTCTCTCTGTATCTCTCAATGTCTCTCTGTGTCTCTCTGTGTCTCTCTGTGTCTGTCTGTGTCTTACTGTATCTCTGTGTCTCTCTGTGTCTCTCTGTGGCTCTCTGTGTCTCTCTGTGCCTCTCTATGTCTCTATGCGTCTCTCTGTGCCTGTCTGTGTCTCTCCGTGTCGTGTCCTGTGGTCTCTATGTGGTCGATATGTCTCTCTGTGCCTCTGTATGTTCCTCTCTGTGTCTCTCTGTGTCTCTCTGTGTCTCTCTGTGTCTCTCTGTTTCTCTCTGTGTCTCGCCTCAAAATCTCTCTATGGTCCTCCTCTGTGTCTCTCTGTGTGTCTCTTTGTCCCTTCTCTATGTCTTCCTATGTTGTCCATCTTTGTATATCTCTGTGTCTCCTATGTTGGTCTCCCTGTACTCTCTCTATGTTCTCCTCTGTGTCCTCTCAGTAGTCTCTCTATGTCTCCTCTGTGTCTCTCTGTGTCTCTCTATGTCTCTCTGTGCTCTCTCTGTGTCCTCTCTGTGTATCTCTGTTTTCTCTCTGTGGTCTCTATGTGCTCTCTGTGTCTCTCTGTGTTTTGCTGTGTCTCTCTGTGTCTCACTAGTCTCTCTGTTTCTCCTCTGTGTCTTTCTATGTCTCTCTTTGTCTCTCTGTATCTCTCTGTGTCGTTGCTGAATCTATCTGTGTCCTTGCTGAAAATCTCTCTATGTTCTCTCTGTCCCTCTCTGCGTCTCTATGTTTCTCTCTGTGTTCCTCTTTGTGTTTCCCTCTGTGACTCTCTGTGTCTCTCTGTCTCTCTCTGGTGTCCTCTCCTGTGTCTCTCCTGTGTCTCTCTGTTTGTCTCTCTGTATCTTGCTTTATCTCTCTATGTCTCTCCTGTCCCTCTGTGTCTCTGTGTCACTATGTGTCCTCTATTTTTTTCTCTGTTCCTCTATGTGTCCTCTATGTTTTTTCTCTATATGTCCTCTCTGTTGTCCTCTCAGCGTCTAACTTTGTGTCTCTATCTGTGGTCTCTATATGTCTCGAATGTGTCACTCTGTGTCACTCTGTGTCTCTCAGGCTCTCTGTGTTCCTATATGTCTCTCTGTGTCTCTCTGTGTTTCTCTGTGTCCTCTATGTGTCCTCTCTATATCTCTCTGTGTCTCTCTGTGTTTCGCTGTGTCTCTCTGTGTCTCCTCTATTCCTCTCTGTGTCTCTCTGTATCTTAGCTGTAAATCTCTCTTTGTCTCTGCTGTCCTCTATGTCTCCTCTGTGTCTCTATGTGTCTCTCTTTGTTTCTCTGTGTCTCGATGTGTCTCTCTGTGTTCTCTATATGTCTCTATGTGTCCTCTCTCTTTCTCTATGTGTCTCTCAGCGTCTATCTATGTGTCTCTCAGGTGTCTCTATAACTGTCTCTCTGTGTCTCTCTGTGTCCCTATGTGTCTCTCTGTGTCTCTCTGTGTCTCCCTGTGTCTCCTCTGTTCCTCTGTGTGTCTCTGTGTGTCTCTCCTTGTAAACTCTGTCTCTACGTGTCTCTAAGTATCTGTCCGTGTCCTGTCTGTGTCCTCTGTGTCTTCTATGTGTCTCTCTTTTGTCTCTCTTTGTCTCATCTGTGTCTCGCTCTATCATCTCTGTCTCCCCCTGTGTCTCATCCTGTGTCCTTCTCTTTGTCTCTCTAATTGACTCTCTGTGTCCTCTTCTGTTTCTCTATGTGTCCCCTCGCTGTGTATCTATGTTGTCTCCGCTTCTCGGTGTCCTCTCTATGTCTCGCCTGTCTCTCTCTGTGTCATATCTGTGTCCTCTCTGTGTCTCCGCTGTGTCTCCTCTGTGTCTCTATGTGTCTCTCTGTATCTCTCTATTTCTCTTCTCTCTGTTCCGCTCTATGTCTCCCTGTGTCTCTATGTGTCATCCTCGTGTGTCTCTCTGTGATCTCTCTGTGTCCTCTCTGTATCTCCTCTATGATGTCTTCTCTTCTGTCTCTCTATGTCTCTGTGTGTCTCTCTGTGTCTCTCTGTTCCTCTCTGTGTCTCTATGTGCTCTCTGTATCTCCTCTGTGTTTTGCTGTGTCTCTCCGTGTCTCTTCCGTGTCCCGTCTAAGGCTCTATATGTCTCACTTTATTCTCTCTATATGTCTCTCTGTGTCTCGCAGTGTCTCTCGGTGTCTCTCTGTACTCTCTGTGTCTCTCTGTGTCCTCTCTCTTAAACCCTCCCTAGGGTCTCTCTGTGTCCTCACATCTGTGTGTCCTCTTTGTCTCTCTATGTCCCTCCCTATGTGTCTCTTTGTATCTCTCTTGTCTCTAGCTATGGGTGTCCCTGTATCTCCCTATGTCCTCCTCTGTGGTTCCTCGCTGTATCTCTCTATGTCCTCTCTGTTCCTCGCTCTGTGTCTCTCTATGTCTCTCTGTGTCTCTCTAAGTCTCCTCCTGTGTCTCTCCTGTTTCTCTCCTGTGTCTCTATGTGCTCTCTGTGTCTCTCTTTGTTTTTGCTGTGTCTCTCTGCTCTCTGTGTCTCTCTGTGTCTCTCTGTTATTCTCTCTGTGTCTTTCTATGTCTCACTGTGTCTCCTCTGTATCTCTCTGTGTCTTGCTTGGAATCTCTCTGTTGTCCTTTGCTGAATCTCTCTATGTCCTCTCTGTCCTCTCTGCCTCTCTAATTTATCTCTGTGTCTCTTTGTGTTTCTCTGTGTCTCTCTGTGTCTCCCTCTGTCTACCTCTCTGTGTCTCTCCTGTGTTCTCTCTGTGTCTCTCTGTGTATCTCTGTAATCTTGCTGTATCTCTCTATGTCACTCAGTCTCTCTGTGTCTCTGTGTCTCTATGTGTCCATCTCTTTGTTTGCCTGAGTCTCTATGTGTCTCTAATGTTTTCTCTATATGTCTCTATGTGTCTCTCTGTGTCCACTATATGTCTCTATGTGTCCTCTCTGGTTCTCTCTATGTGTTCCCCTCTCTGTCCTCTCTGTGTCTCCTATATGTCTCTCTGTGTCTCTCTTTGTGTTTTCTCTGTGTCTCTCCTGTGTCTCTCTATATCTCTCTGTGTCTCTCTGTGTTTCGCTGTGTACTCTCTGTGACCCTCTCTGTGTCCTCTCTGTATCTTGCTAGTAATCTCTCTATGTCTCTCTGTCCTCCTCTGTCTCCTCTGTGTCTCTATGTTGTCTCTCTTTGTTTCATCTTGTGTCTCTATGTGTCTCTCTGTGTCTCGTATAATGTCTCTATGTTTACTCTCTGTGTCACTATGTGTCTCTTCAGCGTCTATCTATGTGGTCTCGTCTGTATCTCTAAATGTCTCTCTGTGTCCTCTCTGTGACTCTATGTGTCTCCCTCTGTCCTCTCCTGTGTCTCCCTCTGTGTCTCTATGTGTCTCCTGTGTGGCTTCTTTGTGTCTCCTCATGTGTTATCTCTGTGTCTCTACGTGTCTCCATGTATCGCTCCGTGTCTGTCCCTGTGTCTCCTGTGTCCTCTATGGTGTCCCTCTCTGTGTCTCTCTGTGTCTCTCTGTGTCTCTATGTTTCACTCTGTGTCTCTCTGTGGTCTCCCTCTGTTGTCTCACTTGTTCATCTCTATGTCTCTCTGTGTCCTCTCCTGTTTCTCCTATGTGTCTCGCTGTGTCTCTATGTGTCTCTGCTCTCGGTGTCCTCTCTATGTCTCTTCTGTCTCCTTCTTCTGTGTCATTCTGTGTCTCTTCTGTGTCCTCCTCTGTGTCTCTTCTGTGTCTCTATGTTGCTCTCTCCTGTATCTCTCTATTGTCTCTCTCTCTGTCTCTCTATGTCACTCTGTGTCTCCTATGTGTCTCTATGTAGTCCTCTCTGTGTCTCTATGTGTCTCTCTGTCTCTCTCTATGTCTCTCCTCTGTCCTCTCTATGTCTCTCTGTTTCTCTCTCTGTGTCTCTCTGTGTCTCTCTGTGTCTCTATGTGCTCTAATGTATGCTCTCTGTTTTTTGCATGTGTCCCTCTCCCGTGTTCTCTCCCGTGTCACTCTTCCTATGGCTCTATATGTTCCTCCCTCTTTATCTCTCTAATGTCTCTCTGTGTCTCTCTCGGTGTCTCTATGTGTCTCTCTGTGTCCTCTCCGTTTGTCCTCTATGGTGTCCTCTCTGTTATCTCTCTATATCTCTCTATGTTCCCTCCTGTGCCTCTCAGTGTCTCACTGTATCTCTCTGTCTCGCTCTCTGCGTCTCGCTTGTTATAATCTCTGTGTCTCGTCTGTGTCCTCTTTGGTGTCTCTATGTGTCTCTCTGTGCCTCTCCTGTGTCTCTCTGTTAGTCTGTGTCTCTCCGTGTACCTCTCCTGGTGTCCTCTCTTTGTCCCAATCTTCCTTATGTCTCAGGCGTGTCTCTTCTGTCCTCTCTCTGTGTCTCTCGTCTCTCTCTGTATCTCTCTATGATCTTTTCTGTGTCTCTATGTGTTCCTCTCTGTGTCTCCTTGTAACTGTCTCTGCTGTAGTCTCTCTGTGTCTACTATTTAGTCATCCCTCTGTGTCTCCTGGGTCCACTGTGTCCGTGCTCTACATCCTCTCTATGGTCTCTCTGTGTCCTCTCTGTCTCATCTTTGTTCCTCTCTATGTCCTCCTAATGTGTCGTCTTTGTGTCCTCTGTGTCTCTCTGTGTCCTCTCCTGATATCTCTCTATGTCTCCTGTATGTCTCGCTGTATCTCGCCTATATCTCTCTGTATCCTCTCTGTTGTCTCTATGTGTCTCTCTGTGTCTCTATGTGGTCCCATCACTATGCTCTCGGTGTCTCTCATATGTCTCGCGGTGTCCTCTACTGTCCCCTCATCATCTCTCTGTCATTCTGTGTACCCCCTCTGTGACTCTCTGTGATCTCTCTGTAATCTCTCTTCTGTGTCCTCTCTATATGTTTTCTGTTGTCTCTATGTGTCTCTCTGGTGTCTCTCTGTGTCTCTATGTGTCCTCTCTGTAATCTCTCAATGTCTCTCTGTGTCTCTCTGTGTCCTTCTCTGTGTCTCTCTCGGTCATCTCTGTGCCTGGTCTGTGTCTTACCTGTAATTCCTCTGTGTCCTCCTCTGTGTCCTCTATGTGGCTGCTCTGTGTCTCTCTGTGCCTCTTCTAATGTCCTCCCTTATGTGTCTCTCTGTGCCTGTTCTGTGGGTCCTCTCCGTGTCGGTCTGTGTCTCTATGTGTCCCCCTTATAATGGTTCTCTCTGTGCCTCCTGTATGTCCTACTCTGTGTCTATCTGTGTCCTCTATGTGTCCTCTCTGTGTCTCTCTGTGTCCTCCTCCTGTGGTCTCGCTCTATCTCTCTAATGTCTCTCTGTGTCTCCTCTGTGTGTCTCGTTTGTCTCTCTATGTCTCTATGTGTCTCGTTTGTATTCTCTACAGTGTCGTCTATGTGTCTCTCCCTGTATCTCTCTATGTCTCTCTGTGTCCTCGCTGTATCTCTCATATGTCTCTCTGTGGTCCTCTCTGTGTCTCGTCTATGTCTCTCTGTGTCTCTTCTATGTTCTCTCTGTGTCCTCCCTCTGTGTCTCTCTGTGTCTCTCTCTGTGTCTCTATGTTTCTCTTGTGTCTCTCTGTGTCCCTCTCTGTGTCTCTCTGTGTTTTTGGCTTGTGTCTCTCTGTGGTCATCTTCTGTGTCCCTCTCTGTGTCTCTCTGTTTTCACTCTGTGTCTCTCGTGTGTCTCTAATGTCTCTCTGGTCCTCTCTGTGTCCTCCTCTGTGTCGCTTGCTGTCATCTCTCTATGATCTCTCTGTCTCTGTGTCCGCTATGTCTCTATGTGTCCACTCTTTGGTCCTCTCGGTGTGTTCCTCTCAGTGTCCTCGCTGTGGGGGGTTCTCTAGTGTGTCTCTATGTGTCCTCTCTGTGTCTCTCTGTGTTTTCTCTGTTTCCAATCTCTGTGTCTCCTCTGTGTCTCTCTTTGCTTTCTCTCTGTGTCTCTGTTGTTCTCTATGTGTCTCTCTTGCTCTCCTCTCTGTGTCTCCCTGTCGCCTCGCTCTCTGTGTCTCTCTGTGTCCTCTCTGTGTCTCGGCCTGTGTCTCTACTGTATCTCTCTGTGTCCCCTCTCCATCCGTGTCTCTTCTGTGTCTCTCTATGCTCCTCTCCTCTTTTTGTCCTCTACTGTGGTCTCTCTGTGACTCTCTTTGTCTCGCTGTGTCCTCTCTGTATCTCTAGCTAGTTTGTATACAAATAACTCCTCATGTATAATTATCAATAATTAAGATAATATATAAGTATATCTCCATCTGTATAAACTAGCTAGTTTGAATATAGCTAGTCGTTATGCTACAATATTCGATGAGTTTGAGAGCTCTTCTGATTGTAACCCAATATTTTTGATATCCCAAAAGTGTTCAATTGCTTTAAATGAAACAAGACTTGATACCACAAATTACAGATAATTATAGTCCACATTGATGGGTTAATTCTATTGTGAGAAACGATCGGGGCCATTAACAAATAATCGCAATGGGGGAGTGTGTGCCCTTTACCTCATAGCAAGTATTAAATCATCGTAATACAGCAGAGAAAGTTTGAAATTTTGGAAAAAATTTGAAATTGTGTGCAGTTGACACAATCCATAGAAGTCCCAACAGTAAAGCATTTACTGTAACGGCCTGCCATATAGACCTCCAACAATTGCATCGATGGTTTCGTTTCAGAACCTAGAAAATAAATTTTTTTTTTTTTCCCTTACCCTTGTATATGGAGTTCAAACAAGAGCACATACTTCCTTGGCGATTTAAATTGTAATTAATTTAGCGGAAAGCGATTCTCAGTTAAATGCAATTGAAACAACTGAGTACAGTCCTATCAATTTAGGAACATTTTGATTTATGAACCGACAAGTATAACTTTAACTTCCAGTACACTTAATTGGAATTGTTATTTCTAAAGGGACTAAACGAAGCCCTCTAGAATTGTAATCATCAGGAGTACTACATTTCGGCATAAGTGATTCATAGTTTGGTTTATGTCTGTGCGAAAATTTTCTATTCCATCTAAAAACAACGCACAAATATGTAACAAACTCGCACATTTTAAAAACTTTAATTATCCGATGCATTCCGAAATGACATGAAGGGAAGTTTCTTTGGATGTTCATTAAATAATTGCGATAACACCAGATGAAATGATAGAAATCTGGCATAATCTAATTTAACAGCTGTAGCTAATGATCACCGCCTCCTATAAGATCTAGAAGGGTGAGATAATAAGAAATCACCCTGGCTATACAGTTGAATTAAGGAAACTAATTACAAATCGTGATAGCGATTAAAAAGGCAAAACCAATTGCCAGTAACGACCCAGAACCACGTGGGCCAAGTTTTTAAAAAAGAAAGGAATAGAGACCAACAATGAAGATCAAGAAGGCGAAAACAAAATTATTATCGAGTTACAGGTAGAAAAGCAATTACGGTAATGTCTACCAAAGGAATTTGGAAAGTTATTAAACCTTCTAACCCATTCGTCAAGTCCTACAAACCAATAATAGCCTCTATAAATGAGCTAATTATTAGTAATGGCGAATCCGTAACACATCCGTTTCCTGATCTCTGTGGAAATTCTAAATAGTCATTTCACGTCTGTTGGTCCTAATCCCTAGCCCTCGAACAATTGCCGAGATGGAAACAGAAGTTTTGATCAATATATAAGCCAAGTAAACACTGAGTTTTTCAATCTTCAACATAATTAATACCCCAACCCACAAACCACAACGGAATATAGTCTTAAAGCTTTTTAAAAAAGTTATCGCCTCACAAGGCAACCGCCTTGATAACATCATAATGCCAGACGTTTGAATAGAAGGCGGCTTTAAATAATATTTCTGTTCCATTAACAGAACTATTATTAACAAAAGATAATTTTCGGATACTGGACTTTTTTCCTTTTACCCGTCAAAATGGAAAAATGGCCAAGGTATTTTTCTTTATTTTAAGGCTAAACAATGCGCAACAGATATTCAGAATTATTAGGCCAATTTTTCTGTTTTTACCTGCTAATTAGTAAACATATAGTGAACAATAACAACGGGTTGTGTATGAACCCAGCTTTTATCTAAATGCCTATTTAAAACGATTGGCAGTATTTATTAACAGAGTGCCAATCCGCGATTTTGCCCCGCCCTCTTCATATCCACTCGTAACAGCATTCGTTGGACAATCTGTGAATAACGTGGTATTTTAAACATTGATGCAAGGAAAATTAACCATTATGGCAGTTTTCCTCGATCTTGCGAAAGCGGTTTTGATTACTGGCTCTCATACAAGTCTTGCTGAAAAAAGCTGGAACTTTATGGGTATTGCGGGAACAACTTCTTCAATTGGTTTTGCCTCTTATTTGTCGAATAGACGACAACAATGTATTTAGTAGAAGGCAATCTTTCGGCACCTCAAATTATTACATGTGGAGTACCTCAAGGCTCAATCTTGGGACCATTATTATTTATTAATTATATATAGAGAATGACCTTGCCCCCTCCCCCAATGCCTAATGCACACTAAATCACATATGTATGCCTGACGATACTATTGAATAACTATTGCCTTTCCATATCAACAACTGAATTACAGTTAAAAAGTAACCCAAGATTTACAAATATTAAGGAGAGTGCTGCTGCGGCAAACAAACTCAGTTTAAATGTCCACTTAAACGGAAATGCATGTAATAGTCGGAACTGACCTTTAGATTGTCCCAATTTAGGGAGAATTGTTGGTTCCCATTGTTATTGGAGACAAACAAATTAAAAGAGTTGTAACTACAAAATACCTCGGAGTTCATTTAGATGAAAACCATTAAGTTGGATGAACATATCAATACATTATGTATAAAAGTAGGTCGATCTATCAGTGGTCTAAGGCAGGCTCGTGATTATGTTTCTTTGAATGTACTTAAAATTATATATAATGCTCTAATACAGCCTGTCTTTGACTACTGTGATGTTGTATGGGGTAGCTTAAATAAAGGACTTGCTAGTAATATTCAAAAACTACAAAATCGAGCTGCCCGCATTATTACCTACCAAGGCTACGATGTGAGGTCAGCTGATATATTAAATGATTTAAATTGGTGTAATTTGGTACGAGAAGAGAAAAACGTCTCAATATTTTATGTACGATACAATTAATTGTAACGTGCCTAAATATTTGAGTGATAATTTCTCCAAATGTTCCAAAAGTAACCCGTACAAATCTCGACTTAGAGATAATGAGCTTAATGTGGAAATCACGCATATCCCAAATACTGAAATATTATAAGAGATCTTTCTCATATAGAGGTGCTGTACAATGGAACTCTCTGCCTCATGAACTAAAGTCTTCTGAATCGAAAGCGATTTTTAAAAGAAAACTATCATCGCTATTGGACAAATCAGTTGACAATTAACTAATTGGTTTAATTTATAATTTGTATTTAATTTTACTTGTATATAGTAATTATATAGTTGTACGGCTTTCATGGAAAGAAGTTGTAAGACTTATGAAACTACCGTATTTTAAATAAAAGTGAATCAATCAATCAAGTGAATCAATCAATCAATCTGTGTCTCTCCGTGTCTCTCTGTGTCTCTCTATGTCTCTCTCTTTGTCTCTCTGTGTCTCTATGTGCTCTCTGTGTCTCTCTGTGTTTTGCTGTGTCTCTCTGTGTCTCTCTGTGTCTCTCTGTGTCTCTCTGTGTTTCCCTGTTTCTCTCAACGTCTCTCTATGTCTCTCTGTATCTCTCTGCGTCTCTCTGTTTCTCTCTGTGTCTCTCTATGTCTTTCTGTGTCTCCCTGTCTCTCTCTGTGTCTCTCTGTGTCTCTCTGTGTCTCTCTGTGTCTCTCTGTGTCTCTCTGTGTCTCTCTGTGTCTCTCTGTTTCACTCTGTGTCTCTCTGTGTCTCTCTGTGTCTCTCTGTGACTCTCTGTGTCTCGCTGTGTCTCTCTGTATCTCTCTGTGTCTGTCCGTGTCTGTCCGTGTCTCTCTATGTCTCTCTCTTTGTCTCTCTGTGTCTCTATCTGCTCTCTGTGTCTCTCTGTGTTTTCCTGTGTCTCTGTGTGTCTCTCCGTGTCTCCCTGTGTCTCTCTGTGTCTCTCTGTGTCTAGCTATGTCTCTCTGTGTCTCTCTGTATCTCTCTGTGTCTCTCTGTGTCTTTCTGTGTCTCCCTGTCTCTCTCTGTGTCTCTCTGTGTCTCTCTGTGTCCTCTCTGTGTCTCTCTGTGTCTCTCTGCGTCTCTCTGTTTCTCTCCGTGTCTCTCTGTGACTCTCTGTGTCTCGCTGTGTCTCTCTGTCTCTCTCTGTGTCTCTCTGTGTCTCTCTGTGTCTCTCTGTGTCTCTCTGTGTCTCTCTGTGTCTCTCTGTGTCTCTCTGTTTCACTCTGTGTCTCTCTGTGTCTCTCTGTGTCTCTCTGTGACTCTCTGTGTCTCGCTGTGTCTCTCTGTATCTCTCTGTGTCTGTCCGTGTCTGTCCGTGTCTCTCTATGTCTCTCTCTTTGTCTCTCTGTGTCTCTATCTGCTCTCTGTGTCTCTCTGTGTTTTCCTGTGTCTCTGTGTGTCTCTCCGTGTCTCCCTGTGTCTCTCTGTGTCTCTCTGTGTCTAGCTATGTCTCTCTGTGTCTCTCTGTATCTCTCTGTGTCTCTCTGTGTCTTTCTGTGTCTCCCTGTCTCTCTCTGTGTCTCTCTGTGTCTCTCTGTGTCTCTCTGTGTCTCTCTGTGTCTCTCTGCGTCTCTCTGTTTCACTCCGTGTCTCTCTGTGACTCTCTGTGTCTCTCTGTGTCTCTCTGTATCTCTCTGTGTCTCTCCGTGTCTCTCTGTGTCTCTCTATGTCTCTCTCTTTGTCTCTCTGTGTCTCTCTATGTCTCTCTCTTTGTCCTCTGTGTCTCTATCTGCTCTCTGTGTCTCTCTGTGTTTTCCTGTGTCTCTCTGTGTCTCTCTGTGTCTCCCTGTGTCTCTCTGTGTCTCTCTGTGTCTAGCTATGTCTCTCTGTGTCTCTCTGTATCTCTCTGTGTCTTTCTGAATCACTCTATGTCTCTCTGTCTCTCTGTGTCTCTCTGTGTCTCCTCTGTGTTTCTCTGTGTCTCTCTGTGTCTCTCGGCTTCTCTCTGTGTCTCTCTGTGTCTCACTGTGTCTCTCTCTGTCTCTCTGTGTCTCTCTGTGTCTCTCTATATCTTGCTGTATCTCTCTGTATCTTGCTGTATCTCTCTGAGTCTCTCTATGTCTCTCTGTCTCTCTGTCTCTCTGTGTCTCTCTGTGCCTCTCTATATCTCTCTATGTCTCTCTGTGTCCTCTCCGTGTCTCTCTGTGTCTCTCCGTATCTCTCTGTGTCTCTCTATATGTCTCTCTGTGTCTCTCTGTGTCGCTCTGTGTCTCACTGTTCTCTATGTCTCTCTATGTCTCTATGTGTCTCTATGTGTCTCTATGTGTCTCTCTGTGTCTCTCTGTGTCTCTCTGTGTCTCTCTGTATCTCTCTGTGTCTCTCTGTATCTCTCTGTGTCTCTCTATGTCTCTCTCTTTGTCTCTCTTTGTCTCTCGGTGTCTCTCAGTGTCTCTCTATGTCTCTCTATGTCTCTCTGTGTCTCTCTGTGTCTCTGTGTGTCTCTCTGTGTCTCTCTGTGTCTCTCTGTTTCTCTCTTTATCTCTCTGTGTCTCTCCGTGTCTCTCTGTGTCTTTCTATATGTCTCTCTGTGTCTCTCTGTGTCTCTCGGTGTCTCTCTGTGTCCCTCTGTGTCTCTATGTGTCTCTATGTGTCTCTCTGTGTCTCTCTGTGTCTCTCTGTGTCTCTCTGTGTCTCTCTGTATCTCTTTGTGTCCTCTCTGCGTCTCTCTGTTTCACTCTGTGTCTCTATGTCTCTCTCTGTGTCTCTCTGTGACTCTCTGTGTCCTCGCTGTGTCTCTCTGTATCTCTCTGTTTCTCTCCGTGTCTCTCTGTGTCTCTCTATGTCTCTCTCTTTGTCTCTCTGTGTCTCTCTATGTCTCTCTCTTTGTCTCTCTGTGTCTCTATCTGCTCTCTGTGTCTCTCTGTATTTTCCTGTGTCTCTCTGTGTCTCTCTGTGTCTCCCTGTGTCTCCCTGTGTCTCTCTGTGTCTCTCTGTGTCTAGCTATGTCTCTCTGGTGTCTCTCTGTATCTCTCTGTGTCTTTCTGAATCACTCTGTCTCTCTGTCTCTCTCTGTGTCTCTCTGTGTATCTCTGTGTCTCTCTGTGTCTCTCGGCTTCTCTCTGTGTCTCTCTGTGTCTCACTGTGTCTCTCTCTGTCTCTCTGTGTCTCTCTGTGTCTCTCTATATCTTGCTGTATCTCTCTGTATCTTGCTGTATCTCTCTGAGTCTCTCTATGTCTCTATATCTCTCTGTGTCTCTCTCTGTCTCTCTGTGTCTCTCTGTGTCTCTCTATATCTCTCTATGTCTCTCTGTGTCTCTCCGTGTCTCTCTGTGTCTCTCCGTATCTCTCTGTGTCTCTCTATATGTCTCTCTGTGTCTCTCTGTGTCGCTCTGTGTCTCACTGTTCTCTATGTCTCTCTATGTCTCTATGTGTCTCTTTGTGTCTCTATGTGTCTCTATATGTCTCTCTGTGTCTCTCTGTGTCTCTCTGTGTCTCTCTGTATCTCTCTGTGTCTCTCTGTATCTCTCTGTGTCTCTCTATGTCTCTCTCTTTGTCTCTCTTTGTCTCTCGGTGTCTCTCTATGTCTCTCTGTGTCTCTCTGTGTCTCTCTGTGTCTCTGTGTGTCTCTCTGTGTCTCTCTGTGTCTCTCTCTTTGTCTCTCTGTGTCTCTATGTGCTCTCTGTGTCTCTCTGTGTTTTGCTGTGTCTCTCTATGTCTCTCTGTGTCTCTCTGTCTCTCTGTGTCTCTCTGTATCTCTCTGTGTCTCTCTGTATCTCTCTGTGTCTCTCTATGTCTCTCTCTTTGTCTCTCTTTGTCTCTCGGTGTCTCTCTATGTCTCTCTGTGTCTCTCTGTGTCTCTCTGTGTCTCTGTGTGTCTCTCTGTGTCTCTCTGTGTCTCTCTGTTTCTCTCTTTATCTCTCTGTGTCTCTCCGTGTCTCTCTGTGTCTTTCTATATGTCTCTCTGTGTCTTTCTGTGTCTCTCGGTGTCTCTCTGTGTCCCTCTGTGTCTCTATGTGTCTCTATGTGTCTCTCTGTGTCTCTCGGTGTCTCTCTGTGTCCCTCTGTGTCTCTCTGTGTCTCTCTGTGTCTCTCGGTGTCTCTCTGTGTCTCACTGTATCTCTCTGTGGCTCTATGTGTCTCACTGTGTCCCTCTGTGTCTCTCTGTATCTCTCTATGTCTCTCTGTGTCTCTCTGTGTCTCTGTGTCTCTCTGTATCTCTATGTGTCTCTCTATGTCTCTCTCTGTCTCTCTGTGTCTCTCTGTGTCTCGCTGTGTCTCACTGTATGTCTGTGTCTCTCTGTGTCTCTCTGTGTCCCTCTGTGTCTCTCTGTGTCTCTATGTGTCTGTCTGTGTCTCTCTGTGTCTCTCTGTGTCTCTCTGTGTCTCTATATGTCTCTCTGTGCCTCTCTATGTCTCTCTGTGTCTCGCTGTATCTCTCTATGTCTCTCTGTGTCTCTCTGTGTCTCTCTGTGTCCCTCTGTGTCTATCTGCGTCTCTCTGTGTGTCTATGTGTCTCTCTGTGTCTCTCTATGTCTCTCTCTGTCTCTCTGAGTCTCTCTGCGACTCGCGGTGTCTCTCTGTGTCTCTACGTGTCTCTAGATGTCTCTAGGTGTCTCTCTCTGTCTCTTTGTCTCTCTCTGTCTCTCTCTGTCCCTGTGTCTCTCTGTGTCACTCTGTGTCTATCTGTGTCTCTCTGTGTCTCTCTGTGGCTCTCTATGTCTCTCTGTGTCTCTCTGTGTCTCTCAGTGACTCGCGGTGTCTGTATGTGTCTCTACGTGTCTCTACGTGTCTCTAGGTGTCTCTAGGTGTCTATCTCTCTGTCTCTTTGTCTCTCTCTGTCTCTCTTTGTCCCTCTGTGTCTCTCTGTGTCTCTATGTGTCTTTATGTGTCTCTCTGTGCCTCTCTGTTTCTCTCCGTGTCTCTCTATGTCTCTCTGTGTCTCACTGTATCTCTCTATGTCTCTTGTGTCTCCCTGTGCTCTCTGTGTCTCTCGGTGTCTCTATGTGTCTCTCTGTGTCGCTCCGTGTCTCTCTGTGTCTCTCTATGTCTCTCCGTGTCTCTCTGTGTCTCTATATGTCTCTCTATGGCTCTATATGTCTCTCTTTATCTCTCTGTATCTCTACGTGTCTCTAGGTGTCTCTACGTGTCTCTAGGTGTCTCTAGCTGTCACTCCCTATCTCTTTGCCTCTCTATGTCTCTCTGTGTCTCTCTGTGTCTCTCTGTGTCTCTCTGTGTCCCTCTGTGTCTCTATGTGTCTCTCTGTATCTCTCTATATCTCTCTATGTCCCTCTGTGCCTCTCTGTGTCTCACTGTATCTCTCTGTCTCTCTGTGTCTCGCTGTATATCTCTGTGTCTCTCTGTGTCTCTTTGTGTCTCTATGTGTCTCTCTGTGCCTCTCTGTGTCTCTCTGTGTCTCTCCGTGTCTCTCTGTGTCTCTCTTTGTCTCTCTATGTCTCGCGGTGTCTCTCTGTCTCTCTCTGTGTCATTGTGTCTCTCTGTGTCTCTCTGTATCTCTCTGTATCTCTCTATATCTTTCTGTGTCTCTGTGTCTCTATATGTCTCTCTGTGCCTCTGTATGTCTCTCTGTGTCTCTCTGTGTCTCTATGTGTCTCTCTGTGTCTGTCTGTGTCTCTGTGTCTCTGTGTCTCGCTCTATCTTTCTATGTCTCTCTGTGTCTCTCTGTGTCTCTCTTTGTCTCTCTATGTCTCTATGTGTCTCTTTGTGTCTCTGTGTCTCTCTGTGTCTCTCTGTATCTCTCTATGTCTCTCTCCGTCTCGCTGTATCTCTCTATGCCTCTCTGTGTCTCTCTGTGTCTCTCTATATCTCTCTGTGTCTCTCTGTGTCTCTGTGTCTCTCTGTGTCTCTATGTGTCTCTGCTCTCGGTGTCTCTCTATGTCTCGCGGTGTCTCTCTGTCTCTCTCTCTGTCATTCTGTGTATCTCTGTGTATCTCTGTGTATCTCTGTGTCTCTCTGTATCTCTCTGTGTCTCTCTATATCTTTCTGTGTCTCTATGTGTCTCTCTGTGTCTCTCTGTGTCTCTATGTGTCTCTCTGTATCTCTCAATGTCTCTCTGTGTCTCTCTGTGTCTCTCTGTGTCTGTCTGTGTCTTACTGTATCTCTGTGTCTCTCTGTGTCTCTCTGTGGCTCTCTGTGTCTCTCTATGTCTCTATGTGTCTCTCTGTGCCTGTCTGTGTCTCTCCGTGTCTGTCTGTGTCTCTATGTGTCTATATCTCTCTCTGTGCCTCTGTATGTCTCTCTGTGTCTCTCTGTGTCCTCTCTGTGTCTCTCTGTGTCTCTCTGTGTCTCTCTGTGTCTCGCTCTATCTCTCTATGTCTCTCTGTGTCTCTCTGTGTGTCTCTTTGTCTCTCTATGTCTCTATGTGTCTCTTTGTATCTCTCTGTGTCTCTATGGGTCTCCCTGTATCTCTCTATGTCTCTCTGTGTCTCGCTGTATCTCTCTATGTCTCTCTGTGTCTCTCTGTGTCTCTCTATGTCTCTCTGTGTCTCTCTATGTCTCTCTGTGTCTCTCTGTTTCTCTCTGTGTCTCTATGTGCTCTCTGTGTCTCTCTGTGTTTTGCTGTGTCTCTCTGTGTCTCTCTGTGTCTCTCTGTTTCTCTCTGTGTCTTTCTATGTCTCTCTGTGTCTCTCTGTATCTCTCTGTGTCTTGCTGAATCTCTCTGTGTCTTGCTGAATCTCTCTATGTCTCTCTGTCTCTCTGCGTCTCTATGTGTCTCTCTGTGTCTCTTTGTGTTTCTCTGTGTCTCTCTGTGTCTCTCTGTCTCTCTCTGTGTCTCTCTGTGTCTCTCTGTGTCTCTCTGTGTCTCTCTGTATCTTGCTGTATCTCTCTATGTCTCTCTGTCTCTCTGTGTCTCTGTGTCTCTATGTGTCTCTCTTTGTTTCTCTGTCTCTATGTGTCTCTATGTTTCTCTATATGTCTCTCTGTGTCTCTCAGCGTCTATCTATGTGTCTCTCTGTGTCTCTATATGTCTCTATGTGTCTCTCTGTGTCTCTATGTGTCTCTCTGTCTCTCTGTGTCTCTATATGTCTCTCTGTGTCTCTCTGTGTTTCTCTGTGTCTCTCTGTGTCTCTCTATATCTCTCTGTGTCTCTCTGTGTTTCGCTGTGTCTCTCTGTGTCTCTCTGTGTCTCTCTGTGTCTCTCTGTATCTTGCTGTATCTCTCTATGTCTCTCTGTCTCTCTGTCTCTCTGTGTCTCTATGTGTCTCTCTTTGTTTCTCTGTGTCTCTATGTGTCTCTCTGTGTCTCTATATGTCTCTATGTGTCTCTCTGTGTCTCTATGTGTCTCTCAGCGTCTATCTATGTGTCTCTCTGTGTCTCTATATGTCTCTCTGTGTCTCTCTGTGTCTCTATGTGTCTCTCTGTGTCTCTCTGTGTCTCCGTGTGTCTCTCTGTGTCGCTGTGTGTCTCTGTGTGTATCTCTGTGTCTCTACGTGTCTCTATGTATCTGTCCGTGTCTGTCTGTGTCTCTGTGTCTCTCTGTGTCTCTATGTGTCTCTCTGTGTCTGTCTGTGTCTCTGTGTCTCTGTGTCTCGCTCTATCTTTCTATGTCTCTCTGTGTCTCTCTGTGTCTCTCTTTGTCTCTCTATGTCTCTATGTGTCTCTTTGTGTCTCTGTGTCTCTATGTGTCTCTCTGTATCTCTCTATGTCTCTCTGTGTCTCGCTGTATCTCTCTATGTCTCTCTGTGTCTCTCTGTGTCTCTCTGTGTCTCTCTGTGTCTCTCTGTGTCTCTGTGTCTCTCTGTGTCTCTATGTGTCTCTGCTCTCGGTGTCTCTCTATGTCTCGCGGTGTCTCTCTGTCTCTCTCTCTGTCATTCTGTGTATCTCTGTGTATCTCTGTGTCTCTCTGTGTCTCTCTGTATCTCTCTGTGTCTCTCTATATCTTTCTGTGTCTCTATGTGTCTCTCTGTGTCTCTCTGTGTCTCTATGTGTCTCTCTGTATCTCTCAATGTCTCTCTGTGTCTCTCTGTGTCTCTCTGTGTCTGTCTGTGTCTTACTGTATCTCTGTGTCTCTCTGTGGCTCTCTGTGGCTCTCTGTGTCTCTCTATGTCTCTATGTGTCTCTCTGTGCCTGTCTGTGTCTCTCCGTGTCTGTCTGTGTCTCTATGTGTCTATATCTCTCTCTGTGTCTCTCTATGTCTCTCTGTGTCTCTCTGTTTCTCTCTGTGTCTCTATGTGCTCTCTGTGTCTCTCTGTGTTTTGCTGTGTCTCTCTGTGTCTCTCTGTGTCTCTCTGTTTCTCTCTGTGTCTTTCTATGTCTCTCTGTGTCTCTCTGTATCTCTCTGTGTCTTGCTGAATCTCTCTGTGTCTTGCTGAATCTCTCTATGTCTCTCTGTCTCTCTGCGTCTCTATGTGTCTCTCTGTGTCTCTTTGTGTTTCTCTGTGTCTCTCTGTGTCTCTCTGTCTCTCTCTGTGTCTCTCTGTGTCTCTCTGTGTCTCTCTGTGTCTCTCTGTATCTTGCTGTATCTCTCTATGTCTCTCTGTCTCTCTGTGTCTCTGTGTCTCTATGTGTCTCTCTTTGTTTCTCTGTCTCTATGTGTCTCTATGTTTCTCTATATGTCTCTCTGTGTCTCTCAGCGTCTATCTATGTGTCTCTCTGTGTCTCTATATGTCTCTATGTGTCTCTCGGTGTCTCTATGTGTCTCTCTGTCTCTCTGTGTCTCTATATGTCTCTCTGTGTCTCTCTGTGTTTCTCTGTGTCTCTCTGTGTCTCTCTATATCTCTCTGTGTCTCTCTGTGTTTCGCTGTGTCTCTCTGTGTCTCTCTGTGTCTCTCTGTGTCTCTCTGTATCTTGCTGTATCTCTCTATGTCTCTCTGTCTCTCTGTCTCTCTGTGTCTCTATGTGTCTCTCTTTGTTTCTCTGTGTCTCTATGTGTCTCTCTATGTCTCTATATGTCTCTATGTGTCTCTCTGTGTCTCTATGTGTCTCTCAGCGTCTATCTATGTGTCTCTCTGTGTCTCTATATGTCTCTCTGTGTCTCTCTGTGTCTCTATGTGTCTTTCTATGTCTCTCTGTGTCTCTCTGTATCTCTCTGTGTCTTGCTGAATCTCTCTGTGTCTTGCTGAATCTCTCTATGTCTCTCTGTCTCTCTGCGTCTCTATGTGTCTCTCTGTGTCTCTTTGTGTTTCTCTGTGTCTCTCTGTGTCTCTCTGTCTCTCTCTGTGTCTCTCTGTGTCTGTCTGTGTCTCTCTGTGTCTCTCTGTATCTTGCTGTATCTCTCTATGTCTCTCTGTCTCTCTGTCTCTCTGCGTCTCTATGTGTCTCTCTGTGTCTCTTTGTGTTTCTCTATGTCTCTCTGTGTCTCTCTGTCTCTCTCTGTGTCTCTCTGTGTCTCTCTGTGTCTCTCTGTGTCTCTCTGTATCTTGCTGTATCTCTCTATGTCTCTCTGTCTCTCTGTGTCTCTGTGTCTCTATGTGTCTCTCTTTGTTTCTCTGTCTCTATGTGTCTCTATGTTTCTCTATATGTCTCTCTGTGTCTCTCAGCGTCTATCTATGTGTCTCTCTGTGTCTCTATATGTCTCTCTGTGTCTCTATGTGTCTCTCTGTCTCTCTGTGTCTCTATATGTCTCTCTGTGTCTCTCTGTGTTTCTCTGTGTCTCTCTGTGTCTCTCTATATCTCTCTGTGTCTCTCTGTGTTTCGCTGTGTCTCTCTGTGTCTCTCTGTGTCTCTCTGTGTCTCTCTGTGTCTCTCTGTATCTTGCTGTATCTCTCTATGTCTCTCTGTCTCTCTGTCTCTCTGTGTCTCTCTGTGTCTCTCTTTGTTTCTCTGTGTCTCTATGTGTCTCTCTGTGTCTCTATATGTCTCTATGTGTCTCTCTGTGTCTCTATGTGTCTCTCAGCGTCTATCTATGTGTCTCTCTGTGTCTCTATATGTCTCTCTGTGTCTCTCTGTGTCTCTATGTGTATCTCTGTGTCTCTCTGTGTCTCCGTGTGTCTCTCTGTGTCTCTGTGTGTCTCTGTGTGTATCTCTGTGTCTCTACGTGTCTCTATGTATCTGTCCGTGTCTGTCTGTGTCTCTGTGTCTCTCTGTGTCTCTATGTGTCTCTCTGTGTCTGTCTGTGTCTCTGTGTCTCTGTGTCTCGCTCTATCTTTCTATGTCTCTCTGTGTCTCTCTGTGTCTCTCTTTGTCTCTCTATGTCTCTATGTGTCTCTTTGTGTCTCTGTGTCTCTCTGTGTCTCTCTGTATCTCTCTATGTCTCTCTCCGTCTCGCTGTATCTCTCTATGCCTCTCTGTGTCTCTCTGTGTCTCTCTATATCTCTCTGTGTCTCTCTGTGTCTCTGTGTCTCTCTGTGTCTCTATGTGTCTCTGCTCTCGGTGTCTCTCTATGTCTCGCGGTGTCTCTCTGTCTCTCTCTCTGTCATTCTGTGTATCTCTGTGTATCTCTGTGTCTCTCTGTGTCTCTCTGTATCTCTCTGTGTCTCTCTATATCTTTCTGTGTCTCTATGTGTCTCTCTGTGTCTCTCTGTGTCTCTATGTGTCTCTCTGTATCTCTCAATGTCTCTCTGTGTCTCTCTGTGTCTCTCTGTGTCTGTCTGTGTCTTACTGTATCTCTGTGTCTCTCTGTGGCTCTCTGTGGCTCTCTGTGTCTCTCTATGTCTCTATGTGTCTCTCTGTGCCTGTATGTGTCTCTCCGTGTCTGTCTGTGTCTCTATGTGTCTATATCTCTCTCTGTGCCTCTGTATGTCTCTCTGTGTCTCTCTGTGTCTCTCTGTGTCTCTCTGTGTCTCTCTGTGTCTCTCTGTGTCTCGCTCTATCTCTCTATGTCTCTCTGTGTCTCTCTGTGTGTCTCTTTGTCTCTCTATGTCTCTATGTGTCTCTTTGTATCTCTCTGTGTCTCTATGGGTCTCCCTGTATCTCTCTATGTCTCTCTGTGTCTCGCTGTATCTCTCTATGTCTCTCTGTGTCTCTCTGTGTCTCTCTATGTCTCTCTGTGTCTCTCTATGTCTCTCTGTGTCTCTCTGTTTCTCTCTGTGTCTCTATGTGCTCTCTGTGTCTCTCTGTGTTTTGCTGTGTCTCTCTGTGTCTCTCTGTGTCTCTCTGTTTCTCTCTGTGTCTTTCTATGTCTCTCTGTGTCTCTCTGTATCTCTCTGTGTCTTGCTGAATCTCTCTGTGTCTTGCTGAATCTCTCTATGTCTCTCTGTCTCTCTGCGTCTCTATGTGTCTCTCTGTGTCTCTTTGTGTTTCTCTGTGTCTCTCTGTGTCTCTCTGTCTCTCTCTGTGTCTCTCTGTGTCTCTCTGTGTCTCTCTGTGTCTCTCTGTATCTTGCTGTATCTCTCTATGTCTCTCTGTCTCTCTGTGTCTCTGTGTCTCTATGTGTCTCTCTTTGTTTCTCTGTGTCTCTATGTGTCTCTATGTTTCTCTATATGTCTCTCTGTGTCTCTCAGCGTCTATCTATGTGTCTCTCTGTGTCTCTATATGTCTCTATGTGTCTCTCTGTGTCTCTATGTGTCTCTCTGTCTCTCTGTGTCTCTATATGTCTCTCTGTGTCTCTCTGTGTTTCTCTGTGTCTCTCTGTGTCTCTCTATATCTCTCTGTGTCTCTCTGTGTTTCGCTGTGTCTCTCTGTGTCTCTCTGTGTCTCTCTGTGTCTCTCTGTATCTTGCTGTATCTCTCTATGTCTCTCTGTCTCTCTGTCTCTCTGTGTCTCTATGTGTCTCTCTTTGTTTCTCTGTGTCTCTATGTGTCTCTCTGTGTCTCTATATGTCTCTATGTGTCTCTCTGTGTCTCTATGTGTCTCTCAGCGTCTATCTATGTGTCTCTCTGTGTCTCTATATGTCTCTCTGTGTCTCTCTGTGTCTCTATGTGTCTCTCTGTGTCTCTCTGTGTCTCCGTGTGTCTCTCTGTGTCTCTGTGTGTCTCTGTGTGTATCTCTGTGTCTCTACGTGTCTCTATGTATCTGTCCGTGTCTGTCTGTGTCTCTATGTGTCTCTCTGTGTCTCTCTGTGTCTCTCTGTGTCTCGCTCTATCTCTCTGTCTCTCTGTGTCTCTCTGTGTCTCTCTTTGTCTCTCTATGTCTCTCTGTGTCTCTCTGTTTCTCTATGTGTCTCTCTGTGTCTCTGTGTCTCTGCTCTCGGTGTCTCTCTATGTCTCTTTGTCTCTCTCTGTGTCATTCTGTGTCTCTCTGTGTCTCTCTGTGTCTCTCTGTGTCTCTATGTGTCTCTCTGTATCTCTCTATGTCTCTCTCTCTGTCTCTCTATGTCTCTCTGTGTCTCTATGTGTCTCTCTGTGTCTCTCTGTGTCTCTATGTGTCTCTCTGTATCTCTCTATCTCTCTCTCTGTCTCTCTATGTCTCTGTGTGTCTCTGTGTGTCTCTCTGTGTCTCTCTGTGTCTCTATGTGCTCTCTGTATCTCTCTGTGTTTTGCTGTGTCTCTCCGTGTCTCTCCGTGTCTCTCTATGGCTCTATATGTCTCTCTTTATCTCTCTATGTCTCTCTGTGTCTCTCTGTGTCTCTCTGTGTCTCTCTGTGTCTCTCTGTGTCTCTCTGTGTCTCGCTCTATCTCTCTATGTCTCTCTGTGTCTCTCTGTGTGTCTCTTTGTCTCTCTATGTCTCTATGTGTCTCTTTGTATCTCTCTATGTCTCTATGGTCTCCCTGTATCTCTCTATGTCTCTCTGTGTCTCGCTGTATCTCTCTATGTCTCTCTGTGTCTCTCTGTGTCTCTCTATGTCTCTCTGTGTCTCTCTATGTCTCTCTGTGTCTCTCTGTTTCTCTCTGTGTCTCTATGTGCTCTCTGTGTCTCTCTGTGTTTTGCTGTGTCTCTCTGTGTCTCTCTGTGTCTCTCTGTTTCTCTCTGTGTCTTTCTATGTCTCTCTGTGTCTCTCTGTATCTCTCTGTGTCTTGCTGAATCTCTCTGTGTCTTGCTGAATCTCTCTATGTCTCTCTGTCTCTCTGCGTCTCTATGTGTCTCTATGTGTCTCTTTGTGTTTCTCTGTGTCTCTCTGTGTCTCTCTGTCTCTCTCTGTGTCTCTCTGTGTCTCTCTGTGTCTCTCTGTGTCTCTCTGTATCTTGCTGTATCTCTCTATGTCTCTCTGTCTCTCTGTGTCTCTGTGTCTCTATGTGTCTCTCTTTGTTTCTCTGTGTCTCTATGTGTCTCTATGTTTCTCTATATGTCTCTATGTGTCTCTCTGTGTCTCTATATGTCTCTATGTGTCTCTCTGTGTCTCTATGTGTCTCTCTGTCTCTCTGTGTCTCTATATGTCTCTCTGTGTCTCTCTGTGTTTCTCTGTGTCTCTCTGTGTCTCTCTATATCTCTCTGTGTCTCTCTGTGTTTCGCTGTGTCTCTCTGTGTCTCTCTGTGTCTCTCTGTGTCTCTCTGTATCTTGCTGTATCTCTCTATGTCTCTCTGTCTCTCTGTCTCTCTGTGTCTCTATGTGTCTCTCTTTGTTTCTCTGTGTCTCTATGTGTCTCTCTGTGTCTCTATATGTCTCTATGTGTCTCTCTGTGTCTCTATGTGTCTCTCAGCGTCTATCTATGTGTCTCTCTGTGTCTCTATATGTCTCTCTGTGTCTCTCTGTGTCTCTCTGTGTCTCTCTGTGTCTCTCTGTGTCTCCGTGTGTCTCTCTGTGTCTCTGTGTGTCTCTGTGTGTCTCTCTGTGTATCTCTGTGTCTCTACGTCTCTCTATGGATCTGTCCGTGTCTGTCTGTGTCTCTGTGTCTCTATGTGTCTCTCTGTGTCTCTCTGTGTCTCTCTGTGTCTCGCTCTATCTCTCTGTCTCTCTGTGTCTCTCTGTGTCTCTCTTTGTCTCTCTATGTCTCTCTGTGTCTCTCTGTTTCTCTATGTGTCTCTCTGTGTCTCTATGTGTCTCTGCTCTCGGTGTCTCTCTATGTCTCTCTGTCTCTCTCTGTGTCATTCTGTGTCTCTCTGTGTCTCTCTGTGTCTCTCTGTGTCTCTATGTGTCTCTCTGTATCTCTCTATGTCTCTCTCTCTGTCTCTCTATGTCTCTCTGTGTCTCTATGTGTCTCTCTGTGTCTCTCTGTGTCTCTATGTGTCTCTCTGTATCTCTCTATGTCTCTCTCTGTCTCTCTATGTCTCTCTGTGTCTCTCTGTGTCTCTCTGTGTCTCTCTGTGTCTCTATGTGCTCTCTGTATCTCTCTGTGTTTTGCTGTGTCTCTCCGTGTCTCTCCGTGTCTCTCTATGGTTCTATATGTCTCTCTTTATCTCTCTATGTCTCTCTGTGTCTCTCTGTGTCTCTATGTGTCTCTCTGTGTCTCTCTGTGTCTCTATGTGTCTCTCTGTATCTCTCTATATCTCTCTATGTCCCTCTGTGCCTTTCAGTGTCTCACTGTATCTCTCTGTCTCTCTGCGTCTCGCTGTATATCTCTGTGTCTCTCTGTGTCTCTTTGTGTCTCTATGTGTCTCTCTGTGCCTCTCTGTGTCTCTCTGTGTCTCTCCGTGTCTCTCTGTGTCTCTCTTTGTCTCTCTATGTCTCGCGGTGTCTCTCTGTCTCTCTCTGTGTCATTCTGTGTCTCTCTGTGTCTTTCTGTATCTCTCTGTATCTCTCTATATCTTTCTGTGTCTCTATGTGTCTCTCTGTGTCTCTGTATGTCTCTCTGTGTCTCTCTGTGTCTCTATGTGTCTCTCTGTGTCTCTGTGTCTCTGTGTCTCGCTCTATCTCTCTATGTCTCTCTGTGTCTCTCTGTCTCTCTTTGTCTCTCTATGTCTCTATGTGTCTCTTTGTGTCTCTGTGTCTCTCTGTGTCTCTCTGTATCTCTCTATGTCTCTCTCTGTCTCGCTGTATCTCTCTATATCTCTCTGTGTCTCTCTGTGTCTCTATGTGTCTCTCTGTGTCTCTATGTGTCTCTGCTCTCGGTGTCTCTCTATGTCTCGCGGTGTCTCTCTGTCTCTCTCTCTCTGTCATTCTGTGTATCTCTGTGTCTCTCTGTGTCTCTCTGTATCTCTCTGTGTCTCTCTATATGTTTCTGTGTCTCTATGTGTCTCTCTGTGTCTCTCTGTGTCTCTATGTGTCTCTCTGTATCTCTCAATGTCTCTCTGTGTCTCTCTGTGTCTCTCTGTGTCTCTCTGTGTCTGTCTGTGTCTTACTGTATCTCTGTGTCTCTCTGTGTCTCTATGTGGCTCTCTGTGTCTCTCTGTGCCTCTCTATGTCTCTATGTGTCTCTCTGTGCCTGTCTGTGTCTCTCCGTGTCTGTCTGTGTCTCTATGTGTCTATATGTCTCTCTGTGCCTCTGTATGTCTCTCTGTGTCTATCTGTGTCTCTATGTGTCTCTCTGTGTCTCTCTGTGTCTCTCTGTGTCTCGCTCTATCTCTCTATGTCTCTCTGTGTCTCTCTGTGTGTCTCTTTGTCTCTCTATGTCTCTATGTGTCTCTTTGTATCTCTCTGTGTCTCTATGTGTCTCCCTGTATCTCTCTATGTCTCTCTGTGTCTCGCTGTATCTCTCTATGTCTCTCTGTGTCTCTCTGTGTCTCTCTATGTCTCTCTGTGTCTCTCTATGTCTCTCTGTATCTCTCTGTGTCTCTCTGTGTCTCTATGTTTCTCTCTGTGTCTCTCCGTGTCTCTCTTTGTCTCTCTGTGTCTCTCTGTGTCTCTCTGTGTCTCTATGTGCTCTCTGTGTCTCTCTGTGTTTTGCTGTGTCTCTCTGTGTCTCTCTGTGTCTCTCTGTTTCTCTCTGTGTCTTTCTATGTCTCTCTGTGTCTCTCTGTATCTCTCTGTGTCTTGCTGAATCTCTCTATGTCTCTCTGTCTCTCTGCGTCTCTATGTGTCTCTCTGTGTCTCTTTGTGTTTCTCTGTGTCTCTCTGTGTCTCTCTGTGTCTCTCTGTGTCTCTCTGTGTTTCGCTGTGTCTCTCTGTGTCTCTCTGTGTCTCTCTGTGTCTCTCTGTATCTTGCTGTATCTCTCTATGTCTCTCTGTCTCTCTGTCTCTCTGTGTCTCTAGGTGTCTCTCTTTGTTTCTCTGTGTCTCTATGTGTCTCTATGTTTCTCTATATGTCTCTCTGTGTCTCTCTGTGTCTCTCAGCGTCTATCTATGTGTCTCTCTGTGTCTCTATATGTCTCTATGTGTCTCTCTGTGTCTCTATGTGTCTCTCTGTGTCTCTCTGTGTTTCTCTGTGTCTCTCTGTGTCTCTCTGTGTCTCTCTGTTTCTCTCTGTGTCTTTCTATGTCTCTATGTGTCTCTCTGTATCTCTCTGTGTCTTGCTGAATCTCTCTATGTCTCTCTGTCTCTCTGCGTCTCTATGTGTCTCTCTGTGTCTCTTTGTGTTTCTCTGTGTCTCTCTGTGTCTCTCTGTGTCTCTCTGTCTCTCTCTGTGTCTCTCTGTGTTTCGCTGTGTCTCTCTGTGTCTCTCTGTGTCTCTCTGTGTCTCTCTGTGTCTCTCTGTATCTTGCAGTATCTCTCTATGTCTCTCTGTCTCTCTGTGTCTCTATGTGTCTCTCTTTGTTTCTCTGTGTCTCTATGTGTCTCTATGTTTCTCTATATGTCTCTCTGTCTCTCTCTGTGTCTCTCAGCGTCTATCTATGTGTCTCTCTGTGTCTCTATATGTCTTTATGTGTCTCTCTGTGTCTCTATGTGTCTCTCTGTCTCTCTGTGTCTCTATGTGTCTCTCTGTGTTTCTCTGTGTCTCTCTGTGTTTCTCTGTATCTCTCTGTGTCTCTCTGTGTTTCGCTGTGTCTCTCTGTGTCTCTCTGTGTCTCTCTGTGTCTCTCTGTATCTTGCTGTATCTCTCTATGTCTCTCTGTCTCTCTGTGTCTCTATGTGTCTCTCTTTGTTTCTCTGTGTCTCTATGTGTCTCTCCGTGTCTCTCTTTGTCTCTCTGTGTCTCTCTGTGTCTCTATGTGTCTCTATGTGCTCTCTGTGTCTCTCTGTGTTTTGCTGTGTCTCTCTGTGTCTCTCTGTGTCTCTCTGTTTCTCTCTGTGTCTTTCTATGTCTCTCTGTGTCTCTCTGTATCTCTCTGTGTCTTGCTGAATCTCTCTATGTCTCTCTGTCTCTCTGCGTCTCTATGTGTCTCTCTGTGTCTCTTTGTGTTTCTCTGTGTCTCTCTGTGTCTCTCTGTGTCTCTCTGTGTCTCGCTGTGTCTCTCTGTGTCTCTCTGTGTCTCTCTGTGTCTCTCTGTATCTTGCTGTATCTCTCTATGTCTCTCTGTCTCTCTGTCTCTCTGTGTCTCTATGTGTCTCTCTTTGTTTCTCTGTGTCTCTATGTGTCTCTATGTTTCTCTATATGTCTCTCTGTGTCTCTCTGTGTCTCTCAGCGTCTATCTATGTGTCTCTCTGTGTCTCTATATGTCTCAATGTGTCTCTCTGTGTCTCTATGTGTCTCTCTGTCTCTCTGTGTCTCTATGTGTCTCTCTGTGTTTCTCTGTGTCTCTCTGTGTCTCTCTGTGTCTCTCTGTTTCTCTCTGTGTCTTTCTATGTCTCTATGTGTCTCTCTGTATCTCTCTGTGTCTTGCTGAATCTCTCTATGTCTCTCTGTCTCTCTGCGTCTCTATGTGTCTCTCTGTGTCTCTTTGTGTTTCTCTGTGTCTCTCTGTGTCTCTCTGTCTCTCTCTGTGTCTCTCTGTGTTTCGCTGTGTCTCTCTGTGTCTCTCTGTGTCTCTCTGTGTCTCTCTGTATCTTGCTGTATCTCTCTATGTCTCTCTGTCTCTCTGTGTCTCTCTGTGTCTCTCTTTGTTTCTCTGTGTCTCTATGTGTCTCTATGTTTCTCTATATGTCTCTCTGTCTCTCTCTCTGTGTCTCTCAGCGTCTATCTATGTGTCTCTCTGTGTCTCTATACATCTCTATGTGTCTCTCTGTGTCTCTATGTGTCTCTCTGTCTCTCTGTGTCTCTATGTGTCTCTCTGTGTCTCTCTGTGTCTCTCTGTGTTTCTCTGTGTCTCTCTGTGTCTCTCTGTATCTCTCTGTGTTTCTCTGTGTTTCGCTGTGTCTCTCTGTGTCTCTCTGTGTCTCTCTGTATCTTGCTGTATCTCTCTATGTCTCTCTGTCTCTCTGTCTCTCTGTGTCTCTATGTGTCTCTATTTGTTTCTCTGTGTCTCTCTGTGTCTCCCTGTGTCTCTATATGTCTCTCTGTGTCTCTCCGTGTCTCTATGTGTCTCTCTGTGTCTCTCTGTGTCTCTCTGTGTCTCTGTGTGTCTCTCTGTGTCTCTGTGTGTCTCTGTGTGTGTCTCTGTGTATCTCTGTGTCTCTACGTGTCTCTATGTATCTGTCCGTGTCTGTCTGTGTCTCTGTGTCTCTATGTGTCTCTGTGTCTCTCTGTGTCTCTCTGTGTCTCGCTCTATCTCTCTGTCTCTCTGTGTCTCTCTGTGTCTCTCTGTGTGTCTCTCTGTTTCTCTATGTGTCTCTCTGTGTCTGTATGTGTCTCTGCTCTCGGTGACTCTTTGTGTCTCTCTGTGTCTCTATGTGTCTCTCTGTATCTCTCTATGTCTCTCTGTGTCTCGCTGTATCTCTCTATGTCTCTCTGTGTCTCTCTATGTCTCTCTGTGTGTCTCTCTGTTTCTCTATGTGTCTCTCTGTGTCTGTATGTGTCTCTGCTCTCGGTGTCTCTCTATGTCTCTCTGTCTCTCTGTCTCTCTCTGTGTCATTCTGTGTCTCTCTGTGTCTCTCTGTGTCTCTCTGTATCTCTCTGTGTCTCTCTATATCTTTCTGTGTCTCTATGTGTCTCTCTGTGTCTCTCTGTGGCTCTATGTGTCTCTCTGTGTCTCACTGTATCTCTGTGTATCTCTATGTCTCTCTGTGTCCCTATGTATCTCTCTGTGTCTCTCGGTGTCTCTCTGTGTGTCTCTGTGTCTCTCTGTGTCTCTCTGTGTCTCTCAGTGTCTCTCTGTATCTCTCTGTGTCTTGCTGAATCTCTCTATGTCTCTGTGTCTCTCTGTGTCTCTATGTGTCTCTCTGTGTCTCTCTGTGTTTCTCTGTGTCTCTCTGTCTCTCTCTGTGTCTCTCTGTGTTTCGCTGTGTCTCTCTGTGTCTCTCTGTGTCTCTCTGTGTCTCTATGTGTCTCTGTGTCTCTGTGTGTCTCTGTGTGTCTCTCTGTGTATCTCTGTGTCTCTACGTGTCTCTATGTATCTGTCCGTGTCTCTCTGTGTCTCTCTATGTCTCTCTGTGTCTCTCTGTGTCTCTATGTGTCTCTATGTGTCTCTCTTTGTTTCTCTGTGTCTCTATGTGTCTCTCTGTGTCTCTATATGTCTCTCTGTGTCTCTCTGTGTCTCTCTGTGTCACGCAGGGATTGTCTTAATGATGGACCATTTGATGTTGTATTTTTTGTCGTTTTCTTTTAGCCTCCAAACGTATTTTGACAGCTCCGTGTCTTGTGAATACCTTTGGTGGCGAAAGGATTTGGTGTGATTTCTGTGGCGGGTTTTAAATTCACCTGACGTTATACCAATATATGATTTTGTCTGTGCGTTGTCGTCTTGGGTGATTTCGGCCTGGTAAATCACACTCTTTGCCAAACAGTTTCCGTTTAGTGGGCATAGGTCGGTTTGTCGGCAGTTGCATGTGTTGCGAGTATCGTTGTTTGTTGCTGGGTTTTGTTGGTTGGCGTCATTTCTCGTTGCGTTTTGTTGGTTAGCGTGTTTTCTCAGTACTGCGTTATTGTGTTTGCGGATCGCGGTTTGCATGTTTTCCATGCAGCTGTAGCTTACTCGTACAGTGTGGCGGTTAAAAATTTGGTGGAGTTTGTTTGTAGCGGGGAAGTGATTGTCGATGAGTTGTAGGAATTTGCGTCCGACGTTTGTTTTTACGTTTAAGCTGTAAGGGGGGTTGTACAATGTACCATATTGCGTTGCGTTGTCGCGTTCGTCTTTGTGAATGGTTTCTGTTGCGGTTTCCGTTGTCGTTTGCTGTGGCCGGTTCATATGTCAGTTCGGAGTCAAAGTTGCTTTGTTTCAGTGCGTAGTTGTATAATGGTTTCGCAGCGTTGAACGTTTCTTCGTCACATGATAATTTATTAATGCGGTTGTTAATAGATGTTGGTAATTGTCGGATGATTGTTGGTGGGTGGTTAGATAAGCCGTTAATGTACAGTGGGTCGTCGTTAGGTTTTCGGTAGGGTTTGTAGGTGCCGTTCGTCAGGTCAAAAGTAATGTCAAGGAAGTTGATTCGTTCTAGGTTGGCTTGGGCGGTGATTTTTAGGCCGAAAGTGTCGAATATGCGGATGAGTTCCTGCCTTGCTTTCTCTGCTACTCTTCCGGATGTTGATTTGATGACTGCGAGGCCATCGTCACGGTACAATCCGATCTGCTTTCCAAATTTCTCTTCTAGAGACTGGAGGATATAGAGTCCAACCAGCTCACATATCTCACTAAGGCGCGGGATTGCAGAATAGACAGAATATACACTTGTATATTCCGACTGTATATTCTGTCTAGTTATACAAGACTGTATATTTAAATAAATAGACACAATATATCAGATTAGACACTATAATTATACACTATATACGTCTAGTAGACGTATAGTGTATATTTCTGTCTATTGTGTCTATTTACACACTTATACATAAACTGTGAGTGTCTATTGTGTATATTGTGTATATTAGCGTCTAATTATACACTATATACGTCTAATAGACGTCTAGTGTATATATTTACGTCTGTTGTGTCTATTTATACACTTATACATAAACTGTGAGTGTCTATTGTGTATATTGTGTATATTAGCGTATAATTATACACTATATACGTCTAATACACGTATAGTGTATATTTACGTCTATTGTGTCTATTTACACACTTATACATAAACTGTGTGTGTCTATTGTGTATATTGTGTATATTAGCGTCTAATTATACACTATATACGTCTAATACACGTATAGTGCATATTTATAGTGTATATACCTCTAATACACGTATAGTGTATAAGTGGTCTATATATATATATATATATATAAATATATTGAATGAAACAATATATGTTATTGCCTCGTTCTATTCCAAAACCACGCCAACTATACTGACTACGCTGCCTCGTTCTATTATAAAACCACGCAACATACATGTATCGCTATATATAATATATATTTTCCTTCACCATAAATCCTGAGAACATGTAGTTTGATCGAGTGAAATGCCAAATATTACTTGTTATATATATATATATATATATATATATATATATATATAGTAGAATAATGATGTAATTATATACGCTCGTATCTTTTCGAAACTAAACAACATATATCAACGCCATCTCCGACAAACCCAAGTGCGATTGCCGAACGAAGGATAGCTGTCCCCTAGAAGGAAGCTGCGGTGCCTTACCGCAAATTTGATTTATCAAGCCGAAGTGACCACAGGCGATGACATGACGACCAAAAAATACATTGGCATGACTGCAACCTCTTTTAAGACCTGTTACAACAACCATACCAAATCAATCCGTGATGCTGTATATTTAAAGGAACTTATATATCAAGTTACATTTGGAAATTGAAGATGGAGAAACGCGACTACATTTTGAAACGCGCGAAATCATACAGCAATGGGGATAAACGATGTAATTTGCACGCCTGGAAGAAAAATTGTGTATTATGAAAGCCGACCCAAACCACCTCCGAAACAAAAGATCCGAAATATTTTCAAAATGCCGTCACCGAAACAAACACAGACCACGCAACTTGAAATGGACCGCAATGACGTCGCCACATTCCATTGCCCAACGTAACCACCGTTATAACAGGACAATCAAGACGAATTTTCTTTCAGTTGTCTGAAGATCGTCTACGGGCGTGAAACTATTAGTAACAGCAAACAATCTTTATATATGTATATATATATATATATATATATGTAGCAAAGTGAAAAGGTGGTAAACTGCCGAGAATTTGGTGACGAGATACTGACGTATGTATATTGAATGAAACAATATTATAAGTTGTTGCCTCGTTCTATCCCAAAACCACGCAACATTTCTCTATTGAGTTAAACAATATTATAGCCGTAGTCTATTTCAAAAATACGCAACATATCGCTATTGAATGGAACAGTATCATATGTTGTTGCCTCGTTCTATTTCAAAACTACGTTAACTATATACTGACTACGCTGCTACATTCGCATAGTGTTTGTGACTAGACGTCCATTAGACGTATATAGTGAAAATAATTAGACGCTAATATTAAACAATATACACAATAGACACTCACAGTTTATGTATACAAGTGTGTAAATAGACACAATAGACGTTAATATACACTAGACGTCTATTAGACGTATATAGTGTATAATTAGACGCTAATATACACAATATACACAATAGACACTCACAGTTTATGTATAAGTGTGTAAATAGACACAATAGACGTTAATATACACTAGACGTCTATTAGACGTATATAGTGTATAATTAGACGCTAATATACACAATATACACAATAGACACTCACAGTTTATGTATACAAGTGTGTAAATAGACACAATAGACCTTAATATACACTAGACGTCTATTAGACGTATATAGTGTATAATTAGACGCTAATATACACAATATACACAA
>JAYKKM010000234.1:40000-121998 GCA_035772405.1 Chrysogorgia sp. JL179-B06
TCTACTACAAGCCATTTTTATTTTGTAATCTTCACGCGCTTTTCCTAGTGACGTCATCAGCGTCCAATAATTATATCTTTGGACACCTCCGTCCAATAATTCACATTATTATACATTCAAACTTCATTGTCACAAACTTTTTTTTTTATCAGAATGATGGTGTTCTAGTCGAATCTTTCGATGCTTTATTTGGTCTGCCTCGGTGCAGGGTCAAGCGTAAGACCTCCGTTACATGGAAACAACGTGTTTTACAGCCAGGAGGATGTGGACGAATTCATCAAATCGTATCCGACCAGTGAAAAGTCTTTACAAAAGGTTAATTATGATGTTCTTATAAAAATATAATATCATGGAGTAATGAGTTCATTTTTATAATATGCATTTTAATTTGAAAATGATCACTATACAGGCATACTAATTTGTTCGTAAATTAACAGGGTTTATATATAAGGCAGGCAAAATTTTTTGTAGAAAAGTTCTTTGTTTTCAAAAAAAGCCGTCACTAAAACCAAAAGTGGTCCCAGTGTGGCTATTAATTGCTTAAAACATATTCATTCGCTTACTAGGAATGCAGTGATTTTAAAGCAGGCGATGTCTTGAGATCAAGCACGCAATATAGAGCTTTGGACGAGACTGCGGTGTTTGGGAGAGCTTGTCGACATGGGTTTCCCAAAAAATTCCTCAACTTAAAGCATGGAGAGAGGTATTCATTGTGGTCTGTATGACTAAAACGTTTTGTGTGGAATCCCATACAGTTATTTAATATTTTTAGGATTGGTTATGCCGTTTGGGTCCTTCGTAACATGGTTTGCGACAATGAAGGCAAAAATATCCGCATGAAAATAATGTATGACGTGGCATGCATACTATTCAAGCATTTACAAGTGAGTTTGACATTCGTTTACATATACTGTATGGTTCGGAAATCGTATATTAGCAGACCATACTTACTGTATATTGGACCGGATAATAACCGGTTATGGAACGTATTAATTATGCATACAAACTCGGTACAAGTAAATGTCGCAGTGGTTCGTGCATGGATCTCTTTGTGAGTTCAACTCCCACAGCTCTTTTGATGTATGTTTTTTAAAGAAATCAGAAGGACCATAACTACATACCCATATCTTATTTAAACTTTTACAAAAGTTGCGGAATTTTCAGTTTACTGTGCCATTTGAAAATTGTCTACTTTTTTCTGTGTAGGCATCTGGGCAAATGAGTTATTTGGAGCAGGTTGATTTGGCAGTCCCTGCTTTTCATATATACGGACATAGAAGATATTGTCAGGTAAGTGTGCTTACTAGTATTTACAGTAGGTGAACCCAGGGGGCGGCCAACGGTGCATTTGTTGCCCCTCGAAAATAGAGTTTTTGAGCAGAGATGACGACGACGGCGGGCGGTAGGGATTTTCTTGGGATTCAATGGGAATCACTAATTCTCCCTTTTGGCCAATAATAATATGATTGTTCGAGGGGGGCCGTCATCTTCGTTGCCGTCGGCTTTACTCAAACTCTCTAACGTGTCCTCTAGCCCCACCCCCCTTATGTTAACTAATGATTGTCCCGGTGTTTGGTAAATTGGTCACACCACGATGTTATTGTGTTCATTAAAGCTCCAGTACAGTCCGAGAAGAGTCGCTGGTTTTGCTCTTAGTGATGGTGAACAACTGGAACGCATGTGGTCTTACCTACAACGGTTCGGAAGAATGACCAAAGAAATGCGACCATCACACAGGAGTGACGTATTAAGTGATGCGATTCTCCACTGTGGTCGTAAATGTAAAGATTCGCTAGGTATTTTTAAAAAAATAACGTCTATATTATACTTGCTATAGGTGGTTTGCACGTTACGTCATCGACGCCATGTTGGGTGGACTTAACAAAGGTTTTTCATCATTTGTAATTTAAAGTTCATCCAATATGACGAAAATGCCTTTGTCTTTTGTGTGTTATAGTCACGTGGCTGCACACCACCTACAGTATATACGATATAAAGATGTTATAATAACTATGGAGATTGGAATCTAATCTAGTATAATAACTATCGAGATTGGAATCTAATCTAGTATAATAACTGTGGAGGTTGGAATCTAATCTAGTATAGTAACTATCGAGATTGGAATCTAATCTATGATAATAACTGTGGAGGTTGGAATCTAATCTAGTATAATAACTGTGGAGGTTGGAATCTAATCTAGTATAATAACTGTGGAGGTTGGAATCTAATCTAGTATAATAACTATCGAGATTGGAATCTAATCTATGATAATAACTATGGAGATTGGAATCTAATCTAGTATAATAACTATGGAGATTGGAATCTAATCTGGTATAATAACTATTGAGATTGGAATCTGGTATGTTTGAATGTATTACACAATGCAACAATATAATAAAGACAATTTTAGTGGATACGCCACTCAAATAACATTGAAATCAATAATTTTTTTGAAGTTGGCCGTGAAAGATATTATATATATAACGAGTTGACCACATCATCAGGCAGTGGTAATGTATCCTTAAAATGTAATGTCATAAAAAATGATGGCCTGATTCAAACTCGCATTTTTAGCATTATATTGGAACATTTATTGGAACATGTCAAGCGATTGCTTTTTATGACATTAAATACCTCTACCCGATGTAATAAATTGTGGTACAGGGCGCCCCGCTGTGACATTTATAATACCGTCAAATTTATAGAAATTATTGCTTTTACTAAGATTTAAAATCAGCGAGTTTTCTTCTCCCATGTAAATTCCAATGTTATTTTAGTGGAGGGTCTCTTTATGAGACGAAAAGTTATTTTTGCTTCAATTGTAGTAAGAGCTTCGGTAACTGCTCAGTCCAGTTGAACAAGATTTCCTCAACCATGTGTCGGGGCATACTCTCTACTTCCATCACGAACTTGACGTAAGCCTGGAAAAAAAAAATATAACTGCAATGAAAATGGGGAATGGCTGGGAAAGCAACTTCATTTGGCATGTTTCAAAATTATCAGATTTCCATTGTAGCTAGTGGTAATGATCTCTTTTGGAATGTTTTAAGGTTATGATAATGCTTAGTGAAGATAATGCTTCACTGAGAATCTAACTTCTTGTAAAAGAACATTGAGGAGGTAGTCCATCCTTTCACACCGATCGTCGCTCCAATGTTGGTCCGGAGGAAGAAATATTCCAGAAATGATATCTTTAAAGTCTTCTGACTATTAAAAATATATCACAAACTATTAGGTTAAGAAGTTTTATGAACCAAAACGTGAAAAATGCAGTGCTTAAAGTAAAAGACATTCTCAACTTCGAGTTAATCCCTATATAATAGGGCTAATTTATGGCCCATGCGTCATTCCCCCAACTTCCTTTAAACTTCATCTACGTTATGGCTCTACTCTCACTGACACATCAAATACACGCACACGCCCTAGCCTTGCCGATTCCGTATGCTTGCAGATTGTCCTGTTATTGTAACGTACGCCGTGACGTTCCGTACACGTCTACCCAGCTCATGTTCACAAAATGTAGTAGGAAATACAGTAATCTTGATATTTTGCTTACCAGTGCGTCTGTCAAAGGAGTGTTGAAATTGTTCATCAGATGTTTTGTAACAACGTCTCTTTCCCTTCTGGAATACCCTGTGCAGAGAATATGCCTGACACTGGCTATCTCGTTGTTGATAACCAATTCCAAATAAGCCTAAATTTAGTATTAAAAAATGCAAAGTTAAAGTTAGATATAGTACTCTCGACTCATTAATTTTACCTATCTTGAGAATGGCTGGCGCATGTTTGAGTGAAACATTAAGTGCGCACCTGTGTCCTGTACTGTGGGAAGAACAGACAGCATATCACCAACAGGTATATTGGCTCTTTGCCTTTGGTTTCCTATACAGCGAAAGGAATGATAAATACTGTAAGACACTAATTGTACTTAAAATTCGTTGATTACACATTTTTACTTAATGGACTAATGCATGCAGTGACGGCACCTTTATGCAAATAATTTTTAGCTCCGAGCCTACAGATAGAGCATTAAACAGTGTCTATATTTAAATTTTGTTACAGCCATTGACTGTATATTCCCAGTTATACTTTTGCATATAACTGATAAAAATATCCCCCAAAAATACAAAAAGAAGTAAAAGGCTTTCTACATAAATTTATCAGTGAACTTAGTGAATTGCCTTTTCCCTGGTAGATGTGATTTCATGTCATGTTTTTCTTATTAAGGTTCGATACAAGTACTGCAAGAGCTTTACACATAGTTCAAATACGATCGACTCGTTTTCGGAGTCGTAAAATAAGACGACTAGTTTATGTAAGTAATTTTATCGTGTATTTTTTTATGAAATCATTGAAATATATTACATGTTACATTTTCGCGCAAAATATCTTTTGCATGCAGTTTTACAGTAGTTCTTGTCTAATACAAATGCTGAACATATATAGAAAGAAGGTATTATATCCTATGGCAATAGTAAAGCTCACCCGAAAATACTCTCTCGGTTAAATTTCGTGCAGCCACAAAACCATGGTCTTGGTAGGTATTGATGGCTTAACAAGCCAACACAATGGATATGGAACCGCTTTTTACATCGTGGTTCCTCACATTTCACCCACACGATGTCATCTACACGTGGGACTTGGCAGGCAACCGCGGAACACAATTCTTCATCCTCACACCTCGGCTTGAATTTCTTCACACTCTGCCTAATATCCAAGCCTACCAATCCTCCTATACCTTCTGCATCCGGTTGTAACGGTTTTAACCTAATGTATGACAAGACGGCGTAAGAGCCCACTTGTATCTCGCTGTCAAGGTTGCAATCTAAATACAATTAACATTTCAGTAAGTCCGTTTGTAATTTGTACAACATCATCATACAGTATAAGGACCGATTAACATACGTAAATTATTAAGTAGTGTAACTCACCCGTAGATTTTGTCACAAATACCTTCCGAGAAATGCCACGATGTGGGGGCACACTTCGGTCCTCAGTCTCAAAACCCGGCACAATTATTCCCTCCCCAACAATTGTACCGTGTTTTAGAATGGAAACGTTACTCCAAAACGGATAAACTACAAAACGAAAGTGGACTATAAATGTAAAAGTAAATTCTGTGCGGTTTCATTCGTTTTATACCTTTCACTGGGATCGGATTGCCTCGCCACCGTGGGTAAATGGTTGGTCTGACACTAATTTCTTTTGACGTTGTTGCAATGGAAGGAAGAGGGATAGAAGAAAGAGAACTAGCAGAAGAAGTATTGGAAGTAAGCGTTGATGAACACGTAGCAGTAGAAGCAGGAAGAACAGTCGCTACACCAGTTGAAGGAAGAGGGATAGAAAAAGTAGTAGAAGGAAGAGAAATAGAAAAGGTGGAAGAGGGAAGTGAAATAGGAACAACAGTAGTGGGGGGAGAAAACGGTGGAGTGGTATCAAGCGAAGAAGAAGACAAAAGAGAAAGTGGAGTGGTAGAAGGAAGAGAAAGAGGAGCGGTAGAAGGAAGAGAACTAGCAGAAGAAGTATTGGAAGTAAGTGTTGATGAAGACGTAGCAGTAGAAGCAGGAAGAACAGCCGCTACACCAGTTGAAGGAAAAGGGATAGAAAAAGTAGTAGAAGGAAGAGAAATAGAAAAGGTGGAAGAGGGAAGTGAAATAGGAACAACAGTAGCGGGGGGAGAAAACGGTGGAGTGGTATCAAGCGAAGAAGAAGACAAAAGAGAAAGAGGAGTGGTAGAAGGAAAAGAAAGAGGAGTGGTAGAAGGAAGTGTTGATGAAGACGTAGCAGTAGAAGCAGCAAGAACAGCCACTACTACACCAGTTGAAGATGAATCATTCTTGAGTTGAATTTTGAAGCCATCTCTTGAGTCCAGTATATTCTTCAACTGCAAACGACCATATGAACTAGGCTTTTTGAATGGAATGTTTGGCAATCCCTCAAATTCAAACTCATGTTGCCGTTTATAGGGAAATGAGGATTTTGAACCAGTTGCTTTCTATAATAAATACATATATAATAAAAATTAAAATATCAATTAAGTATCAAATATCAACTTGCATACGGTGCACTAATAAACATTGTAAATTTGTAACATACTGTATTTGGTGTTGAAAAGGTTTTGAACCTCCTTTCTAAGCCGCTCCTCTTCTAATTGATTTTGGTTATGATGTATCTCAGGAGAATCAAAACAATATGAATTAATAAACAGGATTAAATAATGATAATTAATATACACAAAGCTAGTTGTGTACCGTGGGGGATTTTATAGAGGAGTACAGAACTAAAATATTACAGCATCAGGTCCAGGCTGTGATTTTAATAATTATATAATTGTTTCACTTTAAAAAATTGATGTACATGAACTATATACTGTACCTTTGCATGGCCCAGAAAATATACTGGAATGTATTGCTTGAATTGTCGAGCTACTTATTTTCTCTGGCACACCTTCAGATCCAGCCATAAAAACCTTCTGGTTTCGGAACCCAATCACAAATGTGTGACATCCATAAGATTCAAGAGCTTTACACTAAAAATATATGTGCATAATATATAATATAGTACAATCTACAGACATGTGTTTCATTGTTGTATATACTGTACATATATATGTAAGGTTAACTATACAAAGAATGTGTGATATAAGTCATATATTGACCGAAGGAGCCAAAGGCAGCTCCGAGGGAAAATATGAATTCTATCCTAAGTTGGAGGCATATAACCGACTTTATATATCATGGTTGTGTGATGGTTGTGGAGTAAATGTTAATGAAATATCATGGTTGTGAAATAAATAAAACCTTGTTCAAAAACTCAAACAAGGTTTTATTTATTTTGAAGACTTTCTGTCAAGATTTTATGAGTTTTGTCCAAAAATTCTATCTAATTATTTGTTCATGAGACATAAGTTGGTTATAATGGTACATCAAAGAAAACCGACTCAACCGTGATATAAATATATACATATTTATGTATATATTTATATTATTTATATTAACAATTAGACAAATTCACCCTAGCTGTCAATGGATAGGAAAGTAAATGAGGGCAATTTGTCTAATTGAAACCAACTAATTGGACACTACAGGGAGGTTGAACTGCACATTATTCCAAAGAGAGGAAAATAAACATATAAACTGGCTTCTGTTTTTTTTTAAATTCCCTACTATAGCATAGCAAATCAAAATGCAGAAATATGAAATTATGCAATATGTTTTATTATTATGGGATACATGTATATACTTACTGTTTTATTTTGCAGCTTGTCAAATATGTTGCAGATCTTGCTGTCAATCTGTTGGCTTGATAGCTCAATCTGCTCTGGCTGCATGTTGCTTGCACACACATCAAATCTTTTTCTCTCCTCATCAGGCAGGTCTTTGAATTTTGTCGATGCTGCCTTATTGAAGACACTAATACTTTCATTTAACGTCATTCGTCCTTCAACAAAAATTTAATAAGCAACAAATATATTAATTTCTGGTATAAATATAATCAAAACATATGTCATAACATTCAAACTTCTTCAGACATAAAGTAAATTGCGAAATTAAATTTATTGGCTTTAAATTCCATATATTATATACATATTTCATATTTATTTTAATTATGTCTGACGTATTTTGAAATTGAATGTACACACTGTATATATATGTTGGGTATATTGTGTATATTAACCCATGTATATTTATATACACTATAGATGTAGTGTATATAGTGAGAGTTAGAATGAAGCTAAGTGAGTATATAGTGTATATTGTGTATATAGTGTATATTATACACTATATACGTATAGTATACGTCTAAAGTCAAAAGTGTATACATGTATATAGTGCATGAGTAATAGAATGAAACTATTATAAGTGAGTATATAGTATATGGCAGACAATGTGAATAAGTTGTTTGTGAAGATATGAATACGGGATTTTACCGTAGAACGAGGCAACAACACATTAACCCTAACCGGCCCTAACACTAACCCGAACCTTAATCCTAACCCTATATTGTGTTATTTATTAACTGAAACATAACGTGAACGGGATTTTTTAAAGAACAAGCATACACTATATACAGACTAGAGTAGAGGTTGATCAAAAGTGATATACTGTATAAACAGTATTGACTATATAGACATGTATATTGTGTATATACTGTATATGTATGTATACACTATATACCGGTACACAATATACACATATACAGACTAGAGGTTGCATGCTCAAAAGTGATAATATACAGTATACAGTTTTGACATTAGACATATACACAATATACACAATAAACACTATATACAGACTAGAGTAGAGGTTGTTCAAAATGATAATATACAGTATATATGCAGTTTTGACATTAGACATGTATATTGTGTATAGTAAGTGAGTAATGTGAGTTTATACAGTTAAGTATATGTTTACAGAATATACACTATTTATTGACAGGTGTATATTGTGTATATTCTGCAATACCGCGGCTTAGTGCGATTCCCAGTTGGGCAGTCACTTTTCCATATATGTATTTGACAAATATATATATGTTTGGTTGATTTACGCACATGTAACGTTAATTATTTAACATTCCAATACCACTACCTGCAGTCCTTGCAAATTCTTTTTGGAATATATTCCAGGCACTCCTGCACCTATCTTTGCGAGGAACAACTGATTGTGTACCGGATGGTACGTGTTTATCCACATTTTTATTTCGTTTTGAAGGTGCTGCAACACCGGCACGCGAGCGATATAACTGTTTTGTTATCCAGTTCTATAGATACAAAAAAACTTGTTGGAACAATTTCATACTATAGTCGTGTTTATGTGCAAACAGCTTCTCGAGCAGTCGATTTTATATGCTAATGATTCACATGCTAATTTTTTATATGCTAATATTTTCACTGTTAATGCAAATGTTATATTCACGAATATTCACGTACCTTGACTTGCTTCTCCGAAAGTCCTGTTTCTGCAGCAGCGGTGGTAATTTGCGTCAAGTATTCCTGTCCCACGCCAACCATCCCGTTGTTGAAGTAGGTAAATAAAATCGAAACTTGCGTTTGGCTAAATGACATATTCCTACTGTTCAGACGACTAAATATCAATAATTTCTGATGAAGATACTGTATAAGTGCTATTTCCAGGGAAGACTTTGTACTGGTATATTTATCCAAAATACGTATAACTCTTGAATCAAAAGTACACGTCGTGTATAATATATTAATTTTAAATGGACTGGAACTAGCGGGCAAGTAATTTCTGGAATTGGCCAGGGTTAGTAACCTGCCCAGTATAACAACTGCGCGCGGCCACCAATCTACCAGTTATTATTATATACACAAGCTCTGGATATGAGCTATTCTGCAATCTGATTGGTTCCTCTACTAGTAGGCTATCAGCTCATATCCTACTACACACGTAAAAACGCCACAGACCTGTTACAGGCTGTTGCTGCTACAGGCCTGGTACAGGTATGATATCATAGCTGTATCACACTGTTGTCGCCAACAGACTGTTCAGAACTGACGGTATCAGATCGGAACAGCCTGTTGGGTTGTCAGGGCTGTATCAGTCTGATGCATTCAGAATGATACAGGTATGTTAGCAAAAGACTGTTGCAGTCTGTAAGGACAGGCTGTAACAGGCATGATAGAGCAACAGCACTGACAGGATATGTTGATATCAGATAAAACAGGACTGATGATGTCGGCGCTGCTACAGCCATGATCAACATGCTGTTTCAGAGCTGTTGGGAAGTGCGTGGATCTTCACGTGTACTATACCGAAAATCAATTGCGACACGCGAGAAATTCACGCGAGATCTTTGCGTCTTGCGCGAATTCGAATTTAACACACGTTAACCACGTTAGTTTTATACCCAAGGGATGTCAGACTGTCAGTCACAGACAAACCATGCAGATAAACATCACTATATGGTTAGGTTCGTAGTTTAACGTTAATAAACGACATAAAAAAACTTTTTTATTGAAAATCATTCTTATTTATATATACGGCGATCGTTTTCAGTGAGTGTTTTCCACTCAGTTTCAGTCGGACAGTGGAAATGCTCGACTCGCCAATGGCCATACGACAACCAGAAAGTTTGGTCTTTTCTGGCCTCTGTCAAACCCACTTGCCTGACGTACTGCCTCTGATAATGAAAAGAAAAAGAAGAGAACTCTATGAAAACATATTACAGGAAGATTTAGAGCAACACAAGCATATATACCTACCACCAAAACCAAGTCTTTGAACAGCGTCTCCTCGAGGATAGAATTTCCTTTTTGCCCCAGCAGTTGGATTACCTTTTTGGTGAGTTGCCGTGTCGTGCTTGCTTGAAGGGCTTCCCAACCAGACAAAGCCAAAACCTTTCATTAGAGAAAATACAAACTGTAAAATGGATTTCGTCGTCATTACTGATTTACTTGTATGGGAACAATAGCAAAGGGTGAAAAGCAGCAAAGATTACTGAAAGACACATGCAAGTTCTTACACGGCGCCGCTCTTCAGTTCGCCAGTATGAAAAGCGCTTCTTCTCAAAAGGGACAACTCGCTCCATCAAGTCATCATTGGACAGTCCAGTCACGGAAGATTGAAAGATTCGCTCCAGATGTTGCTGTCGAGAGAAAATAGTCCGTCCGTATTATTAAAAAGAACTACTTATCGTTGGTATACCGGTAGCATCTTTTGTTTTTTTAACGGCTTCACGTTGGCACGGCGAAACAACAAACGGCGGTCAAATGTAAAGTTGTCGAAAAAAAGATTATATTGGGACTTCTCACGTTAAAAAAGGCCAAAGGCAAGATAAATAGTGGCAGGAAAAACTAAACAGACAGAAGTTTTCGAACGTGAAGCTTAAAAACTGTATTGCTTAAAAACTGTATTGGTATATACGTGAACGTTCGTCCGATAAAAAAATAATTGGAAAACATGTAAGAAAACTTTATTGGCGAATTTCAGTAAGAAAGGGACCATTGTTTATATAGAGCATGGATGCATGCAGTCTTATTACCTTCTTAGCCGCGTTATCCTTAACGAACCTCCCAAGTTGAATATAATAACGACTCAGTAATTTGTTCACGGCGTCCTATGAAATTGTTAGAAATGCGATAAGTATATATAATGCGATATGTTGTGTTTCGTACATTTCGTGGTAATAAATATATTTTCTTTTATATTAATTCACAATTTGATTTAAATATAGTTATAATTACTGTGTGTGGAGAATTTCCAATCTCGAAACTCTCAGCTTCTTGGGCGAACTTCATTTTTTTTTAAATGTCCAACATTTCACTCTGTTGTTCCTCTACTTTTCGTTTGAAGTGTAGGAATTCATTCTTCATATCCGTAACGTCTTTTCGGATCTCTCGCAATACATCCGTGCTGTCTTGCTGGTTGCCCTCATAACTATTACTGGCCCTAACTGCAAGCCGTAAAATTATTAATATTTTTTTCAATGTTTTTATGTATAATCTAACTTTATAGTATAGACATTATAATATATAGACATTATAATATATAGCCATATATATATAGGATATTTACTACAAAAACCTTGGTTTCGTCGTCTGTTTCCACGTTCTTCCTCCTCGTATTCTTCCTCCGTCTCCGATAAGTGACTTAAATGTGGACTGAGTGGTAAGGAAAAACATTTGTAAAACAGTTTTACAAAAACTCGCGCTAAAATTCAACCAACCTGCCCGTGCCGTGTTTAGAAATGTTTTAAAGTTTTAAATTACCTGTTTACTTCACAACGTCCATTTAATAAAAGCATAGAACGTCGCATTTCCTCAGTAGTTTCGCGAAAAGAGGTCATTTAATTATCCGAAATTCGGAAGGAAAAAAAGCCCGAAAAATTGCAAAGTTGATCTTGCCCAAACTCGTCCACTGACACGTTCTCGCCAACAAATGGACCAATAGGAAGTCGTGTCTTGGATCATCTGACCATGTTTACCCCCATATTTGGGACAGGAACTGAAAACAAAATTTTGCTTTGGGCAGGAAGTCATTTTGGGAAGCCCCAAAAAATCAGGAACGGGAAAACCCGGAATTTAGTTACAAATACAGCGCTTCATCCAACAGGAAATGGGAAAATGAAAGGGATAAAAAGAAAGCGAAAAGCGGTAAAAACATGCGAAGTTTGTGAAGTTGAATTTTTCGCTGAAAGCAGATTTTTAAGCCATCTGAACTCGAGAGGACACAAGGCCAATTTATTGCCACCTAAAATCATTGAAACTGCAGACACATTATCGTTTTCGTCTGTTGAGGAAACCAATTATATGCCCAACGAACAACGCGTTGCTGACCCTATCGGTGACCTCGAAAGTACAACGTATAGCGAAACTTCCGAAGACGAAGAAGAAACTTTCTGCGACGAGCAAGGAGATGAAACTGATGGCGAAAGCGAAGACGCAGAAAACTTTTTTCCTTTTCCATCTGAATTGTTTTTCCTATTGTATTGTTACGTTCATAACGTTATGAAACCAAAGGTAGGCAAACAAACTAAATTATATTGAATAACAGATACAAGTGGGTAAATCGAGTTTAGTTATTCAATGTGATGAAGCAATTACAACAATAAAACACAGGAGCCATGTCTTTATCAAGTTATATAGACACGCGCAACGCCGCTATACAGTAGTGTATATAAGAAAAAAGCGTGGAGAACGAAACGTAACGAAATACGCCTGGAATCCGTGTATAATCCGTGTATAATGAATAAAACATAAGTAATATTTTCTGTTTTCAGTCGCGGTCAGATTTAGAATTCCTGTGGGAAATTTTTAGGAAAGCTGGAGTGAGTGCGAAACATACTCACCCCTAGAAAGGTACAGTTTACAAGCTGCAGGGTAAGAAAATTATATGTGACATATTAAGCTTTAAACATTTGTCATTTTACTTATATTGAACGCACTTTAATTGTTTATGATTTTAGGCATATGCAAAACACCACCCTTTTTACTGGATTCCGCCGTCTGAGTATGTGAAAATGCAGTTGGCCATTCCAAATATTGCCAAAACGATTGCACGCCATCCAGAGCAGGCAGGAGAACAAATTAGTGAAATGTGCCAGGTAAAAACTGATAAAACGTTAGGTAGCTACTGCGGCGAAGGGAATATTATTAACAAGACGCCCGCTAGGCGTTAACTCGGGCTACTTGAGGTTGTGGCTTGTTGAAAGACATTGTAGGCAAATTCAGTGATTTGAATTCAATATACACAAATCTATAGTTGTAGGTACAATGGTTGGTTAAATTTTCCATCATTGCAAACCCATAACATAGTGTTGGCCAACAGCTTTGATTATATGAAGGTGAGTTGACTCAGTATCCAAGCTGGCTTACTGAGAAGTCTGCTCCACCAAATGAGCCATCCTGTTTGCTGACCTAATCCAGTTCTAGTCAACAGGGTCAGCCTGGCAAGCAAGCTGGCCTGTGCTCATGTAATTACTAATAATAATTCATATGGTCAGTCCGGCAAACAGGTTCAGTTTGAGCAATCATTAAATCAGTTAATCTTGTTCTCAGTGTATAAGGCATAGCAGGAAATCAAACCATTTAGCTGGCAGTAGCAAGGTGTCATAAGCTATTATAAAATAGTTTAAAGAAATGTAATTCAAAATCATTATTTCTTTGAAGTTATATTAACATTTTGAGCCAGTAAACATATTCATAATTTTAGCATATTTATTATTTGAGAGGCTTTATACATACTAGTGACTAGTCCAGTGGGCCGGCCAGCTAGCTAATTGCAATATAAAGACAGATTACTGCATAGTTAACTATGTTACTGTTTCGGTTAGCGAGCCAACTCGCTTTTCATGTAGTCAAGGCCAAAATTCAGACCCGTCACTGGTAAACCAGCAAACAACAACAAACTCTTTACTCCTTGATCTTGATAGTTGGTATGGGTGTCACAGATTTATATACTGTGTGTTCATTTGTAAGCATTTGTGTATAATAATACATGTATGAACAATCGATACAAATTTACTGATAACCCAGAACATTTTGGAGCTCCATTTAAGCTTACAGGTAAAATATCAAGTGAAACAGGGTAAAATTCGATAGCAACTAATTACTAAACATTAACATAGTTACATAGGCTCATAGCATCAACTTTATTTTGTATAACATAACAATAAACAATACAGCCAACAAAGCTTATAAAAATATTACAGTTACCTCAGAACAATTAACATATTTCCATACAGCATTCATATGTTGAGTCTCATAATAAATTATTAAACATTTAGTAGACAAAAAGCGTATGGAAACAGATAATTTGATCGAGTACAGGTTCTCGAAATACCCGTTTCGAAAGCGATCGGGATTGTGAGCGTATATACTGTACTATATATATAAGATCAAGATACTTGCCAGTTGCCAGCCACATCAAAGATTTTCAGTGAAGAGTACTCGAAGAAAGGTGATCAGATCACTGGATCAGATGAGTAAATAAATTACAATGGCGCATGAATATATGCAGTGTTTTCAGTTTCGCAAAGGTGAAAAGCCTGGGTACGAGGTTGATCGGGATGCGGGGGGGCAAAACATTTTTGGGATCCGTTAACTGCGCATGTGTAGTAATCCCACATTCATAGTCTCGCTCACCAGTCTACTAATTTAGTCAACAATGATGCAATAATTGCCATTTCGCGACATTGACAAAATAAAAATAAACAGAGCCCTTTCTAAGACTCGTGCTCTCCCCCCAGGGGGGGGAGGCCCGAGTAATAACATTTCACCTTTCTGCAGAACATCCCTTTAAGGGTGTTCGGACGTATTTCGTAGCTAAGGACAGGTCATTTAGTGCCCAATATACTTCACGAGTGGTCAATAAATTCAAGGTATAACCAAGATATTTTATGTGTGGCAAACTTCTTTCGTCTGGTCATGGTGACGTCATGGTGACGTCATCAACAAAAATTGGTTTATTGCAGGAAAACCAACCAAGCATTACTAAAATATCCTTTATGGCTTTAATTGTTCTATCTACTTGTAGGGCCGAAAATGGAACGACTGTTATGAATTTCATACAACTTCAGCAAGAATAAATGAAAGAAATATATTTGTAAAAGACTTTGTACATTATGGAACAGCTGGAAAATTGGGACAAGTGAAAAAATTTTTTAATAAGGTTTATAATAAACACATAATACAATATTGCAATATAATACTTGTAATACAATTGTACACGTTTAGACCTTTGTTTACCGACGGGATTTTTTTGGATTTTCCTCTAACACATAAACAGTAAAGCCAAGTCACAAGTGTGGAAACAAAGGGTTAAACCAAGGGCCCTGTTTAAACTTAATAAATTATATGTTGATATAGAACATCAACAATGCAAGATGCCTGATGATGGTTGTACAAGAACTTGTTATATACAATGGTGATTTTCATTGTTTGGTATTGACGGACAAGGAAGACACTGCTTGTGCAACAGAAATACAAGAAGAAATCGATTTGGGGAAATATCACCTAAGATATAAGAGCAGTAACAACATATTGCAGCTTATTGATGAGGAGGTAAAACAGTAAATTCCCAATGCTTTGACATATTAAAAATAAAACATAGAAATTGTTGGAATGGTCAAAGCTAATCTGGTGGATAAATGTATAACATTTGGTTTAAAACTAAAGAATGTATTTGAACCTTATCACATTCAGCGATCGCTGTGCGTGTTGCTGTTACTAATTTCATATTCATCTAATTTTCAGGAAATGATTGAAATACTGGAAGAACATCCATCGAAGGTCAAATCATGTGGCAGACCAACACTCACCCTTCCACTCGTCATATTCAGTGATGAAACAAGTGGAAACACAACAAAAAAATGGAACCGTCTCGAAACATATTCCTTTTCCCTTGCATCTCTTCCAAGAAAGGAAATTCATCAGTTCAGTAACATAAAGTTCCTATCTGTGTCAAATCTGGTTGATTCCATAAGCCTTGGGAAAGAAATAGCAAGTGATCTTTCAGGTAATCTAAAAACATTAAGTAACAAATCAAAAATAAGTTTAACTGTTTGATGGAATATATCATACACAAGTATGGCGTTCCGTTACGGACAATTATATTGTATATATTACCATAAAACAGCATATTAGAATGTCAAACTAACAAATTTGAATACTTGCATCAGATATCCAAACAATGAGAATTTCATTGAAAAACAAGGTGACAGTCGAGTTTTTTTATCCAACTTCAAGGTGTTTGGATATCTGATTAACCCTTATAATATTATATTATAAATATACTCAGAATCTTCCTTTAGAGCTTGAAAATGGAATGGTAATGTACGATTCATTAAACAAATCAGAAGTGTTTGTCCAGTGCCCTGTGATATGCATAAATGCTGACAATCCACGAGCATCAGAATTTTGTCATCACCTTGGAAGTTCAGCAAAGAAGTTTTGCCGTTATTGTGACGTAAGGGTTACATGTACTTTATACATGTTTGAAAAAATTGATACACTAGCCAATGCTAAGGGTACAAATTATACAGTAGTTTGGGTTGGACAAGGACCTTAATCTTTACAATACATACAGTTATAGTCATAATGTAGTCAAGTAAAAGTGTAAAATTTACTATCAATAATATTGCTGCAACTAGCTGCGTGGAAAACAATCTGTATTACCAATTTTCACAAAATCTCTTTAAATTAATGTACAGGCAACCAAAGAAACAGCAACAGAACTTGGTGAATTAAAAACAGATGATGGGATAAATGAAACAGTTACTCAAATAAATAACTGCAGGTAGAATGTACATTATCACAATAAGCCATTATGTTTGCACAGATTGGTTTGATTTTAATGATCTGAATTTTTACAATCAGATATACACACTGTAATATACAGTATGTGTAACTGCACATGTAGGAAGGTGGAATACTGTATCTCATGCTACAGTACATTCACATTTAAGGTCTGTAACATCCAAGAAGAAGCTGCGTAAAGAAACTGGTGTTACAGAAAGAGGAGGACAATTTGATGATTTGAACTATTTCAAAAAACCGGGGTAATCAATAGTTAGTTAATTATGCAACAAATGCTTCAGTAATTATAAATAATGTTAGTATGTTTGGTCATTACAGGCAAACACCAATAGAAATCTTACATACAATTTTACTGGGCTGTCATAAATACCTCACGGCAGCAACATTCAAAACAATGAAAGCAGAAGACAAGGAAAAACTTCATGCCAAAATATGTTCATTCGACTTCTCCTCATTCCCCAGAAGAATAAGAGGCAACATCACAAGAAATTATGGGTCTTATATTGGCAGAGACTACAAACTCTGGGCACAAGTGGCAGTATTTATTTTGGATGGAATTATTCCCAGTGAACAGCTGAATATTTGGGAAATGCTAAGTGAGGTATTATAAAACATTATAGACTATTATTACAGACCATGCTAAGTTAACACATACCACCAACCACACTACTGTCAGGAGATTATCTTGAACCGATTATAAGTTACCTCATTTATTGTAGTTGACCATAATTAACATGCATTATTACTGTATACATGTATATGTATTGTATACATCTTATTCTGAAAGACAGAAATCCTGAGCTTTAATGATGAAAGCTCAGTTTTTTAACAATACGGTGTCTCCAAAAAATAATTGTACACTTACTTTATATAGATTTTTGAAATGGCTTATGCATCATCTGTTACCACTGAGGACATTAACCAACTGCAGCAAAAGGTGTCAGATTTCTTGGAAAATATCGAGATGTATCATCCAGCCATGCTGAGAAAGCCGAAACTCCACATGCTTTTACATTTGCCCAATGATATAAAGTTATTAGGACCAGCCTCAGGATTTTGCTCTGAAAGGTAGGGTAAAGTGTAGTCGGTGTCACTATACTTGTACTTCATGCACAAGTTTCATTTTCTGCATTTGCTGCTATAGTGAACTCTCTCTTAACACACACCTCTCTAAAACAGACACTTACTTGCAGACACTTATTTACTTCTACCTTATTTACTGTTATAAACTCTCTCTATGATGGACATCCCTCTAAGGCAGACAGTTCGAGTTGGTCCAGAAGGTGTTTATCTTAGGGATGGTTCACTACATGTATATTTAATTCTTAATTCTATATAATAGGTTTGAAGCATTCAACTCCGTAATAAGGCAACAGAATATTTTTTCAAACCGCCATGCAGTAAGCAAAGACATTACCAAGAAGTTTGCTTCAAATGAAAAACTGAAGTTTGTTATCCAAGGAGGAATTTGGGGAGAAAATGAGAAGTAATTCTTGTTACAGTATACACACAGTACAAAATAATAATGATAATAATAACAATAACAATAAACAATATTTAACTGGTTAAACTGGTTAATCATGTACTGTGCCTGCATACAACCAAGAAATTATTTGAACTTTAACTAAATGATGTGATTGACTTTATCAAAATTTACATGATTTGTAAAACTTTTTTTCAATTTCCTTTTTCTATTTTCCAATTTTCATGTAAACTTAGAAATATTCCTATTCAACTTTAAAAAATTTGAACGAGCTTTAAAAAATTAAATTAAACCAGCATTAAAATTGTATAAGATACTGTAGGTTACACATTCATATTGACTTATGGCATTTTATGTGATTGCAGACTGCAGGCATCATCCAACATTCAGAAGATTTTCACAACAAGTAGATTTCGAAAGTTTTTCTCTGAAGAGGATCCTACAACCAACAGCCATAAACCTATCCATCAACCTGGTGCTATGAGACTGGTAAACATTGTAAAGAAGTATTAGTTTTATAAATAATAATAGTATTTATGTGAGCATCATCAGTTCAAGTTTTCCTTAAAGGCACACAGAAATGAGAGTATAATACAATAGATTTTTCTATCTTTTGATTTGATTTCAGGCAACATATAAAAATGGTCATCTGGAAATATTTGAGCTACAGCAAGTGATTCTGGACACTAACCAGTTACAACAAGTTATTGGTCCAGGTTCAGAGCAGCTTGAGCCAACAGATAAATGTTATTTATACAGTGGTGTTGTATCATCCAATGAGGAACTAATTAAGGCGGGAGAGACATTTGCTTATGAAATGGAAAATGGAGAAGTGAGTATTAATCGATATTTTCAATCCAACAATGAAGACTTGACTGGGTTTTTAAGCATGATAAATTTGTTCTGCATCAAATTCCAAATGATTTCTGTATGTACTTTATATTAACTATACATTATACATTTTAATTTTAAATCTGTGCAGTTTTGGCGTACTTTACTAAGAGTTACAGTATAATAAAGAGTTCGCTATTTGCAATACTAAGCCGTAGAAATCCATTTTTGGCACAAAACACAACCATTTCCTTATGAATGGTGTGAAATGAAAATTAAATTTAAATCAATGACAATCAATGCAGTTCTATTTATATTTTTATAGTATGCATTTGGAAAGTTAAAGGATGGCATTTCCATTATAAAGTACAAGCAGATGATGGAAACAGCAAATTGGATCAGAGCGACAGAGATGAAATTGGCAAGGGATATCTCCGGAAATGTAAAAAGAGGGAAGTTTTACTGTGCAGTACTGGAAGCAACTGAAAGAGAAGTTATTGTATCAGCTGCCACAATTATGCAGAAAATCTCATTGGCCCATGATTGTTCAAACGCTGACTGTGAATTTCGCGATGAAATGAACACATCAGTTGAAGAACGTGAGGTTGTTACTGATAGGAAAATGCTATATTGCCACGACATGTCCCATCAGACATTTCTAGTCAACAGGTTCAGGCTGGGAGAAATGTGGCGTTATTTCTGGGATGAAAGTGAGAACTAATTAATTTCATCAGTATAACGACTGCAACCAACTTCTATGGACTATCGTACCCACTAATTGTAAATATAATTGTACATACCTGCATTGTTTTAAAAATGTGTGTAAACTTCTGTTTCAGTGTCCTGAAAATCGATTGTTTCCATTCGAAAGCGAAACTCAAGAGGATGATTAACCGCCGATCACGGATCACGCGACTTTTTGCTGCTTCCACACGATTACCACGCGGGTTTCGATTACGGGGGAAAGCGCGTGGGATTATTTCTTCGAGGAACACGCAAAGTTCACACACGCAAAGTTCACGCACAGCATGTCATATCATGGCTGCTGCAGCTCTGATGGCATCAGCTCTGTACCAGCCCTGATATCAGTGCTGATACAGATTGTTACGGTGGCCCACACGGGTCACGGCAAAACCACGCTAACTTAATTAGCGCGGTTTTGCCGTGACACTTGTGGACCACTGGTAGTGGCCCACAAGTGTCACGGCAAAACCGCCCTAAATTCTCACGGCAAAACCACGCTAATTCTTACGGCAAATTTGCTATTATCACGGCAAAACCACGCTAATTCTTACGGCAAATTTGCTATTCTCACGGCAAAACCACGCTAATTCTTACGGCAAATTTGCTATTCTCACGGCAAAACCACGCTAATTCTTACGGCAAAACCACGCTAAAAACCCACGGCGGAAGTGGAACCCACGGCGGAAGTGCAGCATAATCAATGTCGTTTACCCGCTGACCAGTTTCTACGGTGGGCCACCGTACAAATCGGTACGGGAGTAAGTACGGGAGTCGCACGGCAGTCTGTTGATGATTCGCACAGGTTGTAGGGGTGTCATGTGTAATTCGGACGGTTCGCATGCCCGTGCGAGTTTTTTCAAATGTTGAAAATTTCCATACGGCTGTCGCACGGTTCGCATAGTTCGCATTGGTCGCATGGGGGTCGCACGGCAGTCTGATAGGTCGCACGGGAGTCTGAAGGGACTCCCAGCAGACCCGTGCGACTTCCGTGCGACATCCATCGGACTGCCGTGCAACCTGTGCGAATCTCATGCGAGCGTATGCGAGCCCGGTGCGACTGCCATGCAAGTGCGATGCGTCCCTATGCGAGTGCGGTGCTACTGCCGTACAACCTGGGCGGATCTCATTCGCTACCTGATGTTCAAGCTGTCCACACAAGATGAAAGACAACCAGAGAAGACTTAGAAGACTGAGGCTGCTGGTGCTCCTTGCAGCACTGCAAGCAGATGATGCGCGCAACAACCTACTGATGGCCCTGATCAGCTTGTGATCAGCTTGTGCAGAGAGCCTTCTTCGCCAGCGCCTCCAGCTCCAGGTCGGCGGCTGCGTGCTTCTCGCCCTCTTCTTCGGCTGGCTCGGTGGCTCTGCTAGGGTGTCGTCGTGCATCAGGTCAGAGAACTCTGGCTGGCTCGACTGCTGGCTCAACTCCTACTGAGATGAGGCACTGGACAGCTTCAGCTTGGACGTCCTTGGCTGCTTGCGGATAATATGCCTGCTCAAGAAGTCGAGGGCGTTCAGGGTCCACTTCTCCCACCACGCCCACGCTTTACATCGGCAGCGGACGTGCGTCACAGTGTGTTGCTTGGCGCCGGACGGAGCCCCCTCCTTCAGCGGCATATCGTGTCCGCATACCCAGGTACCAGGTGTAGAATGCCGCGGGATCGACGTTCATCTCGCGTGCCCTGTCCTCCCACAGCTTTTCCCGCTTCGCCTTGTCTTTGTACTCGCGGAGGCTCCTGTCGTACAGCAGCTCGTTCTGTGCCATCCACTCAGCGAAGTCCTTCTCCTCCTCTGTGTTCAGGTTGAGCTTGGGGGGCTTGACCTTCTTCGTCTTCCTCTTCGTCGCAGGGACGTCGTCGATGGAGTGGGTTGACGGTGCCACTGACTTCTCCGAGCCGTCCGAGTAGCCGTGGGCCTCCTCCTCGGCGGGGGGAGGAGTGGCAGCGGCGGTTTCTTAGGAGTGGCAGCGGCGGTTTCTTCAGACTGATCGCTTGCCTCGGCTGGATGCTTGGCGTCGGTCTTGCCCTTCTTGCTGCCTGCCTGCTTAAAGGCCCTGCTTTTATGCGATTCGTGCGGATCGAACGGCTCTTGTACGGCGGTCGCACGGCGCTCTGATTGGTTGTACGGCGGTTGTACCGCACGCGCACAGGTCGCACGCGAGTTGAACAAAAATCGCACGGCGCTTGCGCGGACTCGTACAGGTTGTACGGCATGCAGTGGCGCACGGAACTTGGACCGTTATCGCATGTTTCGGGAAGAAACATCGCACGCGAGTTGAACGGCAGTTGTACAAGTGAGACTGCGCGGGAAAAAAAAGGATATTCGTACGGGAATCGCACGGCTGTACGATTTTTTAGTCGCACCGCAGTTGTACAAAAAATCGTTCAATTGGCCTTTAGCTATGCTTAGACCTGCTTAGCTATGCTTAGACCTGATAAGCTATACTTAGACCTGCTTAGCCCTGCTTAGCAGGTCTAAGCAGGTCTAAGCAGGTCTAAGCATAGCTAAAGGCCAATTGAACGATTTTTTGCATGTACAACTGCGGTGCGACTAAAAGATCGTACACCCGTACGAATTTCCCTGTTTTTTTCCTGCGCAGTCTCACTTGTACAACTGCCGTTCAACTCGCGTGCGACGTTTCTTCCCGAAACATCCGATAACGGTCCAAGTTCCGTGCGCCACTGCATGCCGTACAACCTGTACGAGTCCGCGCAAGCGCCGTGCGATTTTTGTTCAACTCGCGTGCGACCTGTGCGCGTGCGGTACAACCGCCGTACAACCAATCAGAGCGCCGTGCGACCGCCGTACAAGAGCCGTTCGATCCGCACGAATCGCATAAAAGCAGGGCCTTTAAGCAGGCAGGCAGCAAGAAGGGCAAGACCGACGCCAAGCATCCAGCCGAGGCACCCAGGAGAAGAGGCAGAGCAAGCGATCAGTCTGAAGAAACCGCCGCTGCCACTCCTAAGAAACCGCCGCTGCCACTCCTCCCCCCGCCGAGGAGGAGGCCCACGGCTACTCGGACGGCTCGGAGAAGTCAGTGGCACCGTCAACCCACTCCATCGACGACGTCCCTGCGACGAAGAGGAAGACGAAGAAGGTCAAGCCCCCCAAGCTCAACCTGAACACAGAGGAGGAGAAGGACTTCGCTGAGTGGATGGCACAGAACGAGCTGCTGTACGACAGGAGCCTCCGCGAGTACAAAGACAAGGCGAAGCGGGAAAAGCTGTGGGAGGACAGGGCACGCGAGATGAACGTCGATCCCGCGGCATTCTACACCTGGTACCTGGGTATGCGGACACGATATGCCGCTGAAGGAGGGGGCTCCGTCCGGCGCCAAGCAACACACTGTGACGCACGTCCGCTGCCGATGTAAAGCGTGGGCGTGGTGGGAGAAGTGGACCCTGAACGCCCTCGACTTCTTGAGCAGGCATATTATCCGCAAGCAGCCAAGGACGTCCAAGCTGAAGCTGTCCAGTGCCTCATCTCAGTAGGAGTTGAGCCAGCAGTCGAGCCAGCCAGAGTTCTCTGACCTGATGCACGACGACACCCTAGCAGAGCCACCGAGCCAGCCGAAGAAGAGGGCGAGAAGCACGCAGCCGCCGACCTGGAGCTGGAGGCGCTGGCGAAGAAGGCTCTCTGCACAAGCTGATCACAAGCTGATCAGGGCCATCAGTAGGTTGTTGCGCGCATCATCTGCTTGCAGTGCTGCAAGGAGCACCAGCAGCCTCAGTCTTCTAAGTCTTCTCTGGTTGTCTTTCATCTTGTGTGGACAGCTTGAACATCAGGTAGCGAATGAGATCCGCCCAGGTTGTACGGCAGTAGCACCGCACTCGCATAGGGACGCATCGCACTTGCATGGCAGTCGCACCGGGCTCGCATACGCTCGCATGAGATTCGCACAGGTTGCACGGCAGTCCGATGGATGTCGCACGGAAGTCGCACGGGTCTGCTGGGAGTCCCTTCAGACTCCCGTGCGACCTATCAGACTGCCGTGCGACCCCCATGCGACCAATGCGAACTATGCGAACCGTGCGACAGCCGTATGGAAATTTTTAACATTTGAAAAAACTCGCACGGGCATGCGAACCGTCCGAATTACACATGACACCCCTACAACCTGTGCGAATCATCAACAGACTGCCGTGCGACTCCCGTACTTACTCCCGTACCGATTTGTACGGTGGCCCACCGTAGAAACTGGTCAGCGGGTAAACGACATTGATTATGCTGCACTTCCGCCGTGGGTTCCACTTCCGCCGTGGGTTTTTAGCGTGGTTTTGCCGTAAGAATTAGCGTGGTTTTGCCGTGAGAATAGCAAATTTGCCGTAAGAATTAGCGTGGTTTTGCCGTGAGAATAGCAAATTTGCCGTAAGAATTAGCGTGGTTTTGCCGTGATAATAGCAAATTTGCCGTAAGAATTAGCGTGGTTTTGCCGTGAGAATTTAGGGCGGTTTTGCCGTGACACTTGTGGGCCACTACCAGTGGTCCACAAGTGTCACGGCAAAACCGCGCTAATTAAGTTAGCGTGGTTTTGCCGTGACCCTTGTGGGCCACCGTAGATTGTGGCCATCATAGCTGTTACAGAGGTCGCTACATTATCCTGTTCAGAACTGATAGCATCATAATGTAACAGACCTGATATCAGTCCTGTTGAACGCTGCAACAGAGCGTGCGTTTTTACGTGTGTAGTAGAGAAATCTAGCAAAATGGCTGCCAGATTTGCAGAATTAAACGAAGAAGAAATTCAAGTTTTACTGGGAAATAGTACACCAAAATGCACACAGAAAGCAACCAAATTCGGAATGAAAGTATTTGACGGTAGATAGAACAACTAGATTTTACGAAAAGCTCTCCAAATTTCATATTTTTAGAAAAACAGCGACGTTTAAAGTGGCGTTGCTAGAAATATTTTTGGCCTTCAAAAAATTAAATTTTAGCGTTTCTACTTTGTTTACGAATGAATGGTTTACGAGTTCAAAGAAATTTGACAAGTACATAACAGAAATGTCCAAAACAAAGTTAAATTCTTGCTTAATAAAGCAATTTCACATTTCTGCTATTAAGGCAGAAAGATGGCTTGTAAATAAACAACAACAATGAATTAGGAAGTTCATTAGAGCTGCCATTTAGATTTCTCAAAAAAACGTCAAACAAAGGTTTTAGCATAATTGGTGACCCTACCTTTGCTGAAGCTAACCATATTCTAGAAGCTTTCGTCAAAGACTTGAGAAAGTCTGGCAAGATAGCTGGAGTAGTCTACAAAAAAACCCATTTCAAAAGAGCAAAAGGCGGCCTCGGCAACACCGAAGATGACGGTCCTACGGCAAAATCTTCCGTATTCGAGACTCAAGCATCCGCCCTGTCGAAACGATCCAAAAATACTTGAAGCATCTAAATCATGCCTGTGAAAGTCTAGTGAAAGTCTCTTTCAGCGTCCAAATGATTCAAAATGCAATAAGTTTGATGTCAACATGAACGGGCATGGCAGTCGGCGAAGCTCCACGACAAAAAGTACAGTGTTTAACTTTCACCATTGCAATGTGAACATTTACAACTGACTTTGCTGAACTGTTTTTTGATCGGTAAAGTGGTTTTGCAGAGCGAAACTTTCTTCGTTCAAACTGTTTATATTAATATCAATGCCTTCCATGAGTGATTGATCGGCGTTTCACTTTCACGTGACATAATTTAATTATTCATATTTTGTCTTCATTACGCATGACGGATGTTGAGAGAAAATTTAAAAATCTATTTAATTACTTGTATAATATAAACTTGCAATTTTATGTTGTTCATATCCAGAGCTTGTGTATATAATAAAACAGTTATTCCACTCACTCTCGTCGTATATGGCTGATAGCCGACTCGGCTAGCGCCTCGTCGGCTATCAGCTCATATACGACTCGAGTTCGTGGAATAACTGTTAAATATACTGTCCACATTCTGGCGAACCGGGTGGATGCAGGCAGGCAACTCTCCTCGCTTTTCTCTCTTCCCCAATCCTTTGCAGTCCCCTCTTCGTCAATCAATCCCTTCACAATCCCTATACTTCCCTGCAATCCCAGCCAAAACATCGCTCGCAGAGATTTGACAAGGAAAAAAGAAGCCACAGAGTTGCCTGCGGAGGAGGCCGACTACGGAGCAGGGTTTGGCAGTGCCCATCACAGCGCCCCTACCATATTTAGGAGTCAATTAATCGTGAAATCGAAGACATAATTAGCAGTGTCATGTTTGGTTCAGACTATGTTTGGTTTAGATTTTCGGCTTTTGCGCGTTTATATACTTATGGTTCTAATGGATTGTTTCACATAAATGGGACGTATATATATTCGGGTATTAAAGTACGAAGTGAATACGGCAATAATATACCGCATTGACCTTGCGTCTTGCATTTGAATTTGACGGTTGCCGTTCATTACGTACCAGCATCGTTTAAATGGTATATCGATCTAAATAAGATTGATTAAAAATCCTTCGAGATTAATGAAGTAGAAATAGTTTCGATACTAGTATAATATAGTCTGAAAGGAATTGAATTCGAAAGCAAGTCTATAATGTATTAAGATGATCTGAGTGAGCGTATACTCTAGTAGGCCCTTTTATCATAATATATACAACCATAAAATACAGATTATCTCATATACAGTCCAAATAAACAATTGTTCATAGTTTATAATTAGCGTGCGCCGTGATGTACACTAGTGAAGAAATAAAAATCAACATGTTTACAGCCCATTTGACCTAATGCAAACGAAGAAAGTTGTTGGAAAGGATTTATACAATGGTTGTTTGATCAAAGGTTTACATCTGAATTGATTGTCTATATACTATAGTATTCAGTATTAAATATTAATAGTCCTTGCACGAATCAAGTTGCAGCTCGCTGCGAGTACTCGCAAGCCCTGGGATATAGTTGAAAATTTTGAACTATTTCAGGAAACACTTCTGGCGGGGTCTATTATACAAGTATTAGAAAAAAATTAGCCGAAAAAAGGTGCAGTCCAGTCCGTTCTGCGCATGTGTGATATTTCAAACGTTGGGGACCCCACATGTCAACAAACTTTAACGCGGAATAGATTTGCGACAGTTCGAAAGCGAGTATTTGTCAACGTTGGCGAAGGCATGAGTGGTAGTTTGATATATTATCCACATTTAGGAACCAAACAGCTTCTTATAACACACTTTTTAGGCGGAAAAGCTCAAGCGTGGGAAAAAATCCGCAATACTTCCAACCTCGTACCCAGGCTTTTCACACGCTCGGCGGACTCGATGAGCGAAAACCCCACTGGAAAACCCTCAATCCTTTCCCCTCATGAAAAGACCCCAAATACACGAGAGCGCCCCTGCCATATATGGTGTGTGTGGCCTTATGTAGAAGGTGTAATACGAACTCTTGATTATGTGACGGAACAAACATGCTCAGCCTTTTGATGTTGTGTTGAGGAAATCTTTGGCTCTAGAATTCATACAAAGTCTGCCGGAACAACTCGGTTCAGTGGAGCGCGGTGATGCCTGCGAAGGAGGCTAACAAAGTCTATGATTTACACTCCTAGGATGATAATTTACGACGGGGTGCAGTGCTTTCAACTTACTAGTCCTTAGTAATCCGTTTATGGCTAGCCTAGAGCAAGTCATATGCGCTTAACTAGGAAATACGCGCAACGACTAGAATTATATCAACATTTAGCGGACTTATATATAAACATTTAGCGGTCTTCTTTAAAGTGTCACTAAGACGAAAAAATCGTCTTCCAATTTTGATCTTAGTTTATCATAATTACGAAATGAGGAAGAAAGGCGTTCTCGGTTTCTCAATATCTTATCCTGTTCTCGAGATATTTGGTTTTGACATATATGCAAATTAGACAGTGTATGACGTCATTTTCTCACATAGACGTAAATAAAATACACAAAATGAGGATTATCTCTGCAAATAATAGGTAGAAAGTTTTCAAACTTTGGACATTTATGGTAAGGTGGAATGTACACTCTACTGTACATATTATATAGTTGCCATGGAGATCGTTTGAAAATAAGCGTCTTTCGCCTAATAAAATTAAATTGTAATTTTTGTCACTTTTTAAAAAGAATAAGGTGATTTAAACCTCCGAAGTACAATATTTACGTGTCTACAAATATTGGTGTGTATGCATTACTATAAATGTTGTTTGATAAAGAAGAAATAAACACTTTTTGTTTTATAAATGACAGGTGCCTATTTCCAAACGATCTTCGTGGCAACAATATAATTTGTGCAGTACGGTGCACATTTCACCTTACCACAGATGTGTAAAGTTTGAAAACTTTCTACCTATTATTTGCAGAGATATTCCTCATTTTGTGAATTTTATTTTAGTCTATGTGAGAAAATGATGTCATACACTATCTAATTTGCATATGTCAAAACCTAAATATCTCGAGAACGGGATAAGATATTGAGGAACCGATAACGCCTTTCTTCTTCATTTTGTTATTATAATTTACTAAGATCAAAATTGGATAAACGATTTTTTTCGTCTTAGTGGCACTTTAATTAAGACTTCACGCCTTTCACGATAGTGATGGTATATTATTTTTGTCTTTGTTGTAAATATCGTGAACGAACGAACAAATATTTTGCCTTGCTGACGAGTTACCGCTTTTACTGAATAAAAACAACTTAGCAAAATTTAGTATGATTTAATTTTTACCGAGATAATTTCTATCCTTTATCGATTCGGAGTATAATGAATAGCCAGCTATGGAGCTATATGTTATTAATACTTAAGAGACAACAATCCCGAATAAACAGTAATATATCAAGATCATAACACAATTTTAATTTACTTGAAAATTTTTGATCCAAACTGAATCAACTCTATGCTATTATTATTATTATTATTATTATTATTAATATTATAATTACTATTATTATTGTTGTTGTCGTTGTTGTTGTTGTTGTTGTTGTTGTTGTTGTTGTTGTTGTTGTTGTTGTTGTTGTTGTTGTTGTTGTTGTTGTTGTTGTTGTTGTTATTATTATTACTATTATTATTATTACTATTATTATTTTCAGTTTAATACAGTATGATGTTCTGTATACTGGTCTTTAGGACTCCATGTCAGGTCTTAAATTAAGATATGTTATTATTACTATTATTACTATTATTATTATTATTATTATTATTATTATCAATTTTCTGTATGTACTCATATGAGACTAACCTAAGAAAAAATATACAGCGCAAACACTCAAAATATAAAGAGATGATCATAGAACAAAAGAAAAAATTCCAGTCGGTAAAGTTCGTAAATCTCTCAATCAGTGCACTCGGTGTTTTTGAAAAAGAATCTTCGGTTTTTATAGAAATGTTGGAACGTTTGAACTCAGACAAGGCTCATGTTAAATATATCATTAGGAAAATCATTAATATTGCAATAAGGACGACATACTACGTTTTCTGTTCTAGAAACAAGGATTGGACGAATCCAGATTTAATGAACTTCTAGTATCTTACTTTTTATATCATATATTTATGTAAATGTGCAGTGTAATATATAACCATTATAGTATATCAAGTAGCCAATTCTAAATTACCTTTAACAGTGAGATTTGCAGTTGTAAGTATATAAAAAATTCATTAAAGTTTTCATTATTATTATTATTATTATTATTATTGTACAAAATTACTACGTCGTTATAACAAAAAATGACACCATCTATGTTATAGAACTTACTTAAATTTAAATTGATCTAGACGAATTAAACGTATTTTGTCATGTTTCACCAGTTGTTAAAATGTTTTGTGCAGGTTTTGCCACATGCACAAGGACGAAAACCGAAAGGGAGACTAATTAGTCTCCCATTTCACGGAAGGGAGACTAAATAGTCTCCCATTAAACTTATGAAGAATATAAGTACCTAGCTAAGATATTTAATTTAATTTTGCAGTTAGAACATAATTTTAACATAGTTCTAACTTTATAGAAGGTAGTTTCATAACAAAATTCCAATCAATTTGGTTAAATATTTGCTACGTTTACAAATGGGTCACATTTTGAGCAAACAGGCTGTCTATGTGTAACACTAGTGTACGGAATATGCTACACAGATATCTGATCGAAATTTATACGACTTTGCGTTTTCTTTTGATTTTTCTACCGTCGTAGTAAGTTGGCTCGAGAAACATCATGCCAAGATTTCAGTCAATTTAGTGAAATATTTCTCACTTTTCTAAAGCGGGGTCATCTTGCGCTAACATGCTGCAATGGATAACAGTCTAATAGAACATGTTTGGCAGATTTCTGATCGCATTGTTCGACTTTGTATTTTCTTATGATTTTTTCACCATCGCTATAAGTTGACAAAAGAAACATCATGCCAAAATTTCAGCCAATTTAGTGGAATATTTCTCACTTTTCTAATGCGGGGTCATCTTGCGCTAACAACCCGTCTATGGGGTAACAGTCTAATAGAACATGCTTGGCAGATTTCTGATCGCATTGTTCGACTGTGCAGTTTCTTTTGATTTTTCCACCATCACTATAAGTTGGTGAAAGAAACATCATGCCAAAATTTCAGTCAATATAGTGAAATATTTCTTACTTTTGTAAAGTGGGGTCATCTTGCGCTAACAACCCGTCTATGCATGTTACAGTATAACAGAACATACAAGGCATAACTCTTATCGCATTGTTCGACCTTTTATTTTATTTTGAATTTTTCACCACCGTTATAAGTTGGCGAAAGAAACATCATGCCAAAATTTCAGTCAATTTAGTGAAATATTTCTCACTTTTCTAAAGTGGGGTCATCTTGCGCTAACATGATGTCTATGGGTAACACAGTCTAATAGAACATGCTAGGCAGATTTCTGATCGCATTGTTCGACTTTGTATATTTTCTTATGATTCTTTCACCATCGCTATAAGTTGACAAAAGAAACATCATGCCCAAATTTCAGTCAATTTAGTGAAATATTTCTTATTTTGTATAGAATCCCTTCTTAAATTCCTTAATCACATCAACCATTTCCATCCAACTATCAAATTCGACTACGAATACTCAAACAAATCGGTACACTTTCTAGACAACTATTTACTTCAACGACAAACATGAACTTGTTTCTGATTTATATATCAAACCTACAGACAAAACATTATTACTGAAATAATAACACAGTCAAAAATTCATTCCACCCAAACTCATGTAAACGAGGTGTTATCTATAGCCAAGCACTACGATACAGACGAATAATCACAGACGACAAAAAATTAACTAACCAATTAAAAAAACTTAAAATAATCCTCATTAGTAGAGGCTACAAAGAGAATGACATTGATGAAGCATTTACTAATGCAACACAGTTGACACAGCACCAACTCAATTTATGACCAAAAGACAACCAACAATAACATACCACTAACTTTCAACATCCCGTATAACACAAATACAACCCACATCGCACGAGTACTCAAAAGACATTGGCACCTAATTGAAGAGGAGCCAACATTAAAAATATTATGGCTCGATGTGCCACTGGTTGCGTATACAAACGAAACAAAAATATCAAAGATATTGTTGTACACAGCCAACTTACAAACAATAACTAAAATAAACGAACAATTGGAAAGACTGGACAGCAAAAACTAACCAACAACTTCATACAATGCCCATATCGAGGCCGACATATCCTACGAAAATACAAGATCAAGATGATGATTATCCAACTGAATAATTCCTATCCATATATCAAGAAAAGATAACAGAAAAAAGAACTCAAACCGAAAGATGTCCTCCAACACCAGCAAAGAGGCCACCAACAACAGAAACTTATAAATTATATTATACTAACACATATAAATATATTATACATCTACCGGAACTGGTATTACAAGATTACCCAATCTTAATATTGGACAATTATACGTCCACACATTTTAATTATTCAGAGTATTTTAAGCATATACTCCTCATATTGACAAATGATTCCTTCAACAGATACTTAAATATTGAAGAATCCACGTCCATATATACATTTTTTCAATTAATAAGGGTATTTTTCAGCATATATTGGTATACTACATAATATACCTAAGTGGTTTTTCATATTACATTTGAATGGACGACAAGGACAAAAATAGTTTGCAGTGTATATACGTTTGATCTCACAATTTATAAATATCTTAAAAATTAAATAGAAACCATTATGTTAACCAAATAATTAAATAGAATTCAATTTATATATACATATATTTATATGAGTGGCCTTCTTACTATGACAACCACAAATCACTTCACGCCCACTTGCATGTCACACCCTTTTTAACATGACGTCACAACAACGTAACCCAACCAATTGCTATAAATATAAGACCCACATAACTACCCAGTCTTTCACTTGCAAATTGCAATCTCCTTCTTTGGAATTCAACAAAATCGGAATCGAGATGGCTGGACGTTACGCACTACCAATGAACAAGACATTCAGTAAGACTAATTACTTTATCATTATATACTTCATTCGATTTTTATTCATCTAATACTCGTTTTGCTAACAATATACATTATACACACATTTTCCTGTCTTTACCATCTTCCTTCATACCAACGATCAAAACATCAACTCCCAGCCCTAAAAAGCCCTCCTGATGAAGACCAAAAGGTCGAAAGCGTCGAGGGTTACTCCCCGATATAAAAACACGAACCTACAATATCCTTCTACGCTTCAATTCTTTTTCTCTCATGCAACACAAACCGCACCCATTTTTTTCCAGCCACCAATCCACCATATTGCATAACACTTATCTGGTATTCAATCAGTTTTTCTTTTTGTTCCTACTGTGTTATTCATGTTTACTACACTACAACCGTGTTGGTAATACAACGCCAGTGGAGGTCTACTACTACCTATTTTTTATACAAAATATGAAGTGAATTGAAATTTAAAACGTCGTCTGAACCCGGTAAAATATCCATAGTGACAAAATGAAAAAAACATTCGTTGGGATGCTTTTTATGCGAATAAAATTATTTTTTTGTTTCATTGAGAAATTATTATCAATTATTATCAACATTTTCTGGCATCCCGGACATCCCGGTGTACCGAGATCATATAAAGCATGGATGAAAACGTCTCGGGCAATCGGGACATCCCGGTATACCGGATGAATTATTAATGAGTTTTTAAAATATATATATACATATTTAACAATTTAACAATTTTACTTTGTAGATTTTGTAATATTAAGATGCTACCTACAATGCAAAACCACAACTGGAAGCGTTCTGGATAACATTTCTCATTACCACTGTAGTACCTGTCATGACATTTACAAGCGGCTTGAAGCGTTTACGAAGCATCTCCGCACGTGAAGTGTACAGACATTGATCAGCCAGAGACACTTGAAGACTCTTCCCCAGTGACTCCCTTGGAGCAGGTGAGTGAATTAGACCGTAGTTTAAGCAGTGATTGTGGTAATGAGAAGAACGTACACCAATGTGACGTGTGCTTAAAATGTTTTTCTTCTAAAAAATCCCTGCAAAATCACAACAGGTACATTCACATCGCACCAGATTTTATATGTGCAAGCAGACATCTGAATGGGGTTTGCGTCGACCCACTTAGAGGAATTTACCTGATTAGGCGGTCATTTAGTGGCACTAGCCACCCCGTACATGTACTGCATTTGGCATTGACGGTGGTTTGTTTTGCGAGTTAGACGATTCTAGAGAACTTTCAAAAACAACAAAAAGAAGCGGAAATCCAAGTTTCGTTTGCTGCCATTTGAAAAGTGTCCAGTACGTTACAGAACCCACTAAGCCTCAACATATATACTGTCGCGTAAATCCCTTGAAAAACTGACGGGGAAAAAGTTAAAGTGGTTAAAGAAAAGCAGGGAAGAAGAATGTCTTCAGGCGCAAGCAGACGCCACGAATGAGAATGTACCACTTATTGTAGAATTCTACGATCCCAAAAACCTAACTTCCACCAGGTATCGACACTTCTCAGTTAATGAAGGGAAAATTCACCACTACTCTCGGCTTAAACGGGTAGTTGTTTCATATGATACTGTTCGTAACAAGTGGTCCTGTGTTTGTTGCCGAAATAAGATAAACTGTGTGCATAAGTGCATTGGCAAGTGGTATATTTACCAAGTGCGGCCTATAAGGATCTGTTTATTGGTCATGATGATACTACGGCAAACGAGGATAAAGACGTTGAATTAAGTGAAAGTGAATCTATCCATAACGGACATGATTCTGACGAAACTGCTTCAAATTCTATATATTGAGGTACACACAGTAAATTTAGGTTTTTATCCTCCAAAAGGTAAGCAGTTGACCAGGATGGTTGAGTACATCCATTCCTCAAAACGAATTCCGTCAAATCTGCCAAGATACTTAACACACGACATCGAAGTTCAAACAATTTCCAAACGTTTTAGTTCCAAAAGAAGAAACATGTTGCCATTGTGAAAATGTTGATCTGATCGAGCCTAAGGGTATTAAAAGAAAAGATATTTACCTTAACTAAAATGATATCTGGTGAGTATATATAAGTTCATAAATGTGCAAGTTAAGGGTTCGGACGAATTGAAGCAGTGCTAAACTTTATGCCAAAAGATATGACAGACGATTTTTAGAACTCTGAACTGGTTATAAGAAATCACGCAGTTAAATTTTTTTAAACATCTATACGCCTTACTGTGCAGATGCATGAAGCTGTCAAATTTCAGTGCGGCTAGGAATTCGCCCGGATCCTTGCACAACATTGATATATAGCCTCACTTATGTGGTTATAACTTGCATTATAGCTATACATAAGTATATCGTATTGTGTAAATCAAATGAGTAAAATTATGTAATGAAACTATATATAATAATTAAGGTATTATTTGTGTTTCTTACAAACCCTAAAACAGATTTTTCAGGATTCATCTATTTTTAAATTTTATATGAAAGCAACAAGATATATACTCGCCTGAGTTTTCTTAATTAGATATAGGCTAGACAAACCTACGTTGAAACTACTACAATGCGTAGAGGTGGTTCCATAGCCGACAACGTGCCCTGCATTTTCTCCTAATATATTTTGCGCACTGCTTAACGAAATCAATAACATACACGAAAAAATTACTACATCCTGATCAGTCCAAAGCAAGGGGTGCAATACAGTGCAAAAATATAATACAGTGCAATTAGATTTTTGAATTATTCCAGATTTGTGTAATTTTGGAAAACGGGCACTTGTGAATTGATGTAATAACCTCAAATATTATCATAGCATGCTTATCTTTCGAATACATATAGTTTTACTTGCCTTTAAAAAGAAACCCGCGTGCGTGTTCTCCCAAATTGAGCTCGAAATCATGCTATTATTACCTGCACTAAAATACTGCTTTTCTGTGTTTTATAAATATATACAGTACCTTCATATTTAGATGTTACTATGTGCTACAAATTTTGCCCGCAGTGTGGATTGGCGTATATAGGTATCAAGAGTACGAGGACGGACTTCATAATTTTGACGATTATCACTGCTTCAGTTTGAGCTTCATGTTGTTTCTTCGTGCATTTGTTGAGGTAATTGAATTAAATGTGTAATGTTAATATAACAATATTCGTGAATTTTAAAACAACAGAATTTCGGGGAAAAAAACCATAAGTTTAACTCCGTGTCTCTACTTACAGATTTTGCTTGCATTTTTGTATAACTATTTAGAAAATATAATAAAACTATAATTGGATCCGGCTTACGCATGATATCAAAAATTATCCAGACGTTGGTCAACGTTATTCTATTCTACCTTCCACAAATAACAGACTCTGGTCTGCATAATTCTTGATATCACGATCTGTTTCATGCAATAATTGTTCAATATCAAGAATTACTGAAAACAAATATCGCGTGTTCCTAAATAGTTATAGGAGCACACAGCATTGGGCAGAATTGCATCAGCTATGGGCAGCATCGTTGGAGTAAAGATCGACCACACCATTGTGCGAAACGCGTACTACCATTTCGAAGCTCTCACTGACCATTCTTATGATTTTACTTGTGTGCTTTGTGGAAACCATCCTCCACATCTGAACTGGGACCTTTGCAAAAAAGGATGTTTTTCATTGTCACGTAAGTATCCTAGTAGGCACGCACTTACGTCTTAAACTCGGTCCTTCAAGTCTTCTATATAAAATGTGAAATAAAACATAATCCGAAAATTGTCTTGTTTTTAACTTGAATATCAAGTCACAAGATGACAATTTTCGGATTATTTTTTATTTTATACTTTCTTAAATTGTTGGCTGGACAGGAGTTTTTTAAGACTTCTATACACGTGGGTTTTTTGTTTCAGTTAACGATTTAGACACTCCTCCAGAAAGTGAAGAATCCGATCGAGTTAGCTCAACTGAATTCTGTAAAAAAATCGAACAGATGCATTTGGCAAGAGGTGTGCATGGTAAGTTAGTTGACTGAGTCCGCTGGCAGCAGCGCTACATTACATTATCAATGCGTTTCGTGAAAAAAAGCGCCTGTATCACGTTTGGGGATTTCACTTAATATTCGTCCTAGATTGTCCTGAACAAAATCATAAAATATCTTGTCGGACGAAAATTAACTTCACCTTCATGGAGTTTCAAATAAGGCAATGCAAATCAGATTTATTTTGTTTTGCCACAAGAATGTTTATTTCACGTCACGTCGATAGCAAACAAATTCCATGAAGATGAAGCTTTCGTCTGACAAGATATATTACGATTTTGCTCAGCAAACCCAAATATTACGAATAAGTAAAATCCCCAAACATGTTATAAAGCGGGGATCGTGCGGATGAAGTAAGGCCAGTTTCAAACGACAAAGTTGTATATAGGTCCCTAATGTTTCAAGTGTTCATTACACTATATCAATTGATTACAGCCGGTGAAAGTTCTTCGTTTGAAGTAAAGGCAGGATATCAGTTTTGGGCACCGTGGATTGGACCTCAAACTAGGAAGGAAGACTACCTGAGAGTAACACCCAGCTGGAACAGTTGAGTTCGCCTACCTATTCGGAAGAGGATCTTTTAGACATGATGAATTTTGCCCAGGTTAGTTACAAGTATGAACACGTTGTTTTACGTTACTAGGGTAAATTGTAGTTTTCCTTAACAAAAAGCCTGTAAAGGTTTCAATAGACCTCTAGCCCTATTACTAGATTGTATTGAATTTGTAAAGGAAAACCACTTTAATTTTGTAAATATGGGCGAATCAATAAATAAAAAAATAATAATAATAAATATATGCACGTTGAACACGCTTTGGTAAGCCAAAGCTTACCAAAGGTGGGGAATAAGTTCCCCACCTTAACCCACTAATTTCCCATATTTAATAATATCGTCTGGCGTAAGCAAAGAATTAGTACAAAAATACTTAAGAAACACGGATTGTTTTGTTGAGTTTTAGGTAGACTTTAAAAGAGAAATGCCAGGAAATACGTGAGAGGATAGTTTTACAAAAATAGGTTTCAGGGGCGAGGTTTAATTACATGGTTTATAGAGTCCATGTTCAGTGTAGTTACTTTATTGTTACCATATATGAATGTTTATGTTGTATAGGTAAATGTTTTGCAGAAACTGTGCAGCCAACTAGGAGCAAAAGAAGTTCCCATTTAACTAAAATTGAGGCTACATCATTCTTGAGGAAAAAATTAAATGTTCCTGCTTCATTATAAGAAGATATTTTCAAAGATTTGGGGAGCGTCAGGTAAGTAACTATCAAGTTAACTAAGCAGTATTAGTTCTGCGAATGCTTTGCATCCATGTGACGTTCATTCGTCATAAATAATGCATAAGAAGAACAAAAAGTGCAGTGGATTGGAAATTTCTCAAAAACAGTATCTTGTACTACAATTTCGTAGTTTGAACAGTTTAAATTAATATGCTACACATTTTTCAACTTAAATTGTAACTATGTTTTAGGCGGATGGGCATCAGGTTCGTGTCCACACAATCGAATTTATGCAATCAAGTTCGTGCTTAGGAACGAAGGACCGCGTGATTATACAGATCTAATTCGGTCGTTTAAGCATCCACCAACCATCAACGTTTCTGACATCCCCCAACGAGTGGCACTGCTACTAAATCGCATTGAACCAGAGTTTTTTTTAATCCAAATGATGGAAAACCGTTCCCTTCAACCACTGAAAATATTCAGCTGGCGAATGATGGTAAGCTGGAAAAATATTTTGAATGGTGGAATTCTTCATTTGAGCCTTGTACCGGTGACACCCATCCAGTGACGGGAACCAGCGAACGTTACAGTTTGTATGATAGGTTTCATGAGAAAAACTCAAGCAACCCAGATGGTGTACTGAGAAGGCTTGCAACATGTCCACAACTCTACGCCAACTTCAACAGCGAATCGCACGAACAGCTGCACAGTGTATTGAACAAGGACAACTATTTCTTAAACATGATGCACCCTGGAACGCACGTATTCATGAAACGACTACTCATACAGCTGCGTAACGAGAAGAAGAACGAAGTGCATGGAGACGCCAGCAACAGGCCTTACAGAGGCATGGTTTAGTAGGGCGAATTTCTCTTGATTCATTAGGAAGAATCACAGTCATTGAGACTATATAGGTATTATATCTATTCTATTAAGGCAGATCCACTTAAAGCGGTCACGCGATTTAGGGGTAGACAGAACGAGGCAACACAATATAATACAATACAATACAATAGAAACAAAAGAACGCAATACAATAGAATACAATAGACACAATATCTGTTAAAAATAGTAAATGCCCCTAAATCGTGACTCATATGCATCCATGGGCATTGAACTCTAAAAAAAGACTGGAACAATAACTCGCTACGTTTTGAAGTAAAAAAATGGTGGACATGATGTGGGCCACCATGTACGTCGCATAAGTCCCTTTATCAAAGTGGCGTCTAAATATACAAGTAGAAATGTGGAGTTTATGTGGAGTTTAGTACGCTTGAGACCGTTTTTCTTTACTACAGCATAGCAAAACAACTAAGCTATATAATAGAACACACAAGAAACAAACCTTGTTTAAACGTTGAAATAATTCACAAAGGAAACGAAGTTTAACAAAAAAGCCGAGCAGAAACTTCCGATTAATCCTATTTTTTGGTGTTGTAACATTAAGTACATTAAGTATACATTATACTAACATTTATTGAGTTTCTTCTCGGAACAAGTTTCTAATGAAGTTTTAAACAGACATATATTATAAAATAAGAAAGATTTTCTTAGCCTTAGGTAGTTTTTACGTTAAACCGTTAAACTAATGGTCTTTACAACATAAGTTGAAAATATATAATTATATATGTACTTGAACATCAAAACAGATAAGTAGTCCAAGGATAACTTGAACTACTTATACAAATGGTGATTTCATTTGTTTTCCGTTATTCTACAGATCCGGGAATTGAGAAACGTTTATCTCTCTCACCGGAAGCCGCAACTGAGGAGGAAATGCAGCTGGTCGAAAGCCCTGTAGTCAGCGAAAACAACATAGAAAGCAACGATCCTGAAGATACATTGCCAGGTATCCAGGATAATCAGGACAAACCAAGGGTGAGTAACAAACATGCAAGATCCGTCATGATTTAAACGGTAATCACATAAATGCCAAGATAAAGAAACTTTTGTGAGGACGTTGGCATGGGTTGTAGCATATCACAATTTTATCAAGTACTGTCAAAGCAAGATATCGCCTGGTTGGAAAGTTATTGTAGTACATGTCAGATGAATTCCGGTTGACCGTTCGATTCGTGTTAAGTCCTCATTAAGGCAGCTCTATTTTAACAATAAATAAAGCTCAGATGTACATCGTATCTTCATATCATAAAAACGTTTACATTTCTGTTACAAGGGGCTGGCAAATCCACCAGGAGAAAATCGTTGCTACATAAACAGCTTACTGCAATGTTTGGCATCATGCTTTTCCGTGGAAACCCCTGCTGGTAATGATCTGACTTGGTTGTTGATCTGACTTGGTAGATTCAAAACGGTATAACGGCACTTCACGACATTGGTTGTGTTCTCCACAATTACGACATATCAGTTGAACATTTTCCACTCCAGCACATCCACTAAAACAATGAATTAGTCACATAATTATGTAATGTTTGACAAAAGTTTTTAGGTTTACAATATAGCTGGGCACTATGCCACATACAGTAATGTAAAGTATTTTTTGCTTTTGCAGAATCCCATGTCCGACTGGCGAAATATCGTGACGAAAGAGGCTGTACAGCAAATCTCCTGGATCGTCTGGTTCCTTATCACTAACAAGTTGTGCTGTGAGGTGCTCCAATCTCGTCGACATGATTTGTTGTTCGACATGGATGTGAGGTCGTGCCAAGTAGTACTGCAAACAGTGGAGGAAAGATTGCTACAGTACTTCGAACAAGAGGAAAAAGAAATAAAATATAGTTTTTGGTAAAGTTTAACAGTATGACGTTGTTATTTGGGCTAACTAATAATCCCTTTTTTCTGAAAAAATTTGGAATAACTAATAATCCCATTTTCTGATTAATATTTCTATTACCATACTTTAGTCTCATTACCAAAATTTGATATAAAAGAATTGGTTCATGGTTCGACCAACTCCATCTACTATCAGGGGTGTAACTTAACGCTTGCCCGCTTGCCCGCGGCAAGTAAAAATTATGACGGGCAAGTAGAAGTTTCTTCTTGGTTGCCCGATGGGGCAAGTTGATAACTTGATTTCAGCTTCGCCAGACCGGCGGATATTTTGTACAACAGATTTTTTGTTAATTAAAAACAAGATTTGTTTTTAGTTACCTGGATTCTGATTTACATAAATATCCAACAATGAAACGACCAACACGGATTAAGATATAAAAGTTTAAGATAAGTGAAACTGTTGTATTAAAAAATGTTTTGGGTTTTACAAGCGTTTTTCTATGTGCGCCCACGGTTCTACTAGCTGTTATCGAAGTACTTCATGTAAAGAAATTATCGGACATGCCACGCGGCCGCCATTTGCAAATGGACTTGTTAAGGAAAATAAAATGGTAATTGGTGTTAATATACAATTCAAATTGTAGTAATCCATCAGCATCCTTACTACAATCATTTGCATCAAATTTTGTTATTAATATAAGTTGCCCGAAGGTAATCTACCTGGTAGATGTGATCACGCTTTTATTCAGGGCAACCAATTTTCATGTCCAACTTGCCCTGATGGCAAGTGGTCAAAAAAGTTAAGTTACACCCCTGACTATGATATTTTTTGAAAAGCACTAAAAATTGAATTTAGCTTTTCCAAAATTCCCGGAAGCATCAATAAGGTCGACAACGCACGACAAACCATGAACTATTTCTAAAATGGACTATTATGAAACTTATTTCTCTCGTATATTAAAATGTCAAAAAACAATCTGATTTCGAATGAAAACTTTTGGCAAATTTTTTATATGTCTGTTTCATCATTCTACAGTTAATAAACAGCTTTTTTAATCACTTGAAAAAGAAGACAAGTATAAACGTGAGGACATTGATTTGCAATTCCTGCATTCACGGCATATACAGTATTTAGTCTGTACGTATGAAAAAAATATTGCACAAGGCCAAGGGTAAAAATGTATCAAAAATCAAAATCATATCACTTGTAGGGAGAAACACAAATAGAGGTTATGAGCAGCTTTATGTACACTAAACTGTGTAGGTATGGTTTCATTCCATAACCAAATGGCTAGAAAAGGTACAAATTTTAAAAACTACCTCCTTTATCAATTTTTCATTTCTTCATTGTATAATATATACGTTTTGTACTGCAAACATAGTGCGTGTACTCAGTTTCTAATAAGATTATTCTGAATGTTTCTAATAAGATTATTCGGAATGCTTCTAATTTTAGAAAACATTCTTTGAAGCAGATATATGTTTCACACCAATTAACTGCGAGAATAAGCATTGGTGTCTTGGAGTAAGTAACCTAGCTAATACATGTAGATAACAATGTTAAGTTAGACAGGAATTTTTCAGGAAACAGTATATGACGTTAAACAGAATAATCGTCCTGGAGTAACTTATTACGGCTTGAACTCTGAAGACGTCCGGGCCTCAAGTTAATGTGTATTACTGAGAGAAATGATTACTGTGTCTGTAGTTTTATATTTCAAATAATTTTGAATTTTCCTTTTGCTCAAAAGATCAGACATAATCTTCTTGCTCTGAAAACCTTGTTTTTAGGATGGTGCAAAGAGACTCTTTTTTAATATATTAACTTTATTAATCTTTTCTTTTAATTGTTGCCCTCTAAAACTTTAAACCTAACCCAAATAGATAGTTCGAAGTTAGAACGTTAAGTATTACCCTTTGTACAGCTTTTGGGATCTACCACAATTTAACTGTCCAAGCGCCCGTAAATGATCGATACAATTCATGCTGATGTTCAGTATGATTTTTTATAGGTGGTGGACTTTAGGACATATTCCATAGTATTGTATGACCCATGCAATGTCAGGAAAAGATAGAAATTTTCATCCAAAAGCAAGGTAAGACTTATAAACTCAAAATATTAGTAAATAGAGAAAGCCAAATGTTATTTTTAATAAAAAGGTTAACCAACATCCTCACAAACAGTATTTAACACTAACCTTCCATTTCTACGCAAGTTTATCTATAATGCCTCGTAAATGAAAACTTTAAATGTTATAAAAAATTTGTAGGCAAATACAAATTCCCCGTGTCCAGTGTCAGTACTAAATAACTTATGCATGTTTGAAAGTTTTGCATGTAATTTATACTACACAAAGTGTTTCAATTGGCTATACCACCATTCAACCAATAAATTCATCTAATTCATCGCTTTTGTGTTTCTGATCTTATCTTTCATTGTATTTGTAGAATGACATACCACTCTTAAGGAAATACATTGCATTTCAAATTGCAAATCCTCAGGCTTCTCTTCAAATACCCAAAAGGTACCAAACATGTAGTCAATACACAGTACATGCACAAACTACTTTCCTAAAACCAGAATATTGTTATGATTATAACAAACAATTTAATTAGCAAAATGAAAAGATTGTAAACTGTAAATTTTCTTTGCAAAAAGTTTCAATGCGAAAAACGTTTCAGGCTCAAGATTCAATAGAGGTGGTAAATAAGACACCGCTTATTTTCTAGTAAAAAACCTGCAATATTTATTAATAAAACATTTTTTACAGTGTGCTGTATTACAACACACAATTCAGCAAATTCTTCTATTAATACCAAATGTAATTGACATGTTTAATATTTTTATAGAATACAAAAAAAGCAAAAAGGTGACAATGACCATCAGTCTTATACACATATTCACAGTTCAATTCCAAAGGTTGCAAACCTGATGACTTTACCAAATGAAGTATTGGAAACCATTTTTAAAGAAGTATTGACTGAAGGAGATAAGGAATATTATATTTTAAGTTTAGTGTGCAAACAATTTAAAGAAATAGTCACACAGGAGACATTTAGAAGTGAGGTGCACTATACATGGCTAAAAAGTATTTATGATTGGAGTAGAGCTTCCGTAGAATTTAAAGATAACTATTTTGTTATGTTTGAAACTAGAAGTTGCTTTCAATGTAATAGGATCTACAAAGAAATGGGTGGCTTTATTGGATGTGGAAATTTGAGAGAATTCAACCAATTTTATTCAGAACTGTCAAACCCAGGCTTTTGTAGTGATGAGTGCTACCATTATGTATAATTGATGTATAATTTTTATCCAATCATGATCCGGTATCAGGTACAAAAATAATGTACTTTAAACTCACTATTTTGACAACTTAATAAAGCAAGTAGAAATCTGGAGATTTACATGTCAACTATAGTAAGGCTAAACAAAACGTGTTGTGTTTTCAATCTATTCGACGGCACGGGGCTAGCAATTGTGTGTATTAGCAAGGTCGGCGAGAGCATACTACGGGCCCTAGGACTGACGTGTGTACGACCCCCTTCCTAATTTTGATTTACGTGAAATATACAGTATGAGTACGGTAATTGGCTTGCAAATAGACTTGTGTACAGTAGTTATAATACATACGTGTAATTGTTATTGACACTACAATTATAGCCAGGAGTCCAAAGGGGGAGCGCAGTAGATTGGAGTATGAAAAATGTCGTTATAGTGTCTTTCCGGTAGGGGGGTCTCAGGTGTCTCCCATGGAAATTTTAAATTTTGAAAGGCCCATATATGTGTTTTAAATGTGGCAATTTCTGGACGAATTTTTGTGGAGTTATGCCACTAGATAATTGTTAGCATTGTCCTTTTTGGCGTTTATATCTTGCTTATAATTATTGTCAATGTTTACCTATTTTGAAAATAGCATACACGGTTACAGCATCACAGGTTTACTGAACATACTAGATGGAAACTAAAGACGGAAAAACACCTATTCCAAGATTTGGATATGATGTTTTCCAATTCCGTACGTTTTTATGAGTTATATATGTTGTTTTGCCATCTATAGGGCCTGTAGGCGTTGTTTTAACGTACGATGATGTACCAATTAACGTAATCACCCTTCACTGCTGATCATAAATTAGAAATGAGTTAATCTTTCTAAAACTATTGTAGTGCATGTAAAATAGTCCGTATTAAGCCGCGTGTATTAGACTATTTGAAAACACAAGACAACTTAATTTCTAAATCTTGTGTGAATTTTAGCAATCTGACCTTTATGCAAAATTTGCACACTGGGATAATTTCAGAAATAAATATTTAACCAAATAAAATTATTTTAACAACTACGGCCAGCCTAAATGTTTGTTAGATTGTTTTAAAGCACTTATACATGTGGCCTTTTGATTGGTTGTTTGTTGTCAGAACGTATGCAACAGCCAATCAAAATTGTAACCTGCATGTTAAAACTTGATAAACAGTCAATAAAATGGCAATTGGCATGATTAATTGTCACTTGCGGAAAGGTCTATTAAGTTGTCACTAAATATAATAGTCTCAATATAACAGGCATTACCTGTTAATTGGAATTACCTGTTACTATTATTTCAATTTGGTTGAGTATAAGGCCAAGTAAAACAAATTAGTTGGTTAGCATCCCGCCCGACCATACATAGGAAACGTCCCGACCATGATATTTTTTAATTTTTTATTTTCGTACCTCTTCTCTTGAGATGATCCAAATGTTCCAAATGTAAAATATTTTGCTGAATTTTGAGCAGAAGTGTGCGTTTTATAAGCTTGACGAGCCGTTCTGAACCTTTAACATTTGTCTACAATGGATATTTAGTGTTGATCAATTAAGACTTGGTTCTCTTAGAATTGTTGCAGTTTATTTCTTATGAAATCAAATTAAAGATCAGAAATAGCAATGCCAGTGGCTTGGTCTAATAGTTGTGAACATAGTGGAGTGATAAGATGCTACAGGTATGCTCCTAGCCTCCTTCACAAATTAAAAATAAAAACCGCCCGCCCTACCATAACATTTTTGAGAAAAGGTGCTAACCAACTAATACTTGGCCTAATATACATACTTTTTTTTATCAATATTACATGTTAAATACTGTACATTGTAGCATTTGCATATCTGTACATATAGTAAACTATAGTATATACTAAATGCTTTTACTGCTATATACTGTACAATAAGAAATACAGTAAATACAAATTTAAAAACAAACTTTGTATCTCAATTAATCTTGATAATAAAGGGTATTTCTCTCTTACTAAAAAATTATTAATGGTTTGTGCAGAAAAATTGGCGTGCTTGGCAAACGAACATTTATACCTTTATTGCAAATTCGTACCAATAGGTGTTTATATTAAATGGTGTTTGAACTGGTTTCCACTCAAGGAACATTTTCCTCAGGACAGGAACGGACAGGAAAGTTTTCTTTGTCTTGTGATCTCTCGGTCGGAACTAATTACTTTAATAGAAACTTTCCTGTCCGTTCCTGTCGTGAGGAAAATTTTCCTGAGTGAAAACTAGCCTTTAGGCGCCAACGTGAAATTTTAACCAGAAAACTGCACTGGGCAGAAAATATCCAACGTAAATGGAATTTTAAAAATAGGAAACTGGATGTAAAGAACGTCTTGTAAAAGAGGTTTAGTCACTACTTAATAACCGTGATACTATAAACTCAGAGTCTGAGATCAGAACTTTAGACTTGTCAAATGTTCACACATCAGCTAAGGTGCCGTCCAGTCCGTTCTGCGCATGTCTACGTTTCTGTTTACATTATATAAACATTGAACATGAAGTATTGCGGATTTTTTTCACACGCTTGAGCTTTTCCGCCTAAAAAGCGTGTTATAAGAAGCTGTTTGGTTCCTAAATGTTGTTAATATATCAAACTACCACTCGTGCCTTCGCACCTTTAAAGTGCCTATAACGTCTATGGGGGATTTAACATGTTTGTAATCTATGGATTCTCCTGAGATAAATTGTAATATATCTTGTCAGCTGAAAATTTCATCTTCATATACTTTTTTGCTGTTAAAGTTGACGGAAGTGATGTCATAGCGGGCATCTGTCTACATGAAAACCTCTTTACAGATGCCCGCTATGACATCACTTCCGTCAACTTTAACAGCAAAAAAGTCTATGAAGATGAAATTTTCAGCTGACTAGATATATTACAATTTATCTCAGGAGAATTCATAGATTACAAATATGTTAAATCCCCACAGACGTTATATGCACTTTAACGAATACTCGCTTTCGAACTGTCGCAAATCTATTCCGTTAAAGTTTGTACATGTGGGGTCCCCAACATTTGAAATATCACACATGCGCAGAAACGGACTTGACGGCACCTTTAATTGTAAAAAATATATACTTACTTGAAATTGGAAGGATTTATTCCAAGAATGCTTTAAAAGCAACCGAGTCTGACAATGCCAATAGTGCGAAAGATCTAAAGACCTTCGGCTTCGCCATATAAACCATCATAGCCGAACCGCAGTCGTCAATCTACGGAAAACTTCGAACCGAACTATATATGGTAGGGGTGCTCTCAGAGGGTACACAGGCGGTCTTCTCCAGTGAACTCTATAAAGACTGGAACGCTAACTCCATTAACCCGGCCGTATGATTGGATGAAGCCAAAATTCCCGCCATGGGGGCCAGTGAACTCTATAAAGACTGGAACGCTAACTCCATTAACCCGGCCGAATTCCCGGCATGGGGGCTGACATGTAGGTATAAAACACGCGTGTTGACCGCGTGTAGTGTACGAAACAGCCACTCGGCGACGTTGTAAGTATAAAACACGCGTGTTGATTTGCGTGTAGTGCACGAAACGGCAGTGGCCAGGAAATAATCGTAGGAGCGGTAGGATTGCTGAACGGAAAATTTTCAACTTTTTTGGAGCTAGGCTGTTTCCCAGTTGCTTTTTGAAAGGGAAAAATGCGATACGTTAGTTGAGCTTTCTTTTCAAGAATTTCTAGAGATGGATGTGGCTTAACAAATAAAATATCCGTCAAACAAACGGGGAAATATGCACCGAAATTTGAAAAAAATACAGGTTTCTCTTGATTTTCTTTGCTGTCTTTTGAACTTTTGAAGACTTTTATGACAATGATTTATTAAGATAAATATCAAAACACAATTTAAGGTTACTTTTTGTGTGTGTTACTGCTAAATCCAATCTTTTTCACATATGCCCTAACGAGCAAATACATTGCCCTCGTACCAGCCCACTGGATGCGGATACGTAACACGTTTACCATCTTGTAAACGAACTTTCGGCTGTCTTCGACGAACGTTTTCTTGAGAAATAATCAACTCCCAAAGCTACAATATATATTAAAACAAAGGTAAATTATCTGTTTACAATATGCGTACAGCTTATCCGGCGAGCGAACGTAATTTTCTTAGAAAGAGCGGATAATCGAACATATCGTATCCGTAATACGAAAATTATATTTTTGGGCATGTTCGATTACCCGCTTTCAAAGAGAACTAAGTTAGCTACCAGGATAAGCTGTATCTATGTTGTAAATAGATAATTTAACTTTAATTATTATTTTAATTGATTTGTTTACAAAAATCCTCGGAAATAACAAATTTATTTGAGCTCTGCCAGCCACAAAAGGACTGGGACGAGAGAAAAACATTGGATTTTTCAAAAATTTGTGTTTTTACTTATTAATTCTCAATTTTTACTTATTAAATTAAGTTTCTGGAAGCTGGGACAGCCAGTATCAATGCATCTAAAATTTATCTTTATAAAAGGTGCTATAATATCTTATAACTCTTCGTGTGTGGGCAGTGGCGAAGCTGGTCCCAAATGGGAGGTCATGCTAACTAATAATCCGAGCGCCGAAGGCGCGAGGCTTTCTAGAGGGGTTCGGGGGCATGCCCCCCGGAAAATATAGATTCCCGTAAATAGCATTTCCTGCATTCTGAGCGGTGATTTTTCAGCTCAAAGGTTTATAAAATTTCATATTTTGGACCGTTTCTCTTTATATCAGAGCGCGTCAGCATGCCTACGAACTAATGCAAAGAAAAATCAGCCGTCGCACGCAGGCTAGCCCGCCCTCAGCGCTCCCAATGCATAACGCCTGACACGCAAATTTTAAAGTAAACCCAAACCTCGTCTTTAAATTAAAATCAAAGGACATGGCTTTAAGATCTATTCGACGTTTACCCGGTGATTCAATGCTTTTATGTCCATTAAAGCGATATAATTTCGTAAAAGATATGTTTCGTATACCTTGCCGTTGATTTTTATAAACGTTTTGTCACACGAAGACCTTCAATCGAACAGATATTAGAAAAAATAGCATTGCCGTGTTTACTGTACTTTACTCGCTTACGCATTTTCTCATATAACATCTGATATTCATATTTTAAGTAGACGAAACGTACAGCGTTCGATTCGCCAGATTCAAGTAATAATTTCGATATAGAATTTATTTAAATCAGACAAAAACGTTTCATAATAATTAATATTACGGAGTCTCACGGATAAATGTCAACACAGCATAATAATATCTTCCTGTCCTTCGCCCTTCGGGGCTGTCCATTCCGTCTTCATGATTGATCTCTCATCCGTGCTTCTGTCATCTAGTCATCTTGGAGAGAATCTTTGCAATGGTTTGCCGGTTTACAATTCTCGGTAAACATTTTCAACTGCGATTCATTGCCAATAAAACGAAAGAAAGACGAATGGCCAAGAACCGGCATTGGTCGCTGTCCAACAAGAAGATTTTTCTCGTTGATGTTTCGAACCGAAAACGGTTTTCTAAGCAGTTCACAAACAAGGACTGTTTGGACAGAATCAGAGCTCGTTGATGCCATGATAAATCAAGGATCTCCTTAAACAGCTGTGCAGTCAGGCCATAGTTGGTCAGGCGGATAGCTAATATTTTGGGCTACAGGCAGCTTGTCTAAAATAGGCAAACTGAGCATGCGTCAAGTGCCGTCAACCAATCATATTTCGAGAATATTCACAAAGAGCATGACTTGGGCCGGGGCCAGGCTGAACAAAAGAGCCTGGAAACGAAGACGACGAGACGCCATATGTATTTACCGTACGTATACCATATAAGGAATGTAGGCGTGAACAATGAAAGAACGCGACGTTTAGGTAGGTTCTAGTCTTCACTACCGTGAACGGTACTCGACATCATTCAATATGGCGGGCATAAAAAAGCCCCCGTTTACACGTATATTAACAAGGTTTCATTGGTTTTAAACGTGAATGGTAGATCTACTTTACCTACTGGATGGCTAGTTAATATGATGTCATATACAGAGATTACAAACACGCGATGGTTAGCTGCCATTTCCCATCTTGTTCTTGTTTTCGTATTTAAATCAGTGTTTGAATATTCATAACTGTTCCTGAAGCTATGGAAACGGAACGCTTATCAATAGCGGCTGTTCTGGATGGTTTCAAGTATTGGTGGTTTACTGGTTTGCATGCAGAGCTGCTGCCGGGAAGTCGGTTTGTCAGAAACACAGGTCAAGGTACTGAGTAACTGACTAATATTATCAGTATACATATTGACCAACTGATTGACTTACTTTCTACCAAATGCAAATAGTGTGTGTGCATAATATATATATATATAGTGTGTGTATAATATATATATATATATATATATATATATATATATATATATATATATATATATATATATATTATATATATATATACATCTTAAAAATGTATATCTTCACGACACTCGAATTTATTAGTATTATTAATATATATAAGTTATATATATTATATATATAATATATGGCATGTTGTAATTAACATGGACTGGACTGGACTGATAAAACCTGGACTGATAAAACATGGACTAATAAAACATGGACTGATAAAACATGGACTAATAAAACATGGACTGATAAAACATGGACTGGTAAAGATGTCTATACATTAACAAATAATCGCTAACCCCAAAACAACAAAGATCTTTACCAGTCCATGTTTTATCAGTCCATGTTTTGCCAGTCCATGTTTTATCAGTCCATGTTTTATCAGTCCATGTTTTATCAGTCGAGTCCAGGTTTTATCAGTCCATGTTTTACAACATGCCTATATATATAGGATTTTTAGAAAGAATTTGTATTGAATAATAATTAAAAGTATTATATAGTTCTTGTATTACTCAATTGAAGACTTTCATTTTAATAAGAAATAAAGAAACACTTGTGTTTTGAACTTTAATGGCTTTAATTGTGTTTGTTTGTGTCTCATTGTGTCTATATAATAAAACGAAAATTCACATTGGCTCTCTCTGTTCACAACGACACAAGCTAAACCAAATGAGTTGTCATCTTGACAGATGATTAACTAACGGTTGTTTGCTTATACATGTAACGACACAAGCCAAACCAAATGAGTTGTCATCTTGACAGATGATTAACTAACGGTTGTTTGCTTATACATGATTAACTAATGGTTGCATGTATAAGCAAACAACCGTTAGTTACATGTAATCATCTGTCAAGATGACAACTCATTTGGTTTAGCTTGTGTCGTTGTGAACAGTGTATCTAAGTATCTTGTCCTGCAGTGCTTAAATATTGGGCTTTTTTTCAACAAAGTTTCTTTCATAACATTTCATAGCATTACTAATTACGTGTGTGTCAATGTTTGAAGTGTGGGTAGTGTTTGCGAGAGAGAATTGATTTATGTTCGCAATCATGTAAATATAATTATTTAATTTTACTGATTGAAACCCATTGTACACTGTACAGTACATAATTTCGGCAGTAAAATAACTGGTCACGTTTCATTAATTTACAAGATTACATGTTTCCATAGTATATAATATTTATGCAGACCAAGGTATTGCATTATGATGCCATGCACTATTTTATTAAATACCCAGTTAGAGTTTATAGTGATACCATTTAGTGATACAGATAGATTTAGTGTATTCAGATTAATAATGACATACAACTGCAAGGAAAATGTAGAATGCAGAACTATGTTCTATGTACACTGCATTTCTCCATGCAATTTGCACATGCAGTGTGTTACATACTGAATAAGTAATATATACATAGAAAGTAGAGTGATGCATAAGCAGTGTTTTGGATATACAATAGTGGAAAGTGAACGGCTGAGGTTTTAATAATGAAATACAGTACTGACGTTTCAAGCAGAGCCCTTCATATAATATACATCAGGTGACAATGATGTGCAGTATATTTAGTTTAATCTTCTATTTTATTTTTAATTTCTATTAATGTAAATGTGTGGCTTTTAATTTAAGCCTTTGGCTACTAAATTGGCCCTTTAGTATTTTACCCTAGTCAGTCAAAGGCCTAATACTCATAGAGATTATATAATATAATACTAGAGGGGGGGCATTGGCAGTAACCACAATGGAAGCCTATGGTATTTCAGTTAATTGTTGGCAAATATGCTAGACCCAGTACTTTGCCAACCAATGTGCCTAATGTTTGCCTCCAGAAAAATCCAAGATGGCAGCATTCAATTGGTTACCTGCAGTTGACTGAAATTAAGATAGGATGCCCCCTCTAGTATTATATATACTTTATATGATCTATCGGCCTTGACAATTCTTGATATCGTGCTCAACCTCTTCCAATAATTGTTAAAGAGTACAGGTGTAGCTTTATGAACAAATTACAAAACATGTTTTTTTAAATTTGTTCCACGCTCTCACAATCTTGATTGTTAACCCTTTCACTACTAAACTGGCCAAAACATTGATTTGTTCATGTATAATAGTGACATCGTAGATTTTGTGAAGTAGATTTGTTATTGGCTCGGATATGACTTCTTAGTTTAGCGTGGTTGTTTTTAATCTCCCCACCCCCCCCCCCCCCCCCCCCCCCCCTCTAGCGACGGCCCTGTATACACCTGCACATATTATCCCTAATTCAAAGCAATTGATGAGCAATTCAGCCAATCAAATCTATTAAATTGGTCACATGTACGCATGTTTAGTACGAGTTAATTAGTGGCTACGATTGTGATATTCAACTGATCAGCATGCAAATGAATGCATAGTCATTAGTGGAATAACTAGTTATTGTGCTGTTTCAACTGCTTATTGCATACTTTCTCAATAAAAAAAACTCAATTTCATTGCGGGTGAGTCATGAGATAAGATATCTTCTGTTGGAACAATTATGAATTGTGAGTGTGTCATGAGTTAATAACCGATAATTACGGGGTGCGACACCCCCCCATTCTTCATCGAGTCGGCAAATTTGAGTCTATACTATATATATATATATGTATATATATATATATATATATATATATATATATATATATATATATAAATTGCAAACATTATTGTGCAATTTGTTGAATCTCCTAAATCACTCGGCAAAATTACACCTTGCACCCCCATGTTTGTAACATAGATTTGACAAAACGACGTTTCTCCATCAAGGCGATGGGCACGGGGGAAAAGTTAAACAAGATTAAATAAAAACGGCTGGTTATTTAATTTTTATGACAATTAGGCTAACATGTATGTAATTCACAAATTTATTTTTAATATTTTCTTCTGAAATTTTGTGCATGTTATTCAATTTATACCAAAATCTTAGGACATTTCAAAGATTTCTTCACGATTTATAAAAACGGGGTATATTTGCCGTAGTATTTTGTGCATGTTATTCAATCCCGAAGTTAGTATTTATACCAAAATCTTACGACATTTCAACGATTTCTTCACGTTTTATAAAAACGGGGTATATTTGCCGTAGCTAGGGTTAGAGCCTGTATGAAAATCTAACATGTCATTCACAAACTTATATTTAATATTTTCTTCTGAAATTTTGTGCAGGTTATTCAATCCCGAAGTTAGTATTTATACCAAAATCTTAGGACATTTCAACGATTTCTTCACTTTTATAAAAACGGGGTATATTTGCCGTAGCTAGGGTTAGAGCCTGTATGAAAAGCTAACATGTCATTCACAAACTTATATTTAATATTTTCTTCTGAAATTTTGTGCATGTTATTCAATCCCGAAGATAGTATTTATACCAAAATCTTAGGACATTTCAAAGATTTCTTCACGTTTTATAAAAACGGGGTATATTTGCCGTAGCTAGGGTTAGAGCCCGTGTATGAAAATCTAACATGTCATTCACAAACTTATATTTAATATTTTCTTCTGAAATTTTGTGCAGGTTATTCAATCCCGAAGTTAGTATTTATACCAAAATCTTAGGACATTTCAAAGATTTCTTCACGTTTTATAAAAACGGGGTATATTTGCCGTAGCTAGGGTTAGAGCCTGTATGAAAATCTAACATGTCATTCACAAACTTATATTTAATATTTTCTTCTGAAATTTTGTGCAGGTTATTCAATCCCGAAGTTAGTATTTATACCAAAATCTTAGGACATTTCAACGATTTCTTCACTTTTATAAAAACGGGGTATATTTGCCGTAGCTACAATCGCGAGCAAAATGTCTTGAGACACTTTAACCAACGGAAGCCACGCCTTCACGGTTCAGCTGAAAGTAGAACTTGATATTTCAACCCCCCTCCCCCTGATCAATGTTGATTCTGAGTAAATATTTGATGTGCTTAACACTTGGCAATTACTAACGAGCAACATTGAAACGGGGGGAGGGGATAACATAACATTAAGTTGTATTTTCTATCCGATTTCCAATGGGTGTCGTATTAAATACTGTAAATATCTGAAGTGTCTCAACATTTATGCACGCGATTGTAGGGTTAGAGCCTGTATGAAAATCTAACATGTCATTCACAAACTTATATTTAATATTTTCTTCTGAAATTTTGTGCAGGTTATTCAATCCCGAAGTTAGTATTTATACCAAAATCTTAGGACATTTCAAAGATTTCTTCACGTTTTATAAAAACGGGGTATATTTGCCGTAGCTAGGGTTAGAGCCTGTATGAAAAGCTAACATGTCATTCACAAACTTATATTTAATATTTTCTTCTGAAATGTTGTGCATGTTATTCAATCCCGAAGTTAGTATTTATACCAAAATCTTAGGACATTTCAAAGATTTCTTCACGTTTTATAAAAACGGGGTATATTGCCGTAGCTAGTGGGTTAGAGCCTGTATGAAATTCTAACATGTCATTCCGTGCTGAGATTGTCTGATCATGCGCACTGGCTGTTTGCGCCAAACAAATCCATGAACGTTTTGAGGAATCTTCTTTATTCGATTTGGATTCCTTGAGCGAAGACGTACCAATATACACAGATATAAATGTAAATGATGACATATTAGATATATTACACTTTATCCTCTTCTAATCGTCCAATATACGTACGTTGTTTTCTTAACGATTTCAAGACAAAACAGTTCTTCAAGGAGGATATATATTTTTTCTCTTCAGGCAAAATATATTTTTTGCTAAAATATTAATTTACCTGATATAAATACGGACATGCAGCATAAACATCAGCATAAGCTTACGAATGAAAAGTTCAAGCAATTCAACTTTACTTATGGCCACTCTGGTTCTTACATGAACACGGGAAATAGAGAAGTCAACGCTTCTTTCAGGCAATGCTCTTTTCAAAGTAATTAAAGAGTAAAGACCTTTTAAAGTACCCATGAAAGTTGAATTAGCTTCGAAGAGGTAAGGTACAATCTCACCACGATGACAACGGTGACAATCTTAGACCGCTACACCGGGTTAGCCCGGTAGCCCGGGCTGAGTCAAGCTAGTCACGCAAATCTTTGCATGGCCGTAACAGGTAATAACTAACTAAAACTTCAATGTCATTCCGTTGGTCTTTCATAGGCAATATGAGGTTTTCTGTTAAAAATTACCCAGGCTGGTCTGGTTAGTCGCTCATGTAACAACTAAAGATTTTTATTTTTGGATCAAGAAGATATATCGCCACAAAACAACATAAAAAGCATTTTGCTCTAAATTTATTTTATACTGGTGCAAATCGTTTTTCATCAACTTTAACTGACTAGCAAATACAAAGTAAGAATTCCAATTCTAAAAAACGAAAACGGCCAAAACTAAGTAAATAAGACAAAATTGTTGTAACAGGTTTCGTTAAGTCCAAGTGCGCTTTCAAGAGACTTCAGAAACTGTGGTAGTTCGCCGCAGTTCCCCCTTATAACAACAGCACCAACGTTTCCGTTCTTGTGGTTGTCGACCATCATCAGGCCACTAGAACTGGAAGATATAAATACAACAGATTTTCCACCATAAGCGAAAATCGCCGCCTTCCGTTGCACCATTTGTTCCAAGTGATACGCTAAACGTGACGCGGGATTGGGATCACTCATTCCTGACGACTATTTCTTGATGTAAATTGATGTTGATTAAACGACTTCTACATAAACACGACTGTTCGTGCTCCACCCGCAGAATCGTTCGCGAATAAAATCCCAACTCTTGTGGCATACAAAATTGACGAAAACAAAGTGTGGTCAAGTCAGAAGGAGAGCTATAAGCCCACTAGCATTAGCAATGTTATTACAAGTAGCAGATTTACTAAATCGCTCTGGAAATAACCACAGAGACCCAGCAACTTTTAAGAAACGCACATTCGACATTCTTCTGCTTCCCCTGGCACAGGCAGGTACCACAATTAGATTGTGGTACGTACAGCATCCATACAATGTATTGTGGAAGAAGACGATGGTTGTATAGAAGGTGTCGACGAACAAGAGGATCATGATGAATGTGTGCAAGAAGCTGTTGCTGTTGTAGTGGTGCAGGGTGACGTTTCCATTGCAGACGAAACCAATACATCTGTAGATAAAACCAAACTTTCGCAAGTAACTGGTGTTTAGTCGGTATGGCACGAAGACGCTTCACCATTGGCTACCCTTGCTCGTTTGGGCGGTGGCGGAGTTTGACTTTTACCAAGGTTGCTACGGACCACCAATTGTCCTTTAGAATTTATAGTTAACTGGTCGCCGAACTAAACAGAAAAAAAGGATTTCAATGAAAACACCTACAGAATACACCGAACCCACAGCCTGTATCAGCCCTAATATCAAAATTGTCCAGAAAAATGAAGCGACTCCTGATGCACCTGTTTTAGTATCATGTCCGCTAGAGCTATGATATCAGTAATATGCAGGTCTCAAATGGACATGATAACACTTGATACAATTGTGTCTTCAACCTGATACGTAAACTGCATCAGGATGTATCAGGTAGGGGTCGCTACATTTTTAGAGCCTAAACAAGTAAACAACACTGTACTGGGGTAATTAAGTTGTGCCAATGATTATTTCTAGTGATAAATGTATACATTTAACTGTATGGATAATAATAGTCTCTCTATGCAGTGATTTTGTTACCCCTGTATCCTGCATTAATTATAGACACAAAAAATTTCAAAAGTGCACACTTTTTAGTGAATTGTGTTTGCCCAAGAATGCTGAGAAATTAAGAATAATCAATTCAGATAAATTGTATTTTTAAACAATGTATATACTGCAGTAATATGCCATACAAAATGTCAATCCAAAAACTATGGTATAAGCCAGTATGTATACATGTATATAGTACTGTATATGTACAGTATTTCTATATTTTCACATGTACTGTAAATTGTAAACACTGTTTCAATAGTCTTCATTTATCGAGTAAGATGACAGAGTAAAGTAAATATGTGAATTAGTTTAGAGCTCCAAACACAAGTGACATTTGATACATCAATGTGCCAGGTAATTAACTGATTAACCTATTGTAACATCCTTCTCTTTTTAAATATTTGTTAATATTAAACCTATCATGCAATTGATGTCAATGTCCATAAATCAGAAAATAATCAAATAGTCAAATCATTGTTCTCAATCAATAAAAATGTCAATTAATAACTAAACAGTAAAGTCTTAAAATCTGTCGCTGTATATACAGTAGTCCTTAAAGCCTATTTTTGTATATAGTGCTTCAAGTATACAGGGGGCCGCCGTGCTTGTTGTGGTTGTGCTGCTGGTGGCAAAACACAAACTTGAGTCGGTCCTGGTCAAGCATTATTAGTGTCCCTGTCTCATACCATAACTAATAACTCAGAAAAGTATTCCGAGCTCTCAACAGAGATTGCTGGACCCAATTAATCTTCTGGTTACATGTAAATTGCATGTTCGATCCCTGTTGGGGGTTCAGAAGACTTTTATGAGTTATTCAGTGTAGGGCAACATACACCAAGGCGACAAAGCTCTTGTTCAATATAATATATAATATATATATATATATATATACAGTATAACAGTATATATATATATAAATATATATATACATATATATATATATATATATATATATATACAGTATATATATATATATATATATATATATATATATATATATATATATATATATATATATATATATATATATATATATATATATATATATATATATATATATATATATATATATATATATATATATATATATATATATATATATATATATATATATATATATATATATATATATATATATATATATATATATATATATTATATATATATATATATATATATATATATATATATATATATATATATATATATATATATTTTATATATATATATATAGGTATAATATTTGGCATTTCACTCAATCAAACTACATGTTGAAAGGATTTATGGTGAAGGAAAACCTCGAGTGTTGGAATACATACATTTTAAGACCAAACCGGGACCAGTTGCGAAAAATGCAACTTTAAGGCCGTCCGGCTGGGAATTGAACCCACGACTCTGCGATGCTAGTGCAGTGCTCTGACCACTGAGCTACGGAAGCCGTTGCCGAAAGCCTGGTCACGAGTTCTGTATATATGGTGGTGGTAATGCCGGGATAAGATTCTGGGTATATTATAGGTAATATTTGGCATTTCACTTCCGGAAGGCCTTAAAGTTGCATTTTTCGCAACTGGTCCCGGTTTACACTCGAAATTTTCCTTCACCATAAATCCTTTCAACATGTAGTTTGATCGAGTGAAATGCCAAATATTACCTATAATATACCCAGAATCTTATCCCGGCATCACCACCCATAGACGGATTTTCTGGGGGGGGGGGGGGGGGGTGCAGGGGGTGCCACCCCCAAATATCAGTTTTCACCCCCCAAACAAACTGTTCACCCCTCCAAAAAAAAATTTCAACCCCCCCAATTTTTGGCATAATAACTAAATAGTCCACTCGAACGTGCAGAGTGTTGATGATAAAAGTTTAATCGACGTAACCCGTGGTTAAAGCCGTTTAACACATGTAAAATTTATGAATTTCAATTGCCAATAGATATTTTCGATTTTTTGCAGCCTCATGAAATTTCTCCTCTGAATAGAGATTTTTACTAGCTTTTTATGCGGAATCGAATGATGTTGTACTCGCCTCACAATATAGCTGATAACCAAGAGACTGCATTTAAGATAAAGTAAAAAATGGACGAAAACTTGATTATTGATCTTAGAAACCTTTTGAAGGTCTTTAGAATTAGTATTCGAGTAGCGCGCCGTAAATTGTACTCAGATTCAAACAACAGTACAACACAATGATTTTATAAAAGTAAACCACTAAACCCGTATTTTGTGTTGGGTTTACACTTTACACTTTACAGGTTCATTTAATTTTAACTCTCTCAACAGAAATGCCAAATTCATTGATTTGACAACTTCAAAAAAACTTAGTTTTTTGCGAGGCTAGAAATCTTGATTTTTTCAAATTTTTCCTGGGGTACTTGGTTTTCTACTCTCTAGCCTCCTCGCGGCTCTACCCCTAGAGTGTAACTGTCTAGACCTCACCTTGGTTTGGTGACGCTTTGTGTTACCTCACCTGCTCACCCTCCTAAAATTTATGGCACCACCCCAGTAAAAAATATGAAAATCCATCTATGTCACCACCACCATATATATAGAACTTGTGACTAGGCTCTCGGCAACGGCTTCCGTAGCTCAGTGGTCAGAGCACTGCAGTGACAGCACTAGCATCGCAGAGTCGCGGGTTCAATTCCCAGCCGGAAGGCCTTAAAGTTGCATTTTTCGCAACTGGTCCCGGTTTGGTCTTTACCGTATATATATATATATTACAGTATATATATATTACAGTATATATATATTATATATATACAGTATACAGTATACAGTATATATATATATATATATATATATATATACATATATATATATATATATATATATATATATATGTATATATATATATATATATATGGTGACTCCACAATGCAATCCAACAATGTGTAGCCGTACATAGTGGGTCCCAAGTCCACAGTTACCATAAAGCCATATGGTGATAGCCGGTAGGGCACATTGTATACTTTCGTATATATATATATATATATATATATATATATAGTACCGGGAAGATCGCCTTTCGCCTGAAGATCGCCTTGCGTGAAACTGACAGTTGCGGCTTTTATCATTTTGAGGTAAGACCACTTTCACTATATATATATATATATATATAATATATATATTATATATATATATATATATATATATATATAATATATATATATAATAAAGACCAAACCGGGACCAGTTGCGAAAAATGCAACTTAGCGGCCTATATATATATATATATATATATATATATATATATATAATATATATATATATATATATATATATATATATATATATATATATATATATATATATATATATATATATATATATATATATATATATATATATATATATATATATATACGAAAGTATACAATGTGCCCTACCGGCTATCACCATATGGCTTTTATTATATATATATATATATATATATATATATATATATATATATATATATATATATATATATATATATATATATATATATATATATATATATATATATAATTATATATATATATAGTTTAATCGAGTGAAATGCCAAATATTACTTGTAATATACCCAGAATATTATCCCGGCATTACCACCACTTCCGTAGCTCAGTGGTCAGAGCACTGCACTAGCATCGCAGCTTCAATTCTAGCCGGAAGGCCTTGAAGTTGCATTTTTCGCAACTGGTCCCGGTTTGGTCTTAAAATGTATGTATTCCAACACTCGAAATTTTCCTTCACCATAAATCCTTACAACACATAGTTTAATCAAGTGAAATGCCAAATATTACTTGTAATATACCCAGAATTTTATCCCGGCACTCGTGACTAGGCTCTTGGCAACAGCCTCCGTAGCTCAGTGGTTAGAGCACTGCACTATAGCATCACAGGGTTGCGGGTTCAATTCCATCCAGAAGGCCTTGAAGTCTTAAAATGTATATATTCCAACACTTGAAATTTTCCTTCACCATAAATCCTTAAAACATATAATATATATATATATATACATGTATATCAGTAGTATAGTAAGTAGGGCTGCGAGCTCAATCGACCTCAACTGTGAATATAAACACCAAAACGTCACCAAATTTGGCCAAGTCGCGACTCGACAAATTTGGCGATGTTTTGGTGTTTATATTCACGATTGACGTCGAATAAGCTCACAGCCCTACTTACTATACTACTACAGCGATCGTTAGTCAATCTAGACATCCCTCCCACGTTTTCTACTAAATTGGTGTCAAACACACGCGAGACAACACCAAATCGCTATTTTAACGAAATACGACACATTTCGTCAAATTTAGAGAAAGTTTTGTGTCGTCATTTTCACATTTCTGTTTGACAAACTATGACTGACGCGCTCTACCATTGTTTCAATTCATGCGCGAAAAAAAAGCCACTAGATTTTGATTCTAGTGACGATGTTTAATAAATTTCAACGAGAAAGCTAGTCTAGTGGTAGTGTTAAATAGATTTCATATGCGAGTGCTGTACCCGCTATACGAATCGAGGTCACCTGTCGATGTTGCTAACAACAACATTCCATTACGAATAGCAACTACGACTTTTTGAAAAAAATATTTTAAAACGAAAATATTTTTTCAAAGTGAAAATATTTTTAAAAGTGAAAACATTTTTTTGAAAAGTTGTGGTTGCTATTCGCAATGGAATGTTGTTGTTAGCAACACACCACGTACAACCACCTGCTGTCGCGCTGACTATGAGAGAAGAATCGCAGTGTTTTGAAGAAGGAGTGAGGACCACCATGCTAAGACTGTCTAACTTTGAGCGCACTCGTTAAATCGTACACTATAAATATCGTGAATAAAAAACCGTTGTGTGAATGGACTCGCGCGGTTGTTATGAAACCACCTGCTAGCATGCAAATTAGTCCACCCGCTCACTATTTTCAGTGTTTGTCGCACTTCTGAAATGGTGGTCGTACACATATTTTGACGTTGTGATTCCTCCCGACAACAAGCCCAAGAAAGGCACGTACGGTGTCACAATCGCGACAATGCTCTCAACGTCTTTTTTTAATAACGGGTCTTTTTGCAACTCATCATTTAGTTCGTCGGGGTTCTCAATAGCGTTCAACCCATCTAGTAAGCTAGCGAATTTGCTGATTAGCAAGTCGGTGAGAAAAGCGTTTGCGATTTCCATTCTCTTCAACTCATATTGACGCCATATCTTGTCGATAACCTTTGCGGACGCTTTTTTAATGTACGCTTCAGATTGACTTACCACACCATCGCCAGACAGTCTAATAAGCTCGGCTCTCCTAACGTCAATGTTTGTCTTCCACAGTCGAAGTGGTCAGCGGTCTCCTCAACTAGTTCCTCAATCGTGGGGTTTTCTTCACTTTTGCGTTTCACCATCACGTTATTACTTATACCCATATTTTATTGCGGAATAACAACTTCGTGACTGTATGGATAGCGCAGTGAGATTTCAAGTCTAGCGTACTTATTATTTTTTAGTGCGGTCACAATCGCCGACGATTTTTCTCTGCTAATGTTTCCAAGGTAATCGTCGATAACGACCTTCATATCACTCCTACTTGGGCAGTAGAAGCAAACGAGCTTACTAATATTTTCTCTGTACGGTTTTGCGATCGACGTCAGTTGTTGTGTGATGACAATAACGCTCAACATAAAAATGTCGCGCACTAAAAGCCAAGTTGACCAATTGACTAGTCCTATTCTTGACGTCCTGCCCACTTGCACAGTCGTCCCAACACAATCAGAGTGTTTAGGTGCCTTTAAAAACATTTGTTACACACTTGAGAACAGCGTCGACACTGTCTTGCGCGCAGTCTATCGCTAACACGTCTCGGGGTCGCGCACATATTTCCAATCTTGGTACGCTTTGTTCCACTCGAAAGTAGGACAAATCAACACAATGTAGTCAAATTTACTAAAGTACTCAGATTCCAATGTTTCCAGCAAATAATGCGTCTTGCCACAGGCTGTCATACCAACAATTAACATATTAAACGGAGTCTCCATTAACTCACGTTTGATTTAATACTGGATTGACTGCAACCCATTGTTCATGAAGTTGACCAAACCCGTCACTCATCACAAAACACCCTGGCACATGACATTCGCAGTCGTCACTTTTTAGTGATTTCAAGAAGCACGCCAGATTGTGTGTTCACAATTTTTTTACCAGTGGCGACGTTGTAATTATCTTGAACGCTCCTCAAGTCGATGACCAACGCGAAGCCATCTTTATAGAACTTCTGTATGGTCATGAACTGAGCGTGTTCTTCACCCAACCCAAACAATCGTTTCGCTTCTGCATAGAACTTCGACTTTGGGATGCCTTGTGAGTACACACTATTTGGCACACCTTCAATTGTGACTCTAACACTATCAATATTTGGGTAAAGAAACTCCTCGCTGTCTGTTCGCACCTTATTCGTGAATAGCAACACAATCGCCTTCATGCTTTTTCTTGGAAGATTAATGTTTTCATTCACAATGGTCGTGCCTTTGTCCCATTCGGTGGTTTTCATCAACGTAACGTGCTCATACGACAAACTACGACCACTTGCGTAGCCCGACGCTATTTCGTCAGCGAGCTCCTGGTTATCAATCGTCTCATACTCAAGCTCGAGGTTCTCCAGAGTGTATCCTGCACCCACAGCGCTACCAGATTGCGCCACCATGATGTCTGTGGCCTTCGGAAGTGTGATGACATACTGCAAGTTGTTGTTCATAGCTAAAAGGAGCGTAACAACCCGTGGTCATTCATGATTTTACCAAGCTTAATCCGCTGCTTCGTCCCAATCACACCAAACATTAACGCGTCACTAACTTAGCAACGTTCCCACTCGTCGCACCACTGTCATCCCTTAGAAACTAGCTTTCTCAAGTTCTCACCACCAATACCATAGTCAATCATTTGGTCTCGCGCAGTAACACTTTCCCAAAGGTTCGCGATAGACACCAGTGTAATTTTCCCCATTGTTGTCATACACAGTTTCCCCAGCTAGTCTCACAACAAGTTTCTCAACCAACAACTTGCTGACATTGTTCAAGAACCAGCTTTTAGCGTTTGCGTTCTTAAAGTCGAACACTATACCCAACGACCCAGGCACCAAACAGCTACTAAACCTTGAGCTTTGGTATGTCAAACGTAAAGTTCCTCACCAGGACTAACTTTATTGGGGTTCAACGTGATTACGTGTTGCGTTTCTCACCCCTTTTATGCCACCCATGGTCGCTCGTCTAAAAACCAGGGCTCAACTCTGCTGACGTGACGTTCATATACTTTACATATGTTTTATCGCTACCGTTTTAGCTTGTAATAATCATAAGCAAACCACGCCAAGTACCACCGCAAGTAACCCACAGATTTTGAGCCAACCCATGCGAGACCCTTCGCACCCAACGTCAACGCATTATAAACTAAATTAGCCAACCCGACAGCCCATGGACCCATCTTCGTGATTGCGTTCTTAACAGCCTGTGCGAATGACCTCGTGGCCATAGCGCCTTTCATAACAGCAGATCTCCCAGCGATAATAATAGTTGTTATATCCCAGCCACTGAAATTGCTACAGCGCTCAACCCGACTACATTTTCTTTAGCCCATTCCTTAAATCTCTGAAACCTGTCAATGTCGACTTCCTGCTGCTCTCTAAACCTCTTCTATTTGTCGCTGCTCAATAGTTCTGTCTCTGGCTTGCTTGAGTCCTGACTCTCTTTCAAACAAACCAGCGCGCTCTCGCCCTTCGTCGGGCGTGAGACCAGTTTGGTTAGTTTTTTTATCAAGCTTTGCCAATCTCCCACTCGTCTCATCTATCGTCTCTTGAAAGTGGTCTACCTGCGCTTGCAACGCACCATCATCACCCGTTCTTGACTCAGGCACCACACTATCGCTTGGATTAACCACAACCACTCAGAATCACGGTTCTCGTCTGGTGTTAAGCCCAGGTACGTCGACATAGCCCACTTTTGTCTCAATTACTGGGAAGCTATCTGGGACTGACTTCTGTTGTGACAGCTGTTGTCTCTGTACTCTCAGGGATTTGACTAACTAACTGTTTGAACTGCTCAATCGCGTTTTTACTACTCGCGTCTCTACTGTAGATCAAGCCTTTTTTCCCAGGTATTAGAATTCGTTTGGGTTTTCCATATTTACCGTCTTTGTTTATCGGTTTGAAAAGAATAGCCCCTGAGTCCGTCACATATGATCTGTTGGCTATTTTCCTTGACGCGTCGTCAGGACCGAGTTTTTTTTTTATACAACTTATGTATTTTCTCACCTATCGCCTTGACTCTTTCTACTTTATTTTTTACCACCTCTTTGTTGTCTGCGTTTAGCTTGTCCAATCTTTTATAAAGATCGTCTGACCTCACTTCAAGAGCCATACTGTAGCTTGTGTCATTAACGTCACCGTACGACTCCTGTTCAACAAACTCTAACCGCTGGGACTTCTGTGTTGGTCCCCCTTATTGTCACCGTTTTACCATCGTCGGTGTCAGTGAACGACGTCTCTTGTTCTCGAGACCTTCTATCCAGTTCGCCCTGCAATCTATTCGCTCTCTCATTCAATTTCTCATACTCGACACGTTCGATGTGTGGTATATCGTCGCCGGTGTATATTTTCTCAATTGAATTTATACGTTTAGTGAGTTCTTCAAGTTCGGCGTTTATTTGATCATCAGTGTAAGCTCTACCAAGGTTCTCCATCTCAATCTCGTCAAAAACTTCCCCACCTTCCAGCCATATTACATTAGCTCACATTTTGAATATCGCTCTCCTGACTCCCACGAATCACATTTTCTCTCTAGTTTTAGATAATTGTACGCAAGCCACGCGAATGTCACCGCAAACACCCACAGATTTTGAGCTAACCAGGCAAGACCCTTCGCGCCTGTCACCAGCGCGTCATAAACTAAGTTCGCCAATCCAACAGCCCATGGACCCATCTTCGTTATCGCATTTTTAACAGCCTGTGCAAACGACCTCGTGGACCATAAGCGCCTCTCATAACATTGGACCTACCAGCGATAATAATAGTTGTTTATAATCGCAGCTATTGCAATCGCTAAAGCACTCAACCCAACCATATTTTCTCTAGCCCACTTCTTGAACTTCTGCAATCTGTCAATATCGACTTCCTGTTGCTCTCTAACTTCCTCCACTTGTCGCTGTTCGATAGTCGTGTCTCTAGCCTCTTCAAGTCCAATCGTTCTTTCAGCTAGACTGATGAACTCTTCGTGCTCCTCAACCGTGAGGTCTTTTACTGCGAGCTCTGCTATTCTTTCATTCGTTTCGCCTATCGCTTCTTGATAGTGATCCGCTTCTATTTGTAGTGCACCAGTGTCACCTGTTCTTGATTCAGGCACCACACTTGGGTTGAGCGCACCATTCAATTCACGGTTCTCATTTGGTGTTAGTCCAGGTATCGACTCATGCTCTGTGGGTGTGGTGTCTAACAATGGCATACTCCTCGCGTCTTCTTCACGGTCTTTTAACGTTGTCATTAGTCCCGCGTTGTGGGAATCACTAAAAAAACCTCCACATACGTTGACGAAGTCTTCTATTACGCTCGACTTTTAGTCCACCCATCACTTTAATTAGTCTAGTTCTCCTAAACATTGAGGCGTTTGGATCACCCCCAATTAGTTTGCGTTCTTGAATGGCTTTTTCGTAACTATACTCTAGTTCAATCGTCAGTGAGATCTTTGTATTCATTAGAGCCCTCCGTCTCAAAGTCGTCGAAGCTGCCTTCAGCCATATTACATTAGCTCACATTTTGAATATCGCTTTCTGGTATCCACGAATTATGTTTGTTCTCATAACCCAACCATTTGACCAGCGCCATCTTCTTCCCTCTGACTTTCTTTCTTTTCAACACCTTTTCAACTCTGTACACATCGTCGCCATGTTTCCTATTGACCAGCGATAACTCCTGTTCGTAAAATTTACCAATAATCTGTTCACCGCTTATGTCCTCAATTTCGTACACATTCGGATCACCACGAATAACCTATACCACTTTAAACAGCTCCTCAGTGAAGTTGGCTTCATAGCCCTTTGTGAACACACTCTTGTACTTACTAATTCTCACTGACTCGCCAACTCTAAACTTTGGCAATGGGTTGTCTGCGAATTGATGACCAAAACAAAGTGGTCCCATCACTTCGCCTTCGTTTGACTTATTGACATCCTTCGGCTTCATCATAATACTACGGTTCATATTGCTATTGTAATTGCTTACAAACTGGTCCAAAGCGTCAATCCATTTGTATGTCCCACGGGTATAAAAGTACTTCCACATAATGCTCTTGAGACTTCTGTTAAAACGCTCAACAACAGCGGCCTTTTTATCGCTCTTAGTGCTGAAATATTCAACACCATGTTTTTTCAACAAACTTTTCACGCCAACATTGTAGAACTCAAGTCCATCATCAAATTGCGCTAACTTAGGTGTGGTTCCAAACCGATCTTTAAAGTCACTCAATAGCTCTCCAACAGCCTTAGTCATGTTCTTAGCGTCTTTTTCTATAAACTGCAATTCCAAAAGCGTATCTACTCAATATTTCAATGCCTGTCAAATATCCAATAATACCCTCCATTCTGTTTTGAATACTTACTCATGTCCACTAAATCCATTTGGAGCTCTTCACCAAGAAAACCCAACAAAAGTCGTACGGAACTTATGTCTTCTCACAATGGGTTTTGTACCTAGTGTAGGTGTCCTGCGCTGTCAACCATTCTTTCACTGTTTTTCTAGTTACTTTCAATCCGTCTCCCAATGCGCTTTGATAACAACCTCTCTACACCACTGAACCCTGTCTTAGGATTATAGTAAATGTCTCTCAACCCCTGCTCTGTTTCCACACCAAGCTCCATATAATTCACACAATATACAGTTCCAATAACACCGCGCCAATTTTGAGATCGTCGTTATTTGGTTTGACGCGAAACGTCATACTTGAGTAAACACCTTTTTTAATGCCCACCTTTGACTCAACGTCTACATGGCGTTGCACTGACCCTTTCAATGACTGTTCGGTAAGGTATTGGCAACGTTGTGATCACATCGCTAACGCTTCCCATCAATACCCACGTCGCTCTCCCGTCTCAACAACGTCACACGAGACTTCTATGTACTTCAGGCCTCTATACATGTCGACCTCGTTTGGGCTAGTGTGCCACTGTGAGTCATTCTGAATCACCTTACCCTTCGCGAAACCAAGTAGAGGCCCAATGGTGTCTAACACAGCTGAACTACTAACCTTGACCCTACATTTGCCTGTGGGCACTAGTTTCTCTATCTCAAGATCCACCTTAAGCTCGCTAGACTCTTGTTTCAAGACTTTGACCAATGCGTCGAAGCTAAAAGTACCCTTCACCCACTTTAATCTTTTTAAAAGAGCCAACCCCTAGAGTTATCCAGCGTGAAGACCTGAATGCTGTCGTCGTTTGTTGTGTTATGGTAGTCCCAAATCACAGTGGCTGTCTTGACCACAATGTACGGGTTATCGTGTATGACCATCATCGCGTTGTCAAAGGACACAACTTTTTCCGCACCTTCAATGAGTACTGTCAACTTTCGCGTCATGTATAACATACAGTATATTATATGCAGAAAGCCCTTCGCAACTACTATGGAAAGCACTACGAACGTGCGATAGCTAGCTAACATATCGAAGGCCACACACGACGCAAAGGCAGACCTCATCAAAAAGTACCCCCACGCTACTTTAAGCAAATTCGAGTTCTATCCAAATATTTCGCAAGATGGTAAAATCACGAGTGTCGACATATATTTCAGAAACAACGACATCCTCAGCGCGGACATAACCAGCACAACCTTCAAAAATGATAAAAGCATGTGGAAGTGGCTACACAATAGTAAGTTCCCAATAATATGGCAAGGTGGTGGAACTATCCAACCACTGCCAAAAGGTCATAAGAACCACTGGGGACTTTGGGATGGTTATCCAACAGAAAATGTGTTAAATTATCCAGTGAATAACTTTAAAGTTTTTGTTAACCAAAATAGTTACTTCATGTCAAAGCTACCAGTCTTGCGAGTCACCACGTCAAAGACAAAATCAGAGTGGGATGACAACGAATCTTACTACCGCATTGTGTTTGCGACGTATTGTGCGAGTTTCTGTTGTGGGGTGTCATTGCAACATTTATCAGTGTCACAAGAAGTTCACCCCGTGGTCACAAGTGTGATGAGATTTCATTTGTACTTCACCATTAGAAGACTTCTCAGAAGAATGGAGGGTGGTGAGACCATGAAATCAATAAGTAGAGAATTCAACGCTTATGAATTGTATGGTAAGATTTCCAAGATTCCCAGAAGGCACTACTACCAGAATAAAGTCCTGAGCGATGGCACTTTAGGCGAATCCAGAGTCTTCACACTCAACGACGTTCAGAACGATTACAAACGATACGTCGCGCGATTGTCAGAACGGCTTTACCAACATTGGACTGCAATATCTAAATCAGAGCATAGAAGCCTTTGTGTACTCCACACTTGGGTGCGCAAGCGAGAACACGTAGTATCAGTCGTTGGTGGCTCTGCAGGAAGTCTAGAGACCCAACAAGAATTCCGCAAGTTGTTTTTCTGACAGTGTTATACAGTACGACGTGTCGACATGGATTCTCAACATGAATAAATCGATTAGAGACACCAACGTTGTCCAAAATCTTGCAGTGTCGCCAAGTACGTGGTTAATGCCAAGCAATGTGGTGATACTCAAGAATAAAATCGCTGGGTACAAACAACTTATTAAAGATTGCCACAGAGTCCCATGAGATTTGGAGTGAACACTCGCTTGAATGCAACAACACCGACGACTGTGGCTAAAAAAGTCCACCAAGAAAATGTGGTGACTAACTTAGTAACGCCAGCGAGTCTTGCGGCTAAAAAAAGTTCACCAAGAAAACGTGGTGGCTAAAAAAGTTTACCAAGAAAACGTGACACCACTTCCTGTGAGAAAAACAGTGGCCACCACCACAAGCGAGTCAGACACGACGACGCTGGCGATAGTGTTAGGGTTCTCAGCGGTATCTGGCTATCTGCTAACCAAATACACCTTGAAGTAGTGATGAGTCTAAACTATGGGTATGAGTCTGACGACCCTCACGATAAAATACTAAAGAGAACGAAAAGACATCTGGACGAAGATCCTAAATTAAGCGCGACCGGTGGAAGGATGTCTGGACTAATAGACATGCAAGGCTCAGCGATAAAAAACGTAGCAGACCCAGTCGATGACTCAGACGCCATCAACAAGAGAGCTCTAGAGCAATTGCTGTCAGGCTACCTCAAGAGTCAGTCATATAGTGTCGTGCTCGACTTCAACGTCAGCACACACGCCTTGAGAAACGTGGAATTTCACACCAATGGTTCAAACAAAGTGAAAGCCATTGGTGAAACAAGCAAATTAGTGCAAAACAACCCAACCTATGGTCCTATTGTTGGCATCAGCAGTGTAAGCCAAAGTTTTCTATCCCCTGTGTTAACACCACTCCCACTTGAGTCAGGTCTCCATTTTAATTGTCCCAGTATGCAATGGTGTGATCTCTCTATTTTTGTTGTGGTGAGGTTATCTACTCGCACCGCTGGATCAAATTGGGAGACAATTATATCAAACGACGACGGTCAGTGGGATAAGTTCATAGGGTACAAGACTGGTATGACTAATGGACTCGCGTATGGTGGTAGCATCCCAGCGATGGAGAGCATATGCACTATTCCAAGTGGTGTTGACCTCACAAAAATGCACATGATATCAATACACTGGCAAATGGACAATTCACACGTCAGAGTCAACAACGTTAAGTCAGCCGACTCAGACTTCGTAGCGAATATGGGAAAGATAGGCACACCCTATGGAACGATTTTTGGAATACATCGACCAAGAATACCACTCACACCTTATGCGTACCCATCGTTGATAGAATTCTACGGTGTGAAAATTGTGAGTGGCTACATGACGAACCGAGACATCATAATCATGGGTGGAAAAATGATGAAGGAATATGGTGTAAAGTAAATGGGAGCATGTATTTCGAGACCTCATGAAACATATAAGATAAATAAGACGACTGACCACATGTTCAAAGCTGGTGGATCATTTGGTCGCGGTGACGTTACTCTCGAGCTCCACGCTGAGATTGGTATGAGGTCTAAAAAGACTTACGGCGAACCTATTATGTTGCCAGAGTCAGACACTGTGGGAGTGGTAGGAGACGTGACTTAAGTTATGTGATGGGTTGGCTTAGAAAGCTGGTTCGTAACATTAGAAACTTTTTCAGACGACGTAGAAAACTGAAGACTAATAAAACGTATTTGCTGCATTGGTACACAACAAACCAGATCTATAAAAAACCTGACACCTATGTCGAGTAGTTTTTTTTGCAGGGCTATAGTAATGGCAACCAACTCGGCGCAATTATTCGATGGTCACCAAATCACGACGGTTAATCACAACGGTGAAATATGGTTCAAAGCGAAAGAAGTCGCGAGCGCTCTAGGTTATGCTAGACCAAAAGATGCAGTCAACGACCACGTCGAACCTGATTGTAAAATGAAGGTAGAGCAGGCCTCGTTTATTAACGAACTTGGGGTCTACTCATTGACGTTCTCGAGTAAATTGGAGCGCGCGAAACACTTTGGAAGGTGGGTGCACTCAGAAGTCTTACCAAGCGTTAAAAAAAGTTTAGCTGACGTTGGACTCAAACACAACCAGTTTAAAATGATCACCGAGTTCGATCTCCATACGAAAGTTGTTGGTTTTCTTAGGAAATATTATCCAGAAGCTATTTTGATAGCCGCTTGTGGTGAGAATCAAGACACTTCGAGTAAAAGAATAAATTCGTGGAAAAAAGGTTACCAACGTGGAACGCCTGACTTGATTATTGCCAATGCAAACCGACAGCACAGCGGGCTTGTGATTGAGTTCAAGAATCCAGGTGGCACAGGCAAGACATCTGAAGAGCAGGAGTCTCTGTTGCTCAGATATAAATCCGCTGGTTATCTAACACTCTTGTGCGACTCATATGACGACGCTATTACCGCGGTAATAAAATATTTCTTTGACGTTGGGTTTCAGTGCTCTCAGTGTTTTCGTAAATTTAAAAATAAATCAGCGTTGAGTAACCATGAGAGGCGTTATTGTAAAGAGACTTTTTAGACAGTGAGTAGTAAGTCGAGTTAGCACTCGTTCTCATTGTTGAGACGATGTTTGAAGCGACAACTGCTCTAGCATTTTTAAAGACGTTTTTTTTAACTTGATAAAAATATCTGTGAAACTCTTTCTCTTTATTTCACAAACCTTCTGACCACTGTGTGAAAAAATGTTTCTATGACATTGGACACTTCATGTGACCAATGTCTAAATTTAAAAAAGTGGGGCGTGTTGAGAACACCCTCAATTTTGTGTGGAAGGATGATGACGCCTGCACACTGCGCGATATTGCTCAGCACCACCAACGAATGATGGTCCTGGGTTGTATCTCCAATTGAATGGTGCGTCAACAGTTGTTCCGTAAGTGTCACGGCAAACGACGCAATGCGCTTTTAGAAATGTGATGTCGTCTGCCATTGGGAACAGTGTGTCGAGCTCACCAATTCTTTTTAAATGCTCCGTTGATATGAGACCACAAATAATGACGTGAAAGCCAGCTTTGAATGTACTCGCGAATAACTGGGAGTAGATCAGAGTACCAATGGCCTTCATCAATGCCAATGACGTCATAGTCAGCTATCTCGGAAGAACTCGGGAGGTTGGTGATTAACTTCGCAGGTAAACTGTCTGATCCAACAACAATGGTCTGACGATGTGTGGAGAACGCGTGGTCAGTTCGTCTAGTGTCACCTGTGTTGTTCATGTAGAGGACTTTGAGCCCTGACTTACTTAACGTGATTAACCTACGAAGAGTCTCTGTTGTTTTTCCTGCAAACATGGGACCAATCACGATTTCTAGTTTACCAACTTTCTCTGTCATGGTTACTATACCCTCAGAGAAATATTTTTTATTGTGGTGGAAACCGTCGTTCGTTGTTAAATAACCGCTGAAGCTCTAATTTTTAATGCGTTTGGTCTGGAACTGTGAGATATCTGATGAGGTCATCTGTGAGATACCTGTGATGGTCCCAACTGTGAAGTAAAGATAACACGTGATAGTGTATTAGATGGTTGAAGACCCACAGACGGCATGTCCGACGCTAAGATCACAGCTGAGGTGAAGAGTGTTATGGTGAAGGAGACCCAAAGCGCGTCGCTTGCTTTGGTAAAAAGTTTTGGCTGATGATAATCGAAAGCTTGCGAAAGAAAAAAAAATGCGCGAAATGAAAGTTAACGAAGAACAGGGTTAAAGTGGAGTGGAGCTTATGGTTACATTGTGGGGAACACTTGGTGTGTTTAATCATCGACTAGCAGCGCTTCGCCTATGGTACAGCAATTAGCAGTGAAAAAAAGAACCTGTGACTAACTTGCACCAAGCTAGTGTGTCACGAGAGCTCGTAGAACTTGTCGTCCCAGCGCATAGACACATTTTGATTCTTGAACCAAAACACACGACAATGTATATATGACTGCGATCGATCGAAAAGAACTTATGATCGAATTGTACGAATGCGCTACTTGGACTTGTCAGACTGGTGCTGTCGGGCAGTGAGTATGATTTCTAAAAAGGCTTCTGGTGAGAGACCATTGGGAAACACCAGAGACAGTGAAAGGTACAGTGTAAAAACTTGCTGCGGCTGTTGGTGCATGGAACGCTGTTAGTAAAGTGGTTTGCAAGTCGAAAAATTGTGGATACCGAACAGATCTCATTTCAAATCAAATGTAAGTTAATGGTGAGTGTTGTGGCCTGGCAGGGATTATTTAATGCAGTGGCTTTTGCAGGCTGCTGGCCTTTTATGTTTTTCGAAGTTTTAATCCATTCAGGTTCATGAAGCTGAGATGAAAACTAGGACACAACCATGCGTTGGAACAGTAAGCCAGTGCGAAAGAAGTGATGGTATGAGAATTGAAGTCGCTAAGAAAGATAAGATCCAGCGTTTGCGACCTAAACGGCCTCTCTGATGCTAATGCTGACATCAACGACACAAACCGACGCGTTGGAAGAACATAGAAGCGTAATGAACCATTCAGTACAAGCGGGAGAACGAGTGTTCACTGACCTCCCGAAGATTGCGGATTACTACCAACCGAGTGCGGAAATGGGGGATTACCAATTATTGTTTTTTAGCGCGCTAGGTTTGGGATTAGTGGAATATAGCGGTATGGGTTACTAGTTTCGGTGAAAAAAAATGTTGGAGTAGGTATAGGAGCCGATGGAACAAAACTTATGAGGCAGATTGAGCTAAACGGCTTACACAATTGACGAACAATCGTGAGTGAGACGCAAACTGAGTGTGGTAGAACACCTTCCAGAATTTACCTACTGCTCGGATTGTGACGTTGTGAAAAACATCGGACTGACTGGTGGTGGGTACGGCGTGTTCCAAAGTGTGGCGACATCGAATGGGGTTAACACTCAGAGTTACAGCGACATGAGACTCGACGCGACTACAAAAGCGGTTCACAAACCGGTCTTGGTGGTATGGGGAGGAGACTACGGAATGTTGGTGAAGGGTGAGCACCGCTTGAGTTGATAAAAAGAGGACTTCTCTGAAAGTTGTCCAATGTGTTGCACACTACATGCAATTTTGATCAAGGGTTAGAAATTTGTTAGCAGGATATGGATACTACATTATTAGGTTGTGTCATAGAAGACAACTCGAGACACTCAAGAAGGTGCTTGACCTTAAAAGACGGAGAGGTGAAAGACAAGTTCGACAACAATTTGGTTTGGGGTGGTGTCTACCCAAAGCTGGGATGGTGTGAAAGTGGCGATTATTTATTACAATGGAGTGGGCCTAAGAACAAAAAAGTGTAGTGTTAAGTATAAGCCCAATGAGTCGGACTGTGAGAAACCCGCTGAAAAAAAGACAGCGCATAAGACGAGTGCAAGCCGTTTGTCCAATTCACTAACAGATGAAGCGACCAACGTTTCACGGCTTCTTTAGAGACCAAGAAACACGACCTGTAGTCGAAGACCTCGCACCGTCAACCGCATACTGTTGGATCGGAGCACTGAGAGGGTTCACAATGTCCTTATGGAGTCGAAGTGATTGACGACAGAGACATTAATCAGGTAAATGGTAGTAGAAGCGTTGTCACTAACCTTTTGAGAAGTGAATTAGGTGAGACCAACGGAATGAAAGTGGTGGAGAACAGTCAAGGTCACTTTTGAGAAAGTTTTAGAACTCAATAAGACCACATAACAAAACAGCCTACTTTTAAAAACAGCGAAACGAATGTCGTCATAAACGAGCATGACATCGAGGGTGTTGCCAAGCGTGTGGTCGGAGCAGACTTTGACGCGGATAGCTGGGTGGCCTAACTGAGGGGTCAGGATGGACCATCGACAAAATAGACGCGGCACATACGTAAGATGTCGCTATTTACAGACCTTTGCATAGGGAGTAGCTTACAATGTGTTGCCAAAGGAGCTGCGCAAGCAGTATAATGTCCTTAAAACGTACAATAACGATGATGACAACGAGTGCATTAGATGGAGTCACCTCGCACACCAAATTTCCTGTTGGAAAAAACTCATGACAGAACGTCAAAGAACGCTAGGCATGTCGGTGAGCCTGAAACTAATGACGAAATTGAACTTCCCAGTCACGGACCAACTCAAAGACTACAACAAGATCGAAAAGGCAAAACGATATTAGCATAAATGTTTTTTTGGGTATGAAAATAAGCAGCCATACTCCCTGTGTAAACTGTTTTCCAAGGAGGCGTATCCTGACGCATAATGGACCTATTGTTTGATAACTAATGTCGTGGGCAACAAGCATTATGTGTACATTCGCGATTTCGACAAATTCATGTACCGTCAGACAAAGTATCAGGCCAGAAAGCACTTTTGTAGGTATTGTTTGTCAGTGTTTTCACCCGTGCGGACGTGCTATGAAAGTCTTATTGAAGTGTGTTTGGTCATCAATATGGGAAGCAAGCAATTAAAATGCCACAAAAAGGTGCGAAATGTGAAATATGAGAATTTTAGAGCAGACAATTAAATGTACCAATTTGTGGTGTATGCAGACTTTGAGGCTACCCACAAACAGAAGGTGCACACAGCGACACCATCAAAGCGAGAGTAGCTACACAAATGCATACCAGAGGCTCGTCGACCTGTGGTTATGGGTATATAAACTGGTTTGTTGTTATGACAACGAGTACAGTAAGCCCGTGAAAGTGTATCGCGGTGAAAATGCAGTCAACAAGTTCATTGGGGAGATGTTAGAAAAATTGTTCGAATACTTGTAAAGAGACATCTGAGAGTCACTTTAAACTAAGAAATGATACTGACTAATGCCGATAAGAAGAACTTTTGACGAGGCTAAAAGTTGCCATATTTGCATTGTTGAGTACACCTAGCGCTTGACGTTAGAGTGAGAGACCACTGTCACGATGTTCAGGTAAGTACAGAGGGTCCGCACTTCGTGAGTGTAACGTGAACTTTAAAGTTGACCGGACAAAATTCCCTGTGATCTTTCATAACTATACGCGGCTACTATAGCCATTTTCATACATGCAGGAGATTGGTAAGTTTGGGGCCAAGACAATAAATGTGATTCCAAACAACTTGGAGAAGTACATGGCGTTACAATGCTTGGAAAAAACTTAGTAATTTTTGGACAGCTCCAGTTCAAGAGTAGTGGTCTAGACAACTTGGTGAAGGAACCTACCAAAGGAACCTTTTCAAATACACGTCCAAAGTGTTTTTCCGCGACGAGGGGTTGGCACTCATGACAAGAAAGGGAGTCTACCCCTATGATTATATGGACTTCCCTTTGATAAATTCGACGAGCGCGAGCTACCCTCCAAAAAAAGATTTCTACAGCGTTCTGAACGAGGAGCACATCACGGAAGAAATGCACGAGCGCCGCCATCGATGTGTGGGACTACTTCGACGTTGAAAGTATGGGTGGGTATCACGACCTGTATTTGAAAAGCGATGTGCCTTTGCTTGCCGACGTTTTTGAGAACTTTAGAAAGACATGCCATCCGCGAGTATAAATCTAGACCCTTGCCCATATTTCACATCGCACCAGGATTGGCTTGGGATGCCATGTTAAAGATGACTGAGGAGTAGAACTCGAATTATTGTCCGACAATACGACATGTTCCATTTCGTAGAATTAGTTATGCGTGGTTGGCGTGAGCTTCATATTGCAACAGACATAATTGGCGTGGCGAATAATAAATACAGGAAGGTGTACGATAAAGCGCAAGATCCGAAGTATTTGTTGTACCTTGACGCCAACCAATTTATATGGGTAGGGCAATGAGTCGAAGTCTAACCTACAGGGGTGGCTTCAAAGTGGTTGGACTGAGAAAGAAATAAAAAAAGGTTAATCAAACAACGACTATCACAACAAAAGTGAAAAGGGCCTGCTGCCTTGAAGTTGACTTGGAGTACCCGAGCCCATTTGCATGACCAGCTACATAACGACTACCCGTTGGCTCCCGAGAAGATGGAGATAACGTGTTGACATGTTGTCGGAGTACAGCACCAAATCAAAAATAAATTTAACGTGAGTGTTGGTGGTGTGAAGAAGCTGGTGACTAAATGTTGAGGGACAAAAAAAAGTAATGTGTGTCACAATAGAAATCTGCAGTTGTATATGGATCTTGGATAGAAAATCAAAAAGATTCATGAGGGTCCTAACAGTTTGACCAGTCCAAGTGGTTTGGGCAAGTACACCGACTTTAAACCACAGTCAAGAAAACTGCGGCTAAGAACGCTTTTGGAGAAGGACATCTTCACGTTGATGAACAACAGTGGTGTTCGGAAAAACCGATGGAAAAAACTTGAGGAAGCGTGTGGACGTAAGATTAATGACCACTGCGTGAGAAATTTAAAAAGCTTTGTTCTCGAAGCCAACGTTTGTGTCTTGCTAGATATTTAGCGAGAATTTAGAGTCGCTGTCCACAAAGTCAAAAGAGACCCTAAACAGAAATAAGACACGCATACGTGGGTATGTGCATACAAGACTTGAGCAAAACGTCTGATGTCACAATTTTCACTATAATTATATTATGAAAAAAAGTACATACTAGGCGACACCTGTAGATTGCACTTCACTGACACTGACAGTCTGTTGTACTCAATCAAAACTAGGCGACCGTTTAATCCGACTATTCATGGAGGAGCGCGAAAAGTTTGACAAGAGCGATTACCCTGCAGACAACCCGTTCGCTTTCAAAGAGAATAAGAAAGTAATTGCAAAGATGAAAGAGGAGCTGCGCTGGAACACCAATTATTGAGTTCGTTGGGATGTCCAGTAAAATGTACAGCTATTTGAAAGAGGATGGGTGGTGGTGGGAAAACCCGCTAAATCATTAGAAAGAATAGTAATTAAAAAAGTGATCAAGCACGAAGATTATAAAAGTGTGATTACTTGTCAAGAAACAATTGCGACACACAATGAAGACCATTAGAAAGTGCCAAGCATCAGCCTCGGTAGGTATGAAATTAATAAGGTGTCGTTATGCCTGTTTGTGAACGATAAACGAATACCTTTTAGAAAATGGTATTGACTCCTACGCGTCATGGTCACAAAAACATTGTAGTGAGAGTCATATCCTTAAACAGACTGCGAACGTGATTCCCATAAGGTCACTCTCCCTCCTCGCGTGCGAGATTGCAAACGCTTTTCTCACCGACTTGTTAATCAGCAAATTCGCTAGCTTACTGGATGGGTTGAACGCTATTGAAAAATCCTGACGAACTAAACGACGAGTTGCAAGAAAGAACCCTCGAGAGCATTGTCGCGATTGTTGACACCCGTACGTGGCCTTTCTTGGGCTTGTTTTCGAGAGGAATCACAACGTCAAAATATGTGTACGACCACCAATTTCAGAAGTGCGACAAACACTGAAAATCAGTGAGGCGGGTGGACTAATTTGCATGCTAGCAGGTGGTTTCATAACAACCGCGCGAGTCCATTTCACACAACGGTGTTTTTATTCGCGGATTATTATAGTGTACGATTTAACGAGTGCGCTCAAAGTTAGACAGTCTTAGCATGGTGGTCCTCACTAACGAGTAGCAACTAAGACCACTCCTTCGTCAAACACTGGCGATTCTCTCTCTCATAGTCAGCGCGACACGCAGGTGGTTGTACGTGGTGTGTTGCTAACAACAACATTCCATTGCGAATAGCAACCACAACTTTTCAAAAAAATGTTTTCACTTTTAAAAAATAATTTTCACTTTGAAAAAATATTTTCGTTTTAAAAATATTTTTTTCAAAAAGTTCGTAGTTTGCTATTCGTAATGGAATGTTGATGTTAAGCAATCATCGACAGGTGACCTTCGCTCGTATAGGCGGTACAGCACTCGCAAATGAAATCTTATTTAACCACTACCACTTAGACTAGCTTTCTCGTTGAAATTTATTAAACATCGTCACTCTAGAATCAAAATCTAGTGGCTTTTTTTTCGCGCATAGATTGAAAACAATGGTAAGAGCGCGTCAGTCATAGTTTGGGGGGGGTCAAACACAAATGTGAAAATGACGACACAAAACTTTCTCTAAATATTGACGAAATGTGTCGTAATTTCGTTAAAAATGCGATTTGGTGTTGTCTTCGCGTGTGTTTGACACCAATTTAGTAGAAAACGTTGGAGGGATGTCTAGATTGACTAACGATCGCTGTAGTAGTATAGTAAGTAGGGCTTGTGAGCTTATTTTCGAACGTGTCAATCGTGAATATAAACACCAAAAACAGCGCCAAATTTGTCGAGTCGCGACTTGGCCAAATTTGGTGACGTGTTGGAGTTTATATTCCACAGTTGAGGTCGTATTGATGCTCGCAGCCCTACTTACTAAACTACTTATAGCGAATTACAAGAGGTGTAGACCAAACACAGCATGAAGTTTATTAGTCTACAGGGTCTTGCAACCTATTTTAAATCGGTAGTGTTGTTTGGTGGAAAGGGTGGTTCAACACATAAGTTCTCCGGTTGCCTTACTATATTAAATGTATATATTAAATAGCCTTATTATAGCTATTACCTGTAGTTCTTTACAATCAACTTGTGCCCATATAAATAATGCATAAAATCCAATACCATAACCATACGATATAATGATGTAGTAGTTTTATAATGAAATACCTTTAAATTCAATTCTGTTCTTCCCAGTGAACCGATAAAAATGGTCTTTTTCTCTGGAACGGAATTTCATTCAACGACATTTGTTTTGGAACCGGGCAGTGGTAAAGTCCGTACCTTCGCAATTCGCAGTTCCAACAGTCAGAACGACTGCAACGAGTAAAGCTGAAATCCCAACTTCCACCATCAGAAAAAATGGATGGATCGCAAGAGGATCTTGAAGTGTGAACATGGTGAGGAAGCCGTGTTCGCGCATCCCCCATTTTGACCCACGGCTCTGAACCGAGCTACATTATATGTACTGGGAACGTTCATGTATTTGCTCTGTAAAGTTACGTATTTGCTCTCCAGCGTCGCGCTATTTGCTCTTCACATTACGCAACTCTTTTCCTTATTTGGAATACGTACTTATAAGTGCCTATGCCGAGACGCGGGCCGGATAAGGAGCGAGAAGATCCCCGCGTAATATGCGTGAAACTATTATTGCTTGGTCTCTTCGAAATGCACACGACTTCAAAAGTTCTACAGGAGAGATTTCAAATAAAGTAAATAAAAGCCAAACAAAACTATATATTTAACAGGAAATGTTTAGTCCTGCTGAGCATGACTAGCATGACCGCTAGCTTCGCCACGTGGGCTCAAAAACCCAGAAAAACAATCAAATTTTTCGCGCGGTATTTTGCTCAACTTTCGTCTTGTTCTCTGTATATTTCAATAGGTAAACAACTTTTGAGTATTGTATATACCCCATTTAAAAGTTTTGTTGGCCAAGTGTGCTCTGGGGTAAAAAATAAAAATGCATTAAAAGTTGCGAAAGGTGGTCGATATTTATACGATTTTCACAACTATATTTTTCGACGTCCAATTTTGAAAAAAGGACTGGGGCTTACCTACAAAAATTTTCAAAGATGGCGGCGCCAAGTAAACGTTCCAGTCTTTATAGAGTTCACTGGTCTTTTCCTCTGCCAAACCCTGCTCGAGCAAACCCATAGAAGGGAGCTTCATATTCTACAAATTTGGTGAGTATATTGAGAACAGGATTGCAGTGAATTTGCAAGCGACCAGCGTGACATACCGCAGTTCTCGAAGGTTTAATAATACCACAGATACCAAGACGTTTTCAAATTATGATGATCAAAATATTTTCAAAGGCGAACCAAACCACAATTCGAAAGGACAACTACTGAACTAGCGTCTTGTCTCTTGAGGACAGAAATAATAACTAATTACAACCCTCTTGTAAGTATTAAAAACCTATTTTTTAGTAATTTTTACCATCTTCGCAGAAAACATATCCATCTAAATTATCTAACTAGACAATTGTTTGTTGTTGTAGTGGCCGTGTTACCAGCCTTTATTATATTAAATTAAATGTCCTAGCAACCACTTTATGTGGTTTAATAAATATTTAATAAATATTTTCTGCAACCATCACACCATGTCCCTTGCCTAGTAGACACATGGTCTATTCATAAGATAATCCATACCCCAATAATGCTTAGTATTGCTTTCAACAAATATCCTAAGAGATTGAATGATGTGAAACCACCTCGAAGAAACAGCTGTGAAAAATCAGTCAGCAGCCCAGTTCTACGTTTTAATCTATAAACTTTTAAAGACTGAAGAATTTTTTGAGTGTAACAAAAATTGCTCATTGCTAAATTTACAATAGCCAGAAGTAGAGTTACTCCTCAAAACATAGCACAAGGAGTCCTGCACTATATGGAGATGCTCTTCTAATCTGAAACTTTACATAAATGTGTAGTCAAATCGAACAACTTGGTACAACCAACCAACAAAAATTGTGGGAGATAATCACTTACAATTTGTAATTCTGCTGGTTGTCCTTCTTGCCTTCTTCAGTTAAATTATTTTGACAAATTTGTTTTTGTTATGTGTTTAATATATACAACTGCTGTAAGTGAAAGCAACATAAGTACAGTACACACGTACACATTGTAAACCATCGCTCTCCATCCTAGTCTCCTGTGGCTCAATGGGTTAGAGCATCTCACTGGCAATCAGAAGGTTTACAGGTTCAATTCCTGTCCTGGACTCAGAATAATTTTTTCTGAGAATACAAGCTTGACGAACGTCCAATGTATCGTCAAATTTGTTTTTTGTAAGCGAAGATGGCCAGCCCTCCTTCAGCCGTGTGTTAATGTATGATTGTTCTC